>WOXC01007238.1:0-466726 GCA_011680675.1 Gymnobelideus leadbeateri | reverse complement strand
TAACTCAATGACTAAAGTTTCAGGATGCAGAACCTGCTTCTATTCACAAGACTAACAGAGATTTTGAGTAGGAATGGTTTCTGTAGACATATTTGGTTCTCAATGGATTAGACTTCAAGAAAGGCTTGAGGTCAGCGGCATTCAACCTTGAAGAGCTAGAAAGCCAATTTTTCAGCTGCTCAAATAAGTGAGTCACTAAATGCTCCATTTACAGACGCCTCATGTGATTTTGGCAATACTTAAAAAATAATAGTGAGTCAGCGATTGGTGGGACACAAAGGGGACTTGTCAGGGAGTTTCTATAACAGACAGAAAGTTCACCTGTCAACTACTCAATATTAGTGAGGCTTTTGGCACAGGACCTACATCTGAAGGGATAAATCCAACAAGAATTTATTAATCCCCTACCACCTACAAAATGGTATGCCAGGAACTGGGGATACAAAGAAAAGGTGAAAAATATCCCTTACCCTCAATAGGTTTATTAAGGAGGGTAAAATATTATAATATGTAAATATATACATGATACTTTAAGGAGGGATAGAGAGTACTAATAGCTAGTGACATTAGAGTAAAACATTAAAATGGGTAAATATATCCATGATATTTTAAGGAGGGATAGAGAGTACTAACAACTAGTACATTAGTACTTCCTCTACACTTTTAAGGAAGCAAGGGATTCTAAGAGGAATAAAATGGTAAGTTTATGAAAAAACAAATAGTCCATTTTGTATATAATATAGAGAACATAAAAGAGAGTAATGTAGTAAGCTAAGAGTGAATGTGCAAGAATAGAGGTAATAGGGAGCCATTAAAAGTTCTTAATGAGGAGAGTGACATAGTCGTAATCCTGTTTTTAGGAAGATTATTTTGGTAGATCTCCATGCTAGGAATCATACTGAACGCAAATGTACTTCATGGTGTCTTGCCTGGGTGTCCAATAATAGGTTTTTGATCTGATTCCTCCTCAAAATGGAGCATGGATAATCTCTTTCATCTTATAAAATTTTGAATTATTTTATATTTCAGTAAAGTCTGCACCTTGACTTTTTTTTTTATTTCCTATGTGTATAACACTAACCCAAGTGCCAGTGAAGCTACAAAGATTAAACAAAACATAGACCTTCCACTTGTGGACCTTCGCCATATTTAAGGGCTATGACACTTGGCATAAAAAAAATCCAATGTGTGCCCAACAAGTGAATAGAAGTGTTACAGACTGAGTGTTCTCTGACATCAAAGGGAAGGAAAACCATTATTAATTAAGTGGGTAGGTTTGTGTGGGTGGTTATGGAGATGGCATCTGCTATGGGCTTTAAAGATAGCTAGGTAGATATTCAAAGGAAGAGCTGGGGAAGTGAATTCCAGGTATTAGGTTAGGGAAAGAAATTCTGGGTATCCACAGTATGAGCAAAGGCAGAAGGGTAGGAAAGAGCAGGACATTGAATAAGGCACGAAAAGCAGTTCAAGTCCCATTTGTTAAGAATGTAGAGTATGGGAAACAAAATGTGATGGGAGAAAATTGAAGAAAGAGACTGGAACTACAATGAGAAAGACCTTGAATGCTAGGCTAGGGAATGAGAAGTTGTTGTTAGGCAAAAATGAGCTATTGAATGCTTTGGAATAGAAGGGTTTTTAATGGAATACAGTTCTTGGACATGTGTCCTGTAAATATTAATAGCAATAATAAGTAATATCTACATAGTACCTTAACTTTTGCAACGTGTTTTACATTTACTCTCTCATTTGAGGTTGGGAAAGGTTAAGTGACTTGCCCAGGGCACATTGCTAGTAAATGGCTGAAGTTGGATTTGAACACACCTTCCAACCTCCTGATCCATAACTTTATGCACCACACTACCTAGCAGTCCAGTCAAGGTTAATTGGGCAGTAGTTTAAAGGATGAGTTTTAGAAGAAGATAGAGGTGGGTTTGGGGAGGTGGGAGTGGGGAGACTGGTCTCTTTAAACTGGAATGAATAGAAGTAAAACAATTAAGAAGTGGCTTATCTGCATTCAGCTTCCACTACATTTCACAGGCCTTATGCCTACTGCATGCTCTCTAAACTGATTCATACTTTGTAGGTGAGAAGCGATACAGTCTATCTTCATATAGAATGGTAAGAGCTTTGCCACAGAAAAGACTGAGGAGGCACAATGCCTTAGCCCCACATTTCTCTGTTGTTAGTTACAAAGTAACTGAAAGAGAACAGTGGCCAAACAGCCTTCAATTTCTGCTAAAACTCCAGTGCAGGGTCTGTGGGTTGAGTTGAATACTGATGAGCCATTTAGAGAATTGAATCTTCACCTCATCCAAACCACAGATCCATCAACACAAGGCACGTCTCTCAGAAATCCTTAATCTTCTCCCAAACAAATCAGCTACAAGTGCATTTGTTGAAACCAGTTGACTCGCACCCCACAGCATTTATTTTTTATAGGTAGAGAGGCCATAATATCAGGTAACCCGCCATGTTGAATTGGGGCATGTCATTTTCAGGAGACTGTCTGAAAGCCAGCATGGATTTGGTTGAACAAACCCTATCGTAAACTGTTATCTTCTACATATCTCTTCCAGATTACATGGCACTTAATGGAATAATGAACTACTGGGAATAACACATAAGGAAAGTTCATTAAACCTTGTTAAAAATGAATAAAATTCAGAATCAATCCCCATTAGCAAAAAGTACTGGTATTTTATACGTCTTGCAGAGATTTGTTATAAATTCATGCATAGGCTGCATGTAACGATGGCTAGTCCATGTCTCCTTTCCTAATGAAAAAGAGCAGGGGACAGCTTTCAGTACTCTCTTATTATATGAAAAATTTAGAAGACGTCATCTTGCTTCTCATAGCTATGCCCTGGTTGTGTCAACTCAAATTAGTTAAGTATATAAATTGGAGTAAATAAAAGTGACAGAGAAAGAAAAGTTGTGGTGACACCCCTTTGGAAATAATCGATGGGCCACTACATGGCAGTTTCATATGCCACCATCTGGGTACCCAAAAGGAAAGAAATTAAGTCTTAAGATGGGGTTGTATCTGTGCCAATGTTGCACTTTTCTCCTTGCATAGCTCTGTCACTCCTTCTCCTTTTCCATTTCAAGTCATATGGCAAGCTCTATGGGGATCAATGAAAGAGTCAGAGAACTACTCAATCTCCATCCATTTGTGAATTTTTTGGTTGCATTAATTAGAATATTCTATACTTGTTCTTCCTTCTTAATAAAGCCTTCTCTGAAGAATGGGTAGGCCACTATCTTTGGGACTTGGTTTTAGTTTTGCCAGCTTCCTATCTAATTTTCTTTTTTTATACTCACAGTATAATGATAATGACAATAAGTATTGGCATTACAAGTGATATCAACCAACTAATCAAAATACAGGGGTGCCTAGGCAGCACAGTGAGTAAGAAAGCTGGCCCTGGAGTTGGGACAACCTGGGATCGGATCCGGCCTCAGAAAATGAGCACCCACACATAAATAATGACTGGCCATGTAACCTTGAGCAGGTTACTTAACCCCAATTGCTTTACAAAACAAAAACAAACAAACAAAAAAACAAATACAAAGGCTTTAAGTGCTTGCTGTTATTAAGGCAAAATTCAATTCAATAAACATTTATTAAATGCCTACTATGTGCCAATCACTGTACTAAGCACTGGGGATACAAAGACAGATATGAACCAAGGCCTACCTCAAGATGTTTATGTTCGATCAGGGAAAACAACACACTCACAATATACGTACATACTTACATACACACGTACACACATACATACATACATACATACATACATAGAAATAGTTGAAGTTTGGAAATTAAGTATCCAGGAACTGGAAATCTGAGGCAAAGATAGAAACACTAGGGAGAGAATAGGCATGGGAACAAGTCAAAATCTGGAATGGCCATCAAACAGGTTCAGTCACAGCAAAAGGTCTGAAATATAGTTGGCAGTCCTGAGTAAGCAAGTATCCAGGTAATGAAAGTCAGATCAAAGCTACTGACCTGAACAAGGTATGCAAGCTAGATTCAAGGCAAGCATTCAATCTCTGACAAGGCAGAGAAACAGGGACCAGGGAGACACAAATACCAGTAGGTTCAAACATCTGAAGTAACAACCAAGAAAATTATTAGAAGGAGCTAATGTGGTAAGAGAAGATACCCATTTTCAAGTATTTAGAAAGCTGACACATGAGAAGGAAATAAATAGGCTTTTTCTACCTATCCCCAAAGGATGGAACAAGAAGCAAGGAGTGACAAAAGGTAATAAAGGCGCCTAAATTCAAATTTAAATTTGATATATGGAAAGACTTCCAGGCAATCAGAGCTAAGATAAATTGAAATGGATGCCTCATTAGTACACAGGTTCTTACTAAATGGCATTTTCCAAACAGAGGTTCGGTTCTCACTTGCTGAGAATGTTGGAGAAGGGATTCTTGCTCAGATAAGGGTTGGACTATAAGGGCCTTTCCAACTCTGAGATTCTGTGATTATTAGCAATGATACAAGGTACTAGAGTCAAGAAAGAAGAAGCTAATTGAAAAAAAGTCTTTGCCTTGGGTATAGAGCTTTTAAATGGTTTCTGTGGTGGTAGAGATGGTGCCTGTTCAGGCAGGAATCTATATCCGTGGGAAATATGGCTTTCCTGGGAGAGATTTTAAAGGACTAGACTGAAGTGAATAGTGTGTGAGCAAGGGGAGCAGCAGCCTCTGGCTGGCCAGAGGTGACATGTGTGCTTAATATATATCTTATTGACTTTGTGAGTGGACAGGTGGTGGCCTTACTCATTATATGTTATATGTAATCATTTGCAAACATACTACAGTAACAAATAGCAAGTGAGAACTCCAAAGAACATCTCCTCATCAGGGAGATGTATGATAGGAAAAAAATGGGCTGGTCATGTGGCAAGGAGGATGGTCGACAGGTGGATGCTGGGTGGGTTTCCTATGGAACAAATTATGGCAAGATCATAGGGTCATAGTTCTAGAATGGAAAAGGGCGTCAGAGGCAGAGGGGTGTGTAGGAGTCAGCTTCAACCAGCTGGCAAGAGCAGATTGTTAAATTTTAAGCATGAGCAATTTACACCTCAGAAATCAGCAATTACTACAAATCAGGATTTATTATATTTTTGTTTGTTTTGTGGATTTCTAATCTCAAGAAAGTAATGGAGAAAATGTTAGTAATGCATATCAAACTTAAAAATGTATTGTGAATGCATATTTTATCTGGAGAAATGATTATTAAACCATGAATGTTAAACATTTACAGCATATCTTTGCTCAAAGGCCATTAATATAACTCTTTCATTTTAGAGATGAGGAATCTGAGGATAAGTGACTTGTCTAAGGTCACTCAGGTAGTTAGTAGCAGAGCTGATGTTCAAACATAGGTCCTTTAATTTCAAATTCACCAGACTTTCTCCTGCATGATGTTAACATTTAGTCTCACAAGGTGAGCAGACGTGGATGGATTCTGATCTGCACCACTGGAAGAAGCATTTACACGGAGGCTTATAGGATCACAAACATAGAGCTGGAAGGAACCTGAAAAGCCATCTAGTCCAAATCCCTAATTTTACAGATAAAGAAAAAGAGGCCAAGAGTTAAGTAACAAGATACTAACAGGCAGAGTCAGAATCTGAATCCAGGTCCTCTGAACTTGGGGCTAGTGTTCTCTCCACTGTATCAGATCACAACTAGTTGAATTTTGTCTCATATGAAACATGATGTAATACACATTTAAATTATCCTTCTTCAAAACACAGAGCATACTGGCATTGTAGTGCAGTGGGAAAAATAATAATAGTTCTGGAGTCAGGGGACTTAGGTTTAAATCCTGCTTCTCTACATTTCGTGACTTTGTTCAAGTCACTTAAGCTCTCTAGGCCTCAGTTTCTTTATCTATAAAATAAGGGTGTTGGACCAGATGGTCGCTAAGGCATCCTCCTGTTCTATATTAACATTGTGTTCCTGTGATCTGTCTTCTTCTCCATGATATGGGAGAGAAGCATGATGACTAATACTTAGTGAGCCGTGAGCCTAGCCCCTTGTAACACACATGGCACATCCTATTATGTCTGGTGATCCAGGGGAAAAAAATCTATATCCACCCCCTGATAATAGCCAAACTCTTCCTTTTCCACTTTAAAAGATGCTATGGAAAACACAAGCTGTCAGACATTCTCTCTGTTCGTAAGGTTTTCTTCTCACTGCCTGTGCAAGACACAAAGTTCTGAATAAGCATATCGCGGTAACAACTCCAAATTCTTGGAGGGGTCTGTCCTCTCTCATTCCCTCTTCTGTTCATGACAGCACAGATGCTCAGCTCAGGGTCCAGGTGGTGGAATCTAACTTCCCCAACTTTGCTGAGTGCCTGCTGGAGGACGCTGGCCTCAGCATGCTGGCACTCCCTATTTGCTAGCTCTAATAGATACATTCTGCCTCAGGCAAAAAGTCTGCTAATAGTTAATAAGAATAATGAGCAGTAGCAGAGAATTAATGGCCTCTTTATTATGAGAGATGGAGCCTGGTGTTCAGTAGTTTTGAATAGGAAAATTGTTTTATAGGCACTATTAACTGGAGAAAAGTTGTTTAGCCAATTTTAAGGTAATGGATTTTGGCTCCAAAGTGTCAGTAGACAGAAAAGGGAAAATGACCACTGAAGGGCTGAGTCACTCACATTTTTCTTCTGCAAATACCAGACATTCATCTATGGCATGAGGTAATAGGGTAGTTTGGTACAATAAAATAAGGGATCCTAGAGAATCAAGAAGAAGTCTAGGTAGGAGGTTTTGGGTTCTTTCCAAGGTTATTTCTATGTCCTACACATTCAACTTGTCAGTCATCAAACATTCGTTCTTATTAAGAGCTTACTATGTGGAAGCATTGTGCTACCCAATGGGAAATAAAGAAGAAGAGCAAATACAAAGTCTCTGACCTCAAAGATCTCTGATTCCAATTAAGGAAAAATATGCAAACTATGGACATAAAAATATATAGAGAGTAAATAGAAGGTCATTTTAGAGGGAAATCATTAGCAGAGAATGGGTGAGAGACAGGGAAAAGGCTCCTGCAGAAAGGGAATTTTAAGCTTAGTCTTAAAGGAAGACATGGAAGCAAATAGACCAAGGGTTGTAACCATTTTAATATCATAGATCCCTTCAAAAGTCTTGTGAAGCTTTTGAACTCCACCTGTTTTCAAGTTCAAGAAATAAAATATAATAGTACTACAAAATCAACCAAATATTTACACACGTACATATATACATATATGTACATGTATGCATACATAGATTATATGTGTGTATGTGTGTATGTACACAGCCATGATGTTTGTCCTTTGTTTTCTAAGAGAACCAATGACATCATGCGATAATAATATCTTGACTTCACATGAATTGGATTTAAGTGAGGCAAAGTTGCACAAAATTGGTAGATAATAGATTTGCAGTTTCATTTGCAAACATCTTTTTTTAAGCTATACAATGTTATGTAAATACTTGTTTTATTCTATAAATTAAAAATAAAAGACATTTTTAAAAATCAAATAGAGTCATTAAAGTCCAGTGACTTGGGATATAGCAAATGACTTTGGCATCTTTGATGTCTGACTGTGCTCCAAGTGCTCCACAGTGCCTGTTTCAGTCACCTTCATGGCTACAGGAGCAAACTGTTCTCATCTACACTTTCTGCCAGGGGCAGTCTTCACATACTTGGAATAGACATCCCCCTAATTCACCAACAGATCCGAGGCCTACAGGTTACCCTCAGCCTGATTTGGCCAGTCTGCTGAGATTGTTTTACCAGGGTGTGGCCATTGATACACATGTGCATAAATCTGTTCCATATATATGTATACACGTACACATATACTATTATGTGTATGTGCATACATATATGTTCAAATGTCTATGTATGATGTATATACATACACACACATCAAGTTCATGGACCCCACATTAAAGCTTTAAAAACTCCATTAAAAAAATGGAGTTTTGTGTGCAAGCTCAGCAAAGAGGCCACTCTTGCTAGACTGTAGAGTATGTTGAGAGGATTAACTTATAGGAATGGAAACATAGGAAGGAACCAATTTATGAAGGGGAATACAAAACCATCAGGTGATTTTTAAACATCAAGTGATGTCATCTAGACTGCAACCAATCCAGTGGTAGAATCCTTGAATACTGTAAACACATGGGCCATTTCCAAGTCCATCATAGCTATCAGGGTGACCCTGGGTGGACCATCGGGCCCACTTGCATTAGAAGCTACCCTGAGAGGTCCAGTCTGATTTATTAAAAGATACCCAGGTGGCTGTGTGAGCTCCAAGCCTCCTCTGTTGAGGATACCCTCAGGGAGCCCTGGAACAGACTCAAGTTCTGTGAGCATTGGCTATGCATATCTCAAAGCCAGGTGTGAGCTAGCCTGGCACACATGTTGGACCATATGGTACACCTGGAGCCTTCTGTCTCTGCGGATGCAGCTCTTCAGGCTGTTGTGGGGTTTGTTAGTTTTTGTTTGTTAGGGTTTTTTTTTTTCTTTTTTTCCTAATCCTCAGTTCAGGTAACTGAAAGATATAGGAGTAAGAACCTATGGTACTAGAAACAGGTGGCTAAAGTTAACTAATGGCCAATGGGCCTGAGGAATACCCAGAATAAAACACAACCAAGAACTCTCAGTAATAAAACATAGGTAATACTTTCACAAGGCAGCGTCTTATTTATGAACTCTCTCTTAAGCCTCCAATAACAATATGAGAGAAACAAGGTTTTCTTATTCACTGATGAAGACACAGGCCCAGAGATGTTTGGTGGTTCATCCATAGTACAGCCCAGACTTGAATCTAGGTCTTCTAATTCCATTTTCAGAGCTCTTTTTCCTTCTCCCCACTTGTCTCTTGTAATGGAGTTCTTACCATTGATAAATGTCATTCCTACCATCTTTTCACTCTCTGCTTCAAGGTGGAAGGAGAGCAATGGATTTGGAGTCACAGGACTGGAGAGTAAATACTAACTCCAATTTAAAACCTGGATGACCTTGAGAGAGGCAATTAGCCTTTCTGGGCCCTGGTTTCCTCATTTATAATATGAGGATGTATGCTATTTTATATACATATAAGTATGTATAAATAACAGACTGATCATAACCATCATAACAAGCACTTAGGGGGACAGAGAGCTGGATCTGAATTTAAGAAGACCTGACCTGAGTACAAATCTGGCATCAGACACTTATTAGTTCTTGACTCTGGGCAGGTCACTTAACCTCCACCTACCTCAGACTCCTCATGTGTAAAATGCAGATTGTAATAGCACCTACCTCCCAAGGTTGTTTTAAGGATCAAATGAAATATTTATAAAGATTTTTGAAAATCTGAAAACCCTATAACTATCCTAGCCAATGCTCACAGAACTTGAGTCTGTTCCAGGGCTCCCTGAGGGTATCCTCAACAGAGGAGGCTTGGAGCTCACACAGCCACCTGGGTATCTTTTAATAAGTTGGTGGTGATGGTAGTAGTAGTAGTAGTAGTAGGAGGAGGAGGAGGAGGAGGAGGAGGAGGAGGAGGAGGAGGAGGAGGAGGAGGAGGAGGAGGAGGAGGAGGAGGAGGAGTAGTAGTAGTAGTAGCAGTAGCAGCAGTAGTAGTAGCAATAGTAGTAGTAGTGGTGGTGGTGGTGGTAGTAATGATAGTAAAAAACTGAAAAGTAGGGTTTCCACACCTCTGTTTAATTGAAAAATATGTTTTATGTCTTTATTGACCCTTTATGCCTTGATTTCTTCATTCTTCATACCTTGCTATCCCTCCAGGCTCTTTCCTCTTCCCTTTTTAATCCTACCAAATGAATCCCTCCTTTCTTCTTTTTTTCCTTCCTTCTCTTTTCATTCCTTTCTTCCTTTCCCTTTCCCTTTGTTTTTCCCTTTCTTTCCTTCCTTCTTTTTTTCCTTCTTTCTTTTTTTCTTCCTTTATTCCTTTCAGTTGGACTTTTCCCATGGAAAGAAATTAGTATCAGTGCCTTAAGATTCCATTTCCATCACCAAAAAAATTCATATGTGGCATACAGTAGTCTCAGTTTCTTTAACTTTTATTTCTATCCTACCCATCACCTGGGGCTCTGTGAGAACCCAAGTGAAACAGCATAAAATATCATAGTTTTCAAAGGACAAAATACCCAGTAAAGTTGCTATTATCAAGGAAACCAGTCTGCCCCATTAATGCAAAGGCAGGCAAGGATCAGGAAGACTTTACTCCTCCAAAAGTTTGGAGGAAGGCTCTCCAATCACAGCTTCTCAGAAAGCTAAGTCCAAATTCAGAAGTGGCACAGAGCTAGATTCCTATTTGGCTCCAAATACAAGTTGTACTTGATTGAACCTGAAGAGCACAGCCTGGGGACTTAACAGATTTATTCATCTCAGTTAGCTCTGTCTTCCTCCTCTACCACTTCTGCCTCTTATCCTGAAATGTTTTACAAACGAGTTTGGACAAGGAACTAACCCAAACAACAGTTCTCTCAGGAATAACTTTACACTGGGAGGTAGGAGATGAACAGAGTTCCACCAGAGTAGGACTTCCCTTTTCCTTATCTATGTGACTTCTGGGATTGCCATTCCATCCCATTAATCCCATTCCCTGTTCTGGATAGGGATGACTTGACAAGGAGGCAAGAATTCTGGGACACACCAACAGCAAGTGGCATCAGGCCCTTGGCCTTTTCAAAACCAACAAGAGGGTGACACAGAAGTGGCTGGTTTGGAAGGGAACTTGCAACAATAATCAATTTTATCTCCTAGTCTGCCACTAAGGTATTTTATCAAAATGACAGGGTTATTGATAGTGCCAATACTTTTCAATGCATTAGTCTTTTTAAATAGCCATAGTTAGTGTGACATTGGATACTGCCTTTCTAGTTATTACAAACTCCTGGTAAGGGATATTATATGATTGGTTTTTATTTTTTATTTTCTGAAATAGATTTAGATACAATTATTTTCACATGAAATGGTGCTTTCCTACCCACCCCAGCTTTCTAAAGGAAGTATAGGGTCATCAGGACTTGCCAGGGTATTTTTGTAAACACCTGGCAAGGAGCCATGTGATCAGACTTGGGTCTTAAGAAAAAACTTACTTCAGCAGATATTTGAAAGATTGACACTTAACACTGATTTTGTTATTCTTCATACCTCAGACTTTTCCCCATATACTCTCCCAAGGGAGTCTGTTTACACATTATTGCCCTCTGCATACAGTTTCCAAAGATGCTGGCTTTTTTGTTGTTCCTCTCACTTGGCATTCTATCCCCACTCTATGCCTTACTTAAAAAGCATTTAATAAGTGAAGTGCTTACTATGTTTAAGACGTTGTGCTAAACATTGGTGATACAAAGAAAGGGGGACAAAAATCTATCTATCTATATATCTATCTATCTACCTATCTATCTATCCACCCATATGTATTTCTATATCTCTAGCTATATGCCTATATCTATCTATTTATATCCATCTAACTCTATATATCTCTATATGTCTATAACTATCTATCTACCTATCTCTATCTATGTCTATATCAATCTCTATCTCTATACCTCTACCTATATGGCTATATCTATGTACTTATCTCTATTCATCTATCTCTATCTCTATCTCTATCTAGCTATCTACTATCTATCTATATCCAGTTGATGCCTGTCCTCAATTAACTCATATTCTGATGGGGGAGATACTATGCTGAAAATATGTATCAACAAAATATATACATTATAATTGGGAGGTAATTTCAGAGGGAAGGCCCTAGCAATAGGGAAACTACTCCCCCTTCACTTCTGTTTCTTGGCTTCCCTGGCTTCCCTTGGCACTCAGCTTAAATTCCACTTTCTACAATATGCCTATCCTGGACCTTCTATTGCTAGTCCATTCTCTCTTAGATTACTTTCAATTTACAAGGTATTGGTAGGTAGATAGATAGACAGACAGGTAGATAGATAGATGATAAATTAGATAGATAGATAGATAGATGATAGATACAAAATTATAGAAATAGAGATAGAGCTTATATTTAAGTAGTTATTTCCATGTTTTCTGCTCCATAAGAATTTGAGATTCTTCAGGGCAGGGACCATGATTTTTCCTTTCCTTGTATCACAAGCACTTTGCCCAGTGCCTGGCATATAGTAAGCACTTAATGAATACTTATTGACTAACTGACTATGCCTTCTGGAAAAAAAAAAGAATACATAAAATCTGCGGCTTCTGATTGCATTGCCACTGTCAAAGAATTATGGTAGAATAGCTTGTTTCTTCCCCTTTTTTGTGCTACATTTTGCATAGGGTTCTGTGAGGACCCAATGAGTTGGTATACTTGAATACGATTTGAAAAATATAAAATACCTAGTAAATGCTGAATTAGAGTGTGGGGGAATGGAGCATTGGCAAGAGCTAATGGGTCCTGAGCTATGGAAATACAAGGGAGAAAGTGGTTATGAGAAATATTTTAGAATAGAATCTGCATTTCCTGGTAACTTATTGGATGGGAGGAATGATGAAGAAAATAGAGTAGGAGATGAAAGGTGGCTCAAGTAAGGGTATATGAGGAAATCATGGAAGTATGACCTCATAGGCAAAATTAAGAGAGCAACAAGGAGATAAAATGATAACCTCATGTGTTAATCGTGAGTTGCTAGTAGAAAACTCAGGAAGAAATTGCAAGGACATAGATTTATAGGTAGAAGGGACATCAGAGAGTCAGTTCTTTTTTGTTTGCTTATTTGTTTTGTTTTGTTTTTAATTTTATAGATGAGGAGCCCAAGACCTAATGGTTGAACAGTTTGTTCAAGGTCACAGAATAATGAATAATAGAGCCAGTATTCAAACCCCACTCATCAATGGACACCAGAGGTGTCAAGAAGCCGATGGGAAAGGCATGGTTAGAAATGAGGGCTAGATGGCAGAGCTAGAGATCTAAATTTGGGATAAATCTGCATTTAAATTAAAGTTATGGATGAGATTAAGAGAAAAAGGTAAAGGACAAAACCTTGTGATATGTCTGTACGAGGGTCAGAAGAGGAAGATTAAAAAAAATGAATAAGATAGAGAACTGAGAGGAAAGATTCAAAGGCAGAGAGGCTGTCCAGTTAGAGGAACTGGTCAGAAGTATCAAATGCTACAGGAATGTTGAAAGGAATGAAGACTGAAAAAAAGGCACTGGATATGGCAGAGAGCTATTTCACTAGAGTGAAAGACATGCAGCAATGAGTTTGAGGAGTAAGTTGGTAATAGAGAACTTTTTCTAGAAGTGTGGTATTGAATTGGAAGAGAAATTGTTTCATCTAGTACTTGTCCTCTCATTTTATAGTTGAAGATATGGAAGCAAACAGAATGTGGCTCTGAACCCATGTCCTCTGACTCAAATTTAACTCTATTAAATGAAAAGCTGGGGGAGTTAACAGGTCCAGGGGTAGAGTTTTGGGTGTTTGAACATTTTTAAGAACAGGGAAGGCCTGAATATATTTATAGGCAGAAAGAAAGAATAAAGAGACAGAGACTGAAGAGAGGGGTAAAATCTTGGAAGAAATATCAGAAGGGAGTAAAAAGCATTGTGGAAAGAGATTAGCTTTAAAAGAAGAAAAACAAATTAGGGATTCTAAATCTAGGTTTTCAATGTTACCTAGCCCTCCTATTACTTAACCTATCTTCTCCCCACCCCTCCCACAAGGATCCCTCCCTTATCCTCCCATCCTAATAAATCTAAGCACCCTTCAATAGCCCACCTTTGACCTATTCCCTCCCCTAAAGATCTCTCCCTTATGCTCCCAAAGATCCCTCTTGTATCTTCCCACTCCCACTAATCTAAACACCCATCTATGCCCCCCCAGCTTTAACCTATTCCTTCCTCTTCCCTAGAGGCCTTATCCTCCTCCCCCCTCCCTATCCCTTAAGCATTTTATTTCTTTCTTAATTTAGAGCACTGTTATACTATTCTAGATGTTAATGTATTGTTCTCTCTTGAACCCATTCCTAATGAAGTAGGTTTCCAGAACTAATAGGCCTTCTCCCCCATCTAATTCTTCTTTGTCAGTTCTTCCTCTCACATCTCATTTGTATACAATGATTACACTTTTTCTCAATTCCTAAACGGTTTTACTTTTTAAAGTCTCAGGTCTACTCCAATCTTTCTCACAAACTACCCACTTACTAATAGCAATCTTAGATGTCAGTTTTATATTTTATATACAGAAAAGTTAAACAGTCTGTCCTTATTGGGTCCCTTGTAATTAATCTTTGGCATATACACTGTATTTCTCTTGGTTCTTTTATGTCAAATCTTCTGTTCATTTCAGGGGATTTGTTGTTGTTGTTGTCTTTAACAAAATACTGAAAGTCTGACAGTTCATTAAATATCCTTTATTTTTTCTTTAGGGATTATGCTTAACTTTGCTAGGTATGAGAGTTTCAGCCTGAACCCCAATTCTTTTGCTCTTTAATTTGGAAAATAAGAACAATGGTGAGATGGAATGCCATGTGAGGATTTATAGAAGGAAGTGAGGCTGTATAGCCTGGAGAAGAAAAGACTCTAGGAGGCCTCTGACAGTTGTCTTGAAGTATCAGAAGGTATGCCATGAGATAGAGTGACCATGTATTTGATGAGGCTCTAGAATGAAAAACTAAGAAAATAGATAGAAGGTCTAAAGAAAGAAACTTCAGTTCTACCCTTAGTTTCTCGGTGGACTCTCTTCTTGACTCTGTATATTACCTCCCCACACCCCTCCAACTATGACCTAGATACCATCTCATTTTGGAAGATCATTCCATCCCTGAAACCCTTCTTCTAACTGGTCAGTTCCTCTAAATGCTTCCATTTTAAGGAAAGAACACAGGTCAACTATATTACTTCTTTCCTCTCTTGATTCCACTCCTGACTCTGAGCTTCTTTCCCTTTCATGCCTTGTATGAGTACCTTACTCCACTCTCTATTCTCTCCCTACTCCCACCCCCAATTTTCAGTTTCCTTTTATGTATTGGTTTCTCCCATTATAGTGTAAACTCTTTGGGAGGACGAACTATTTTTGTTTTTACTTGAATTCGGGGCCCAGCATTTAGTACATCTCCTAGCACATAATAAATGTTCCCTAACTTGACTTGACTTGAATCAATGTAAGAATTATCCAAATGCTTAGAGTTATCTGAAAAGGAAATGGACTGCCCCATGAGGTTGTGAATTCACTGTCACAGGTGTTCAAATAGAGGTTATTTTACCTGTCATATAGGCTATTATGAAGGAGATCTCTAAATTCAGTAAGGACTAGACTCATATTTCTGCCAAAAAAAGGGAGATGAAGTTAATCTGGCAGGATCATGGGTTCTTTTTTCCATACTAACTATCCATTTAAGAACACACTCTAGAGTGTTGCCAGGCATTAAAGTCAAGACCATTGATCTATAGTTTGCAGAACACATTATCTTTTGTTAAAGGTGATAAGCATTTACTCTTCCCCAATCTTATTATAGGCACCCCATTTTCCAGTACTATTGATCACAGCCCAGCAGTCATATCTGCCAATTCTCTTAGTACCCCAGGATTTACCTCATCTAGACCTGGTAAAATGAAAGTAACTGGGGTGGCTAGATATGTTCTCATCATCTCCTTCCCTATCTTAGGTAACAACTCTCATTTAGCCATTTGGTGCTGTCCTTTGTACCCCAAAGAATATTCTCCTCTGCAGAGAGAACTGAAGCAAGTTCACCAGTTCTGCCTTCTTTCTACAGTCCATTATCATCACTCTATCTACCTCAGAAAGCAGTACTTTACTTTTATCCCTTTGATTTTCTCTTCTCCCTGCCCCCACTCATAAAGCTTAAAAAGAAGAAATGAAAAGAAAACCTCTTTCTTGTTGTTGTTCAGTATTAACAGGATAGGTCAGAATTCGCTCTTGTATTCCAGAAGTCTGTCATCCCTGCTAAGGACAAGTTCCAGTAGAGAACAAAGAAAGACTGAGCCATTTAAGCAAAAGGTCAGTTCCTTCACACCTGTGTGATCACCATATTCCCCTGCTATCAGAATCTTGAGTTGTCATCTTACTTGCTTCCTAATATACAACCTGAGGACCTAAGAACAGATTTTGTGTTCTTTGGACAACACCTATATATGCTAGCTTAAGAACTCTTCACTGGACAGCAGAAATATGCACTCCGTAAAGTCAAATAAAATTAGTCTGGAAGCGAAGCGTCTATACCATAAGATTTTAGTTGTATGGCTAGAAACAGTCTTATTAATTAGAGCATAATAACTTTACAGCTAGAAAAGTCCTTATAGATTTTTCTCCCTTCCACTCCCATTTTACACATCAGGACTCTAACGCCTATGTAGGCGAATTGATGTGCCCAGTAATACAGGTAGTAGCAAACAGAGTCAGAATTTGGATGCAGCCCCATCTGACTCCAAAGCCAAAGCTCTTTCCATTTTAACATTGTGTCTTCCTAGAAATCAAGTGTAATTTTCTCTATATGCTTATTAGAATAACAGGACTACTTCCATCTCCTTCTGGGGAAGCAAACACACTTAAAAATTCATCTTACTATTAGTGACTTTGTTCTTCACTGGGGCTAGGTTACAGTGACCCAGGAAATTGTAGCCCCTGGCCACATTTCAAGGAGTCATTTTCCACTTCCTTGCTGTGGTCTGCCGACCATCCTAGGCTCTTCTCAATAAAAAGTGTGAGAGAACCGTTGGCTATTATCAGATTTAGCCCAAAAGGTAAAAGATGAAAACAAATTTGTGTTCTGAGTACCTGTAAAAGCACAGGCTGTACCATCTTCACTCCCACAAAAGGAGAGATAAGAGGTTTCCTGGGATTTCCACACACACAATTTCTAAAGAGCAGTTTTGCTGAGAGGCAGACAGTGAGCCAGTGACAGCTGCATTGGGACTGGTGAAAACCATGTGGGTACTCTGGGAATGGGGAAAGCGACAGAGTGACTGCCGGAAAGTATAGACCAGGGAGCACAGTGTAGAGCCAAGATAAAGACTTGGGCTAACAGATTCAGTAGAAGAAAATTTAGCTAAGGGCTGGATCCACAAAATGAGAATGGTGCCTTTATTTTATCATGGAGGCATGGGGGGTGGGGAATTGTGGTGGGCCTGATGGGGGATAAGGAGAGACAGAAATCTTCCTAAATGAAGGAACATACAGACATATGTTCATGCCCTCCTCTAAGGAACATTTAAACCACATTTCATTCTTCTTCCCTTCTCTATCCCTTCCCCACTCTTCTTCTTTCCTTCCCTTCTCCCCTCCCCCCACAGTCCCTCTCCTTCTTTCCCCCACTTCACTCCATCAATGTTACTGAGTGGTTTTTATGTGCAAAACACAGTCCTTATTGTAGGGATAGGAGCTGTCCAAAGGTGGAAAAAGATGCATTTCTGATGTGTCATTCTTCAGATACAAAGATAATGTCCTTCACTCTGTACTCAGAATTGTTTCTCAAGAAGTGGTAAATGGGCCTTCATGGATCCATTTACACTCTTCCTTGAGCCTCCCTTGTGACCAAGGGTGTGTATCTGTGAAGCAGCCAGGAAGTTGGTAGCCCCAGAACTGAGGAAAACACTGCAACCTTGACCTCATTAGTACTGTGCTCTAAGAGGGCTTCTTAAACTTTTTCCACTCCCAACCCTTCAGAGTTTCTTAAACTGTGGGTTGTGACCACATGAGGTCCATAGTTTAAGATGTGCTGTATCTAACAGGTCACAGAAACAATAGAAAATTCCAAAATAGTCTTGACCTTTTCCATATTTACCTTGTTCCCCACTAGAGACTATAAGAAATCAGGTAATTGGCTATTTGAACTTTGTAGACAGAGCTGGGACCAAGTGAGAGGGAAATACAAACTTCTTCTGTTTTTGCTAGTTCAAAATTACCAATAGTCAATAAATCAACAAACATGTACAAAACAGTTCATGTCTTCATAGCACTTTAAGGGTTAGAAAGAGCTTTGCATACTTTATTTCTATTGATACTCACAACAACCCATTAAATGAAGGACTAGTTTTATCCTCTTTAGAAATGAAGAAACTGAGACTCCCAGAGGTTGTCTGATTCATCCAACATCAAAAGCTCTAAGGCTAAATCCTAACCGGGGTCTTTCTGATTCCAAGTATAGTACTCTGTCTCTATTCAATACCATAACTCATCTGCTTTTACAAAACACTGTACTTAACACCATAGAGTATGCAAAGATGTGCAATGTGTTAAACAAATAGAAAAAGCAGCCACTAAACCAAACATGTAGTCCCTGAAGGCCACATAATAACCTACAAAACCACATACTAACATTATATATGCCCTATTTTATTTTTGTTTGCTTTGTTTAATATTTCCTTAAAACATTTTAATCTGGTTGAGCTGCATTCAAAAGTATTGGTGGGGGGGTCTTTGACTCCTCTGGTGTAATGCATCAGCCTTGTATTTAAAGGACTTTCAATCTAGGTAAGGAGGATAAGTCATAAATGTAGGGAAAAGTTCATTGAATAACTCCCCAGGAGTTTTCCTATGGGAGCACATGGTTAATTACTCAAGGAATTGGCATAGATTAGGAATCTCAACCCCTAGACTTCTACAAAGGGTTGCTTGTAGCCACCATTCACCTCTCCTCATCAACCCATGGTAACATAGGTCCCCATATACCCCTTTCTTTAGAAGAATATGTAATAAGATAAACAAGCTTTGGAAGGGAAACAAATATTTTAATAGTAATGGCACATACAGATAGGAAATTTGAATTAATCTTCCCCTTTACAAATAGAGAAAATAAGGACTATGATTTCCCTCTGAGGGTTTGCTAAGGGAGATATCCTTCATGACTGGAGTTATCTGGAAACCTGCAAGATATAGAGTTATTTTCCAGGACAGAAAGAACTGGAGTAGGTCTGTGTCAGAGATTGACATTTAGTTCATGAAAGTGCCAGCCCATGGTCAGCTCAAATCCCTGAGAGAGTTCACTAGACTCCAGAAAATGTGCAGTTCAAAATAACTGGCTGAGTTTGTTAAGTAATGTATGTAAAGGGCTTTCCTTTTGCTTCGTGATTGGTTAGGTTTCCCTAACTCTGGGTAGAATCATGAATACTGTACTTCTTCACTTTCTGGGTTAGCAGGAGGAGGCAAAAAGCAAGAAAGAGAAGATACAAAATGACTCCAGGATCATATTCCTGCTCCAAGAATTTCAGGGACTCTATTCATACCCTTACTTTTTTCACCTAGATCAGAGAGCATTAAGACCTACCTCAGCTACTGACTAGTAAAACAATGTCACAGTTTGAACTGGAAATGAGGATGTACTCATCTTGTCAGTATTCATGGGAAATCCTACCTTCCCTGTTCTGGAGGCAACAGTTGGGAGTTGCTGATGGATATTGGAGCAGCCCTATGTGTCAACACCTGATTCTTAACATTTGATTTCAATAACCTAAATGGTGAGAATTCAATAAAAAAGAGAAGAGTCATCCTGATGAATGTCTCTCATCCAGAGAAGTCCTGGGAAAATACACTGCACCCACAGGAAAAACGGCATGGTGGCAGCATAAATCCAGTGGGGTATGTTATCAGCAATAAAAGGCTAGGGGGAACAGGGATGCTGTAATTTGTCACTAAAATCATAGCAGGAGGAAATAAATATCCTTGGAACCCAAACTATTATTCTTTCAGAAAGTGAACCTGGGAACCAAATTCACTCACCTTCTCTTCAAGGCCCTCAGGGGACAAAGAAGCTATAGTCACAAATTGGGGAGGGGTAAAGTGGTGAAAGGTACAGTCTTTTGTTAATCACCCTCTCACTTGTGCTTACATCTGCCTTTTGGGAAAAAAGAAAAAGGGGGAAAAAAGCATTATGCCTCCCAGGTGCAGGAAACTGCTAGTGGTACAGTGGCTAGAACAATGGGTCAGAAAGACCCAAGTTCAAAAGCCACATTAGACACTGACTAAATGTATGACCCTAGCTAAGTCACATGATCTTTATCTGCCTAATTTCTTTCAACTGTAAAATGGAGATGAAATAGCTCTCATCTCCAAGGGTTGTCACGAGAATCACTAGAGATAATATTTGTAAATCACAGTGTCTGACATTAATAAACGCTCCTCTTCTCTCCTCTTCCCCTTTTATTTCATTTTTCTTCCTCCCCTCATCCTAGTGGTTGTCTCTTGTACTCTAAGAGAAACCAAATGGCATCACCATGTTAGAGTCAAATTACAGTGTGTCCAACTGTGGTTGATTAGATTGTATAAGTTCAGAATAATAATTCATGTGAACACTTGGGGGTAGATTCCCTAAATTTTCACATCTCACATTTCTTTTGATGTACTGTAATTCTGCTTTGCTCAAAGAGCACAGAGCACTTTTTCTGAAGAGGGCAGGCCATGCTGGGCTAATATCTCCCATGTCTCACAATTAAAGTTCTTCAGAGAGACCTTGAGAGTGTCCTTCTATTGCTTCTTCTGACCTCCCATTCCTCTCTAGTTCTGATGTATGCTTGCCTTGTGTGAGTTCTCCATCAAATAGTCTTTTAGGCAAATATTAAGTTGGAATTTGAACAATATGGCCAGTCGATTGGAGTTGTACTCTCTGCAGTAGAGTTTGAATGCTTAGCAAGCAGTTTACCTTGAGAAAAGACCTCAGTAACCAATACCTTATCTTGCCAGGTCTTCTTCAGAATCTTGCTAATACAATTCACATGGAAATGATTCAGTTTCATAGTATAGTAGAAAAAGTTGGAAAAGGAAGTTTCAAGCCATGTCTTTGCCACTTGCTCTAATACCTGTGTGACTATGATCCTGGGTAAATCACTTCATATCTCTTAGTCTTCCATTCTACCTATGTAAAGAAATGATCCAAGAAAGGAGAAGGTGAAGAAAAGTCAAATAATTCTAGCTCAGTGATATTACTTAGCTAAGGCCAATGGTGCTGCAACCTATATCATTCTGTCTTTTATTTACTTATAGTGGTTTGTTTAAATTCAACTCTAGTTAAACCTGACCTCTAATTAGAAGTAAGTTCCACTAGTCTTATACTCATTGGCCTATTAATAAGCTCCACTAAGGCATTACAGGGATGATGTTAATCACAGTAAAAGTTATGACCCCTATATGGAATTCTCAAAAATGGAAAATAAAAGAGATACATATTATAAATCAAGTGTAGGATGAGTGATTTATTCTTACTCACAAAAAGGAATGCTAAGTAAAAAGTAATAGCATGCATTAACAGAATGATTACAACAGAATTCATTACCTTAGCATAATCACTACTGGTACAGTCTTCTGGGAAGTAGGCAGTAGCTAAACTTCAGTGGGACATTTGTTTTTCCAAGTCTGAGAGTTAGCTTTTTACATTTGTACCTCTATTTGGAATTATCTAATCAAATAACCAACCTTGGATAAATAGATTCTTTGAATCAGCTAAAAAAAGATTCCTGAATTCGTGGAGGCTTATGAGATCACTAAGCATATAGTGAAAAATGAGGATAAAGACAGATCTTTAGGGGGACACCCATAGAGACTGGGTGTAATACAGATGAAGAGCCAACCAAGGAAAATGAGAAAAAGTGGTTGGACAGATAGGAAAAGAAACCAGGGAGAAGTGTCCCAAAACGTAAAGAGGCTAGAGTATGCAGAAGAACTTGATCAATAGTATCAATAACTGCAGAGACACCAAGGAGAAACAGGAGCATTAGACTTGGGAGAAGGCAGTTTCAGTTAAATTGTGAGGTCAGAAGCCAGAATGCAGAGGATTTAGAAGAGAGTGAGAAGAAAGGAAGTGAAGGAACAGATTACAAACTGCTTTATTAAGGAGTTTAGCCATGATAGGGAAGAGAGACAGCACACAATAACTAGCAGAAATAGTTGTAAGAATAGGGAAGTCATAGGCATGTCTAGAGGTAGCAGTGAAGAAGACAGTAGAAAGGGAGAGATGAGAGTTGGGTTGGTTTACTAGAGAAATTGGGAGGGGACAAGATCAAACATATATGTACAATGGTTTTCATTGGTAAAAAGAGGGACGACATACCCCTTCACAAGATACAGGTAGAAAGGATGAGATAGTAGAGGAATATTTATAGTGCAAGATGAGGAAAGGAAAAGAAGGAGCTCTTGGCAAATGGCCTTATTTTCTAGTTCAAGTAGGGGGCAAAGCTCTGGTTAAAGAGGATAAGGTAAAGGGACGTTATAGAGGGAGTGGAGCTTTAGGAGAGATGAGAAAATTTAGCATAGTTGAGGTAATGAATGAGAAGTTAATTGATTAAAGGAGTGCAAGGGTACTGCCTTGTTGCAGTGAGGGCTTTGTCTAGATTATGTAACATAAATTTGTAGTGAACCCAGTCAGGACAATTTTGTGATTTCCTCCAGGTCCATTTAGGAATTTGGCCAACGTCAGAAGAGAAGCTGATGGGAGCAATCTATAGTTTGACTTTCATAAAGTAAGAATGTCAATAGGAAGAGGGGGCATGAGGTTTGATTGTAAAAGATAGTTTTGAATTGAATTGGTTATTTACCAAGGGGTCAGGTTGGGAAATGGGAGACAATATAGCTATTTTATTGGTAAAGACCTGTGAAAGAACTGAGGGGGGAAGAGATTGGAGCTTATCATGTGGACAAAGTACAGAGCTGTGGGATATAAGACATAGAGGAAGATTAAATGATAAAAGATTATGATAAGATAAAAGAATGTTAGAATTCATGCTGGAGACAGAGAATGGGCTTTGTACATTAGTATCCCTATACATTATATATATATATATATATATATATATATATATATATATACATATATATACATATATATATATGATAGTATGTATATTAGGATTAGTTTATACATTAGTATATTAGGTATTCAGAATCATTACAATGGAAAGAAAATAAGAAGTAGGGATATGCTAGCCATTAAGGAATGAGTCCAAGCAGAATATATGTGGCTGGGGAGAGGAGAATTAAGTAAGAAAGATGATAAGACTTTTTAACATCCTCTGTCAAAATCCAGCTTTGTGGCTGATGGTGACATTGTCATCTGGAGCTCAAGTGGCCTGGGTCATATATAGAAGGCCACAGAAGACATAGGTGTGAGCTGAGGTAATCTATTAGGAGATGGCAGTGGGAAGAAGGACTGATTCAGAAATGGCCTCTGGAGAAGCAGAGTTGGCTTTGGGGTGAAGGAAGGATCCCAGATGGCTCCAGGGCTCTCTGCAAAGGCCAGGATTTACTGCATGTTATATAAAAAGATCTATTATATATTTCTCTTCTCACCGTATGTAGCAAGACATTGGATACATAAGAAATACTTAATAATGCTTGATTGATTGAATTCATATCAGGGCAGGGGCTTCATTTACACTGTGGACATGAAGAGAAAGTATTTGTCTGCTTTTCAAAGAGGATCCTTAATAAGTATATGGAAGTGTGCCAAGAGTTGGAAATATCCAAGGGAGAGGAGGGTGGGTGTTTCCATAGGGAGCCCATCACAGGACTCAGATAAAGGTATTCAACCAGATTGTTCCTGGCAGGAACCCATACTCTGTCCATAGAATCCCAGACCCCATTCATTCAAGTGTTCTTCAAAGAATGTTCTAAGGATTAATTAGTGTTCATAAAATATTTTGAGGTCTTCCTGAAAGGCTCTACTGAAGTGTGAAGTATTATTGGTATTTCCAATGAGATGGAAGAAAGAATTATCAAACATGAGCCAAATTACTTCTTCTCCATAATACTTACTAATTAGAATGCACCTGTCTCCAAGGATATACCAGCATCATTGACACTACAGAATCTGGATTTCAAGCACATTATTATTATTACCTGGTATTCAGGTCCTTTTTCCTTCCAAGGACATAAGGATTTTCTCCTATCATGACCCTATTATCCATCAGGTAATTCAGAATATATGGTAAACTGGATGAGAAATAAAAAATAGAATCTAAAAATAATTTAAAAGATAGTTGGAGGGCAGAGTCAAGATAGTGGAGTAGAAACAAGACTTCTGCATGGCTCCAGCTTCCACCTCCTCCAATTCATGTAAAAATGAATCTAGACAAACTTTGGAGCTACAGAACACACACAATCATAGAGAGAAGATAAGCCCGCCACTGAAGACAGCCCAGCAGGCTGGAAGGGACCAGCATGGCATGTTGGGAGATGAGCACAGCCCCATACAAGCCCGAGGTTTTAACCTAAGGGCAGCCACAACCAGCCACAGCCTGGAGGGACTTCAGATCACCAGAAGCTGTGGCAGTTTCCAGAATTATCAACCCATAGATGCCAAAGACAAAGTGAGAGGTCAGTGTAGACTTTGCAGGAACAGGGAGTTCCAGAGTAAGATCCGGCCTTTGACTCCAGGACGAGAATCAGGGGAGGCTCTCCAGCCCTGCTGCTTCAGAGCTCCTGGGCCTGCAGATTGTAGGGGGCACAAGCAAGCAGTCTGAGGGGTAATTACTCTTACTCTAACCTGTTTGGATCTGGATCACTGTCTAGAGTGGAGGTCCTGGGGTGTGACCAGTTTGCCAGAGTGTGTTGAGGCTTCAGAGAGGGGTTCCAACTAATAGCTCCAGAAGCTGCAAAAACTGCAAAAAAAAAATCCCAGGGATTTGGGATAAAGCTCCCCTTTTTGGTAGCAGTGTTCTACTGTGGCAAAAGGATCAAAAGCCAAGTGACTGAGTGGCAACATTAGCAAGCAAAGGAAGCAAAGCAAACAGTCCTAAATCCGACATTAGACTCCTATTTGGGGGACAAAAAGGATCAAAGCATGGAACAGAAGGAAGACATCAAAGTCAGAACTCCTGTACCAAAAGCTTCCAAGAAAAATGTGAGCTGGTTACAGGCCATAGATGAGCTTAAAAAGGATTTTGAAAACAAATAAGAGAAGTGGGGAAAAATTGGGAAGAGAAATGAGAATGATGCAAGAAAATTATGAAATGAGAGTCAACAACCTGACTGAAGAAAGTAATACCTTAAAAAATAGACTAACGCAGGGGTGGCTAGGTGGTGCAGTGAATAGAGCATTGGCCCTGGAGTCAGAAGGACCTGAGTTTGGATCCGACCTCAGACACTTAATGCACACACACACACAAACAAACAAACAAACAAACAAAAACCTAGCCATGTGACCTTGGGCAAGTTACTTAACCCCAATTGCCCTCCAAAAAAAAAAAAGCAAAAAAAAAAAATAGACTAACTCAGATGGCAAAAGAACCTCAAAAAACCAGTGAGGAGAAGAATGCTTTAAAAAGCCAAATCTGCCAGATAGAAAAAGAATCTCAAAAATTCCCTCAAAAATTAGATTGGGCAAATGGAAGTTAGTGACTTTTGTGAAAAATCAAGATACTATTAAATAGATCCAAACAAATACAAAGATCGAAGGTAATGTCAACTGTCTCATTGGAAAAACCACTGACCTGGAAAATAGATTCAGGAGAGATAGCTTAAAAATTATTGGACTATCTGAAAGGCATGATCAAAAAAAGAACCTAGGAATCATCTCAAGAAATTCTCAAGAAAAATTGCCTTAATGTTTTAGAACTAGAGGGCAAAATAGAGGTTGAAAGAATCCACTGATCACCTCCTGAAAAAGATCCCAAAAAGAAAACTACTAGGAATATTATAGCCAGGTTCCAGAATTCCCAGATCAAGGGGAAATTAAAACAAATATCCAGGAAGAAGCAATCCACTGCCAATCAGTATAACACATGATATGGCAGCTTCTACACTGAGGGATCAAAGGTCTTGGGAAATGATATTCTGGAGGTTGAAGGAGCTGGGATTAAAACCAAGAATCACCTGTCCAGAAAAACTGAGTATCATGTTTCAGGGGAAAATATGGTTATTCAATGGAATAGAGGACTTTCAAGAATTCTTGCAGAAAAAATCAGGGTTGAATAGAAAATTTGACATTCAGATACAAGAAGCAAGAGAAGCATGAGAAGGTAAATGGAGAAAAGAAATCATAAGAAACTTATAAAACTCGAACTATTTATATTTCTACATGGAAAAATGATAATTGTAACTTATGAAACTTTTCTCAGTATGACAGTAGTTGAAGGGAATAGCAATATATATATATATGTATATGTATATATACATAAGTATGTTTATATATGCATATAAACATATATGTCTATATACGAGGGTATATGGGTGTATGAATACATATGTGGGTGTGTGCATATTTGTGTACAGCTATACATAGACAGAGGGCACAGGACCAATTGAATAGGAAGGGATGATCCTTAAAAGGTGAAACTGAGAGGTGAAAGAGGAATATAATGAGAGGAGACAGGGAGAGACAGAATGAGGTAAATTACCTCATATAGAAGAGACAAGGGAAACCTATTACAATGGAGGGGAAGAACAGGAAGGCAAAAGAGAATGGGTCAACCTTATTCTCATTGAATTTGGCTTAGGGATGGAATGACATACACACTAAATAAGGTATCTCACACTACAAGAGAGTAGAGGGGAAGGGGATTAGAGGGGGGATGATGGAAAGAAGGCCAGGCCAGGGGGAGGGAAGTTGGAAGCACCCACTTTTGAAAAGGGACAGGATCAAAGTAGAGAATAGAACTAGTGGGGGGTGGGATAGGATGGAGGGAAATACAGTCATTCTTTCAGAAGATAACCACTATGGAAATGTTTTGTTTAACTACACATGTACAACCTATATTGAGTTGCTTATCTTCCTAGTAAGGGTGGGTGACAAGGGAGGATGGGAAAGAGTCTGGAATTCAAAGTTTTAAAAGCAAATGTTTAAAATACACACACACACACACACACACACACTATTATTACTATAACTTTACATGCAACTGGGAAATAAGGTATATAGGCAGTGGGGCATAGAGATCCACCATGCTCTACTGGAAAGTTGGGGGGGGATGGGGGAAGACATAGGAGAGAGCAGATTGGGAGAGGGGATATTCAGTGGGATTGCTATTTTGGGGTGGTGGGTAGGGGAAAAATGGGAAGAAAATTAGTAACTCAAATTCTTGTGGAAATAAATGATGTAAACTAAAAAATGAAAAAGAGAGAAAAATAAAAATAAATAAAAATAAAAGATCATCTACTAGCTGTGTGCCCCTACTGAAGTAACTTATCCCTGATTGCCTCAAATAAAAAAAATATACATCTAAATTAATCCCTTCATTTTACAAATAAGAAAACCAACGTCTAGTGAGGTAAAATTATTTGCTTAATACAGTCATGTGTTCCTTTCCCTATATTGTTCTGTCTCTCTTTCTTAACCCCATCTTGGTGATGGGTAGTCTAACTTCGAGAGAAAAGAAAAGATTTGATCCATTCAAGGAGCCTGCACAATAGTCAGACTAGGACCAAGAATCCCCTATACCTAATTTACTAAGTTGTCCATTAAACCATTTGTAAGAGCCCTCTGGTTGGCATTTCTATCCCAGTTTAAAGACAGTCAGACATGACAGAATACATAAGTAACCATTCAAGGTCGCATAGCAAAAGAAAGGCTCCAGTGCTGTTCTGGCCCTGGTAGCTTTTCTGATATTACACTCCAGAATTCCAAAACCTAATTTTGCAAGCTCAAGATTCAAACGGATCTTTATCCTTATGGGCATTCAGCTAAACTTGGGTCTCTTTCTGCATATCACCTGTTGGTCACCCTCTATCTCATTAAGCAGCTGTAGATCAATGAGCATGCAGAAGCGCCAGACAGTTCCATCCTGGGGAATGCAAATTGCCGTCCAACTTCAAAGAAACATGCCTGACCTCATACAAAATGGTTCCAGTTTATTACTTTGCATGATTGTGTGTTTCAATATATTACTCTGATGACTTACCTTGTACCACTCTGTGTTCAATTATGTATTTCCTGTTCTCATTACAGACCTTCAAACAGCTGCAAAAATATATTCATTTAATGCTTTTTCTGTCCTTGTTAAATTTTTATCACACAGAAAGGAAGAGGAAAATGGTCTATGTGTTAACACTGGGAGTTAAACTCAGACTAGGTCTCTGTACTTAAATTATCTCAATAAGGGGGCCAAAGAGCAGCTTTCACCTGATACATAGAGAGAAGAGCAAAGGAGTAGGGCCTTGGGCCCTTATCTAGCTGGGTGATTTGACTATGTAGGCTCAGTCTAATATCTAGTACAACACAAGGAGTGAAGTATAGTAGACAGAACACTAAAGAGCTGAAAATTCTATGCCTGGCCCTACAGCCATCTCTGTAACCTTGGGAAAGTCACTTTATGATGTGGTACATTAGAAAAAAACCCAAACAAATGAACAAACAAAAGCCTGATGAACTCAAGAGTCATAGCACCAGAGTTTGAATCCTAGCTCTATCATTGTGACTTTGAGCAAATAACCTGTGGGACCTCAGGGAAGTCATTTGGCCTATTTGACCTAAGTTATCTTCATTATAAAATGAGGCATGGGGGAGAGTTGGATTATACTAATTACCTTCCACTTCTAGGTCTATGATCCTATGACATCTTTAGACTTTCTTCATTGTAAAGTGAGAATGTTGGAATAGAAGATTACTAGGCTTTCTCCCAAATTTAATATTGTATTATTCTGAGTGAAACAATAAATTTAGCTCTGTGGTAAAAATTTTGATTTACCAATGCTATTTGGATCAAGGGAGGGGGACAAATACTATTGTTAAAAATAACAATTAGCTTCTCTCGGCGTATAATGCTCAATTAAAGTAGAAACCTCCAAATAAGAAATGCTTTTGGGGATGCTAGGTAGGACCTCTGACCAAAAGCTCCCTCCCCCAGTTATTTGCTAATGCTTAAAATGTCTTTACCAAGGAATGTCTTTCATTATAGAAGAGAGAGCATAGAACTTGCCATTTCAAGACCTGGATTTGAATCATAGCACTGCCACTAATTTTGTGATCTCTTAATTGACTACTCCAATAGTCTTGTCTTGACCCTCATCTTTTTACCTCCCAGCAGCCTTTGACACTGTCAATCATCTTCTTCTTGATTCTCTCTTTCCTCTAGGTTTTCACTACACTGCACTGTCTTGTTTCTCTTCCAAACTGTCTTAGTCTTTGTTGAATCTTCGTCGAGATTAGCTCTGTTAAAGGTGAGAGTTTCCAAAGTTTCTGTCCTCAGGCCTCTTCTCCTTCTATACTACTGCATTTAGTGATCTCATCAGCTCCTATGAATTTAATTATTATCTCTTAGCAAATGCTTCTCAGATCTGTTTATCCAGTCCTAATCTTTATTTTGACTTCCATTCTCATATTTCCAACTGCCTATTTGACAGTGCAAACTTAATGTCCTATAGGCATCTTACACTAAATGTGTGCAATACTGAATTCATTATCTTTTGCCCCAAACCATTTCCTCTTCCATACTTCCTTATTGGTGTTGTGGGAATCACACAGCTTCTCAGTCTAGGAGTCATCCCCATCTCAACCTCCCACCCATGCACAATCTGCTGCTAAATTCTCTCAAACATACCTTAGAAACATCTCTCATTTCTCTGCTCTGACACTGTCATCACCCCAGTGCAGGCCTTGATCATCTCACTATGGTCTCCCTCTCTCAAGTCTCTTCACATTCCTCCCTCTCCTTTAGCTAACTGTCTAACTGATCTTCCTAAAATGCAATCTATCAATGTTACCCCCTAGCCCCACTAGTCATTAAGCTCCAATAGCTCCCTATTTGCTCCAGGATCAAATATAAAGTTCTGTGTTTGGCTTTTAAAGCCTTTCATAATTTAGTACTACCTTCCTAACTTTCCTAACATTCTTCTTACACTTAGCTTCCCATCCATACAGTCTAAATTCTAGTCTCCTTGAACAAGACATTCCTTTTTTTTCTTTGTGTGTATTTTCACTGGCTGTCTTCCTATATCTGAAATGCTTCCCCCCTCATCACTTCTTCCTTTTGCATTCCCTGGCTCCCTTCAAGTCTCAGTTTAAATTCCTTTTTTTTTTCTTGAGGGGTAAGGCAAGGCAATTGGAGTTAAGTGACTTGTCCAAGGTCACACAGCTAGTAAGTGTGTCAAGTGTCTGAGGCCAGATTTGTACTCAAGTCCTCCTGAGTCCAGGCCTTGTGTTCTATTATTCGCTGTAAATCCCTCCTTCTTAAGCCTTTCCCATTCAACTCCCCCTGCCCCTTAATTCTAAGATCTTCCCATTCTGATCACCACCTTTAATTTGTTTACACCTTGTTTGTACATAATTGTTTACATGTTTTTCTCCACTTAGACTGTGAGCTTCTAGAGATCAGGGGCTGCTTTTACCTTTCTTTATCTGTATTCCTCCCACTAAGTATAATGCTTAGCACATAAAAATACTTGATAAATGCTTGACCCCAGTAAGTCATCTGATTTCTCTAAATCTTACTTTCATCATCTTTAAAATGAGGATAGTGCTTTGCACCCCACACAGCTCTTGGGTAGAAAGAACTCTGTAAAAATCAATATGGTTGACAAACGAAAGGCACCGTATTCCATAATAAGAGTAGAGTGAGCAATTATTTACATTCGCCTAATATGCAGAGTTAAAGCCATGTCATTTTTAGGAAATAGATTTAGCAGATAAGTGATGGACATAAGATAACTTGAGAAAGGTTACACAGACAAACGTCAAAGATTCATGGTGACACATGCAAGTTTGTGGATTGGCTGGTATCCTAATGGGTACTCCACTGTGCAATTACAAAAAGTTCCCAATGTATTCATTACATATTTTCATTGTTTGCCTTTAGAACACAAATTCTGTGTTGCAATGATGGCGCCAAAGCATCGTTTGGACTCTAAGCTCAAGCATGCAGTCAGTAATGCCCTTAAAAAGAAAATAAAGGTCTTAGACTGACTTCATATTGGACTGTCTGCTTCTACCATCAGGTGCAAATTTGGTGTTAATGAACTATGTATCTGTTCTATTGGCAAAAGGAGGAAAGTATCTATAATCCTGTAGAATTCGTGTGTTATAAAAAGTGAATATAGCATGAAATATGCATTTTCCAAATGCTTTATTAACTTCTGGTTGACATCATTCATTTACACCAGATTTTGAGTTACAATTTTTCCCCATTTTTCCCCTACCCACCACCCCAAAATAGCAGTCCTACTGGATATCCCCTCTTCCAATCTGCTCTCTGCCACATCTTCTCCCATACCACCTTTGACTTTTCCAGTAGGGCGAGGTGAGTCTCTGTGCCCCAATTCCTGTATATCTTATTTCCCAATTATAAGTAAAATAGTATTAATAATGGTATTTATGTAATTTTAAGCATTTGACTTTAAAACTTTGAATTCCAGATTCATTCCCTTCCCCCCTTGTCACCCACACTTACTGGGAAGATAAGCAATTCAATATATGTTGTACATGTATAGCTATGCAAAACATTACCATAGTAGATATATTGTAAAAGACTCTCTATATTTCCCACCCTCCTATCCCATCTCCCACTTGTTCTATTCTCTACTTTGATCCTGTCCCTTTTCAAAAGTGGGTGCTTCCAACTTTTCTCCCCCCCAGCCAGCCTTTCCCTCCATTATCCCACTCTCAGGCCCTTTCCCCCTACTCTCCTGTAGGGTGAGATATCCTATTTAGTATGTATGTCATTTTCTCCCTGAGCCAAATTCAATGAGAATAAGGTTTTGCCTGTTTGCCTTGCTGTTCTTCCCCTTTACTGTAACCATTTTCCCTTGCCTCTTCTATATGAGATAGTTTACCCCATTCTGTCTCTCCCCATCTACTCTTATTATATTCCTCTCTCACCTCTTCATTTTACCTTTTAAGGATCATCCCTTCCTATTAAATTGGTCCTGTGCCCTCTATCTATGTATACCTGGAAACATATATACATACATTCACATATGTATTCTTATGCCCATATACCCTTCTTCAACTATTTTCATACTGAGAAAAGTTTCATCAATTACAATTATCATTTTTCCATGTAGGAATGTAAATAGTTTGACTTTGATAAGTTCCTTATGATTACTTTTCCCTGTTTACCTTCTCAAGCTTCTCTTGCTTCTTGTATCTGAATGTCAAATTTTCTATTCAACTCTGGTGTTTTCCTGAAGAATGCTTGAAAGTCCTCTATTCCTCTGAATGACCATATTTTCCCTTGAAACAAGATATTCAGTTTTTCTGGGTAGGTGATTCTTGGTTTTAATCCCAGCTCTTTTGCCCTCTGGAATATCTTATTCCATGCCCTTTGATTCCTCAATGTAGAAGCTGCCAGGTCCTGTGGTATTCTGATTGTGTTTCCACAATATTGAAATTGTTTCTTCCTGGCTGCTTGTAATATTTTCTCCTTGATCTGGGAATTCCAGAACCTGGCTATAATATTCCTATGAGTTTTATTTTTGGGATCTTTTTCAGGAGGTGATCAGTGGATTCTTTCAACCTCTATTTTGCCCTCTGGTTCTAAAACATCAGGGCAATTTTCTTGAGAATTTCTTGAAGGATGATTTTTAGGTTCTTTCTTTGATCATGGTTTTCAGGTAGTCCAATAATTTTTAAATTATCTCTCCTGAATCTATTTTCCAGGTCAGTGGTTTTTCCCATGATATATTTCACATTGCCTTCTATTCTTTCATTTCTTTGGATCTGTTTAACAGCATTGTTATTTCTTATAAAGTCACTAACTTCCATTTGCTCCAGTCTAATTCTGAAGGAATTACTCTCCTCAGTGAGCTTTTGAGATTCTTTTCCATCTGGCAAATTCAGCTTTTTAAGGCATTCTTCTCCTCATTGCATTTTTGAGCCTCTTTTGCCATTTGAGTTAGTCTATTTTTTAAGGTGTTATTTTCCTCAGTCAGGCTCTTGACTCTCCTTTCATAATTTTCTTGCATTGTTCTCATTTCTCTCTCCAATTTTCCCCCCACTTCGCTGATCTGCTTCTTAAGGTCCTCTATGTCCTATAACCAGCTTGTATTTTCATTTGAAGCTTTTGGTGCAGTCCTCTTCCTGTTCCATGCTTAGATCCTCTTTGCCCCCAAAATAGGAGTCTAATGTTGAATTTTTCTGTTTTATTTGTTTCCTTTCCCTAGGTATGTTGCCACTCAATTACTTGACCCTGGGCTTGTTGCCACAATAGGACTCTGCCACCAGAAAGGGGAGCTTCCATCCCAAATGTTGGGGTTTTCTCAGCTGCCTGAGATATTAGTTGGGTGGCCTCTCTGAAGCTTCCACACGCTCTGGCAAGCTGGTCACACACCCCGAGTTCTCCATCCTAGACCACAATCCAGATCCAAGAAGGTTAAAGCTAGAGTGATTACCCCCAGACTGGTCACCAGGTCCTCCTACAGTCCACAGGCCAGCAGCTGAAACTGCAACGTGGCTGTGGCTGTGTCATGGCTCCTCAGCAGCTTATTTCCCTGGGGGTAAGAGGGTGACATGCTCTCCCAACTAGTGGGTCCCAAATTCCATACTGCATTGACCTTTCACTTTGTCATTAGCATCTATGTGTTGATAATTCTGGAAACTGCCCCAGCTGCTGGTGTTCTGGAGTCCCTCCAGCCAGCTGCTGGTCAGGCCCAAAAACCTCTGGCTCATGTGGAGCTGTGGTTGGCTCCCAGAGTGCTGTGCTGGCCACTTCCTGCTGGGCTGCCAGGCTATCCTCAGTGGGAGGTTAGCTTCTCTGTGTCATTTTGTGGGTTCTGTAGCTCCAAGGTTTGTTCAGAGTCACCTTTTACATAAATTTGAAGTGGTGGGAGCTGGAACTGTGCAGAAGTGCTGTTTCTACTCCGCCATCTTGACTTGGCCTCAAAATATGCATGTTTAATTAAGTTGTTAGCACAAAAAGTCATAGAATTCTAGGGAATTACTGGGAAGAAAAAAGGTTTTGCAAGTTACCAATTTTGTTTTTTGTACTGCATTTTATATGTTACTTCATGGTTATTGCATTAGGAAAGGTACATATTATAAGATTTGATGTTATAAAGAATATGCAGAAAAGTGCTTCTTCAGCAATGTTTGGAAAAAGATTACAGTTTTTGGTAGTCACAGGAATCCAACCTTTTATTTCCCATGTATCATCATTCCAATTTTTAACTTTTGCTATATGTTTTCTAAGAATGTTATCTAGTAAAAGTGGAGGATTATATGTATATAGAGAACAGAATCAATAGAGGAGAATTAGCAACTCCAGCATGATGGAGTAAGAAAGGTCTTGGTGTTTAAGTCAGAAGACCTGGATTCATGTCCTAACTTTCCATTTAAAATCTTCAGACCTTAAGTGTATCACTTCAATGGCAGTCATAAGAGTTTGCCTAGTATAGTAGAAAGACCACAAAACTTGGATTCACGAGACATCTTGAATTCATATCCCTAGTTCTACAACTCCTAGCTACATATGGCATTATGTTACCTAGTTTCTTGATATGTAAAATAGTTATGATAATTTTATTATTAATATGAGGATAATAATAGTTATGCTATGCATCTCACAGAATTTTTATATAATTTTACATTATTATAATAATACTTATCATTATACCTATTTTACAGACCAGGGGTCATAATATTATGGATAGAGGGCAAATTTTAGTGTAATGTGCTGATTCTGATATACACAATAGCCATATAACCTTTATCAAATTCAGAGCCATAGCCAGCTACATGAAGGAATAAAAACCTAGGTCCACTGAAAAAGAAAGAGACAGAGACAGACACACACACAAGAAGGGAGAGGAGACAGACTCATATTGGGAGACAGATGGAATAAGAAAAGAACAAAAAAAAAAGAGGGAAAAATGACAAATAAAAAGAATTAAGGGAAACAAAGAGGAAGAGAAAAAGAAAAAAACAAAGAAAGAGAAAGGAAGGAAAAAAGGAAGGAAGGAAGGAAGAAAGAAAGAAAGAAAGAAAGAAAGAAAGAAAGAAAGAAAGAAAGAAAGAAAGAAAGAAAGAGAAAAGAAGGAAAGAAGGAAGAAAGAATGAAAGAAAGAAATTTGCACTACTGACCTAATAGAATTCTATTTAAGAAAATACGTCATGAATGAAAAAAATTATATACTCATTCCATTATCATTTTGGAGCTGGATAGGAGTTGAGACATCTTCTATCACAACTTCTTCATTTCACAGATGAAAAAATGGAGGCGTTAATAAGTGGTGATTCACCCCAGGTGACATAGATAGTGGTACATCCCAAATCTAGTTGTTTCTTTTTTTCCCACTACAACTCCAGTGCTTTGTCACTTCTCTGAACTTCAGTTTCCTCACCTGTAGAATAAGGGAATTTCTGCAACCTAGCCCCTGAGTTTATATGTGAGAATACTGAATATTGAAATGCAAGGTGTGTATAGCCATAAAACACAGCATAAGTGGAACCATTTTTTATTCCACAATTTTAACTGGACCAACTTTGATGACAAATGATAGAATCAGGAGAATGGTATTTTCTCAGCTGAAGGTCATTATAGGATTATTCTTGATCTTTTATTAGGTTAAAAGGCAGAGACAAAGTTCATCCTAAACCACCTAATTCATACTGGTGCCTTAAGCATGAGGACAAAGTCAGGCATTCCATTCTGAGTGTTCAATCAATATTAGATAGGGATGAAATAAGTAGGGTCCCATAGGATAAATAGCTAGCATTTATATGACACTTTAGGGCTAGCACAGATATTTACAATTATCTTATTTTATTCTTAGAGACAGGTAGATGGAAGAGTGGATAAAGAGATGGTCCTGGAGTCAAGAAGACCTGACTTCACTTCTGGTCTCAGAAACTAACTATGTTTCCTCTGGAAAAGTCACTTAAGTTCTTTTTATCTCAGTTTCTTCAACTGTAATATGAAGATAACTCCCAGGTTTGTTGTGAGGATCAAATGAGATAATAATTGTAAAACCCTTTGTTCAATGCCTGGCACATGGTAGATGCCTGATACATGTCTGTTTCATTTTTTACCACAACAATCCTGGAAGGTAGGCACCCCTTAAATCACCAATTTTCAATGTTCACAGCAAAACTTCATTTTAAGTGGTCCTAGTTACCTCCTACAAGGTTATAAAATTCTCCCAGCCAAAATTGTATAAATTTCAGTTGATTAAAAGCATAGCTCTCCTAGCTGAGAGATCGGGGCACATCACATCACTGTGAAGCCAACAGTCCCGTAGGCTTCACAAGTGTCCCTGTCCTGGGCAATATTTCACAGAATATTAAATATGAAAGAATAATAGCAAGAAAGTGCTTTGTCTCAGGTCTGTTTCTATCTGGACTCCAATTGAAGAAAAGGAGAGGAAAATGAATAATGAGAACACTAGATGTTTCAGTGAGATGACATCACATCCTAGTCATTTTATTCACTTATAAAAACAATCATTTTACGCACTGACACAATAGTCCGTCCAACATTAAACATTAAAACCGACAGCAACAACATAGTAAGATGACTATCTGTCTCAAGTCTGTTTCTGTTTGGAATCCATCAATATTAGACAAAAAGAATGATACTGATAATAACACATCAAATGAATGAAATGATGGTATGGAAACAGGCTTATATGCTTTCATATCAATCAGGTGTTTGTTTTTTAGGCTACCAAGTAATCAGTTCAACTAACACTTTCTACTGAGGTGGCCAGATTTGGGGTGGAGAAGGGGTTGTAATGAGAGGGTAGGGCCCTGAGGGCTGAATAAGCAAGCAAAGGCACAGATATCAACAAAGTCCAGGGTGTTAGGGTTGCTTTGTGTGCTCCCCCACCCCAGAATGGCTAAGCTAGACCCCTAATGGCAAAACAGGTTTAAAAGGACACACTATTCCCAGGGGCCACAGCCCTCCCATGAGGGAGATTTTGCAATTTCTTTGGTACCTGGATCAATTTTTAGCTTCCTCAGAAATGAAGCAATCATTCCCTGGAACAGGCTCTTGTGTTCTCATTCCCCTTCCGCCCTATCACAAAGCTCCTCTTTGGCATTACCGAGCTGTCTTTCTTCTTCTCCACCTTCCCGGAGGTGAAACCCTTTCACTGGTGTGCAAATAAGGAAAACTCCTTGAAAGGGAGAAACACAATCAGGAGCTGCCTTTCCTGAGAAAGCTCCTCATTATAAAGGCATCCAAAAACCTATTTTGAAATATGAAACAGGCCTTTCAAGCAGCAGTTTAAAAACAGTATTTTAAGACTTGTCTTGAACACCTCCTTTCAGGGGCTGCCTAATGAATTCCTGAGTTTAGAGAGAGTCTGTAGGGAAAAGTTTTCCCTCTTTCTCTATTGCTCTTTGAATTATAGTAGGTTAGTCTTTGGGGGCCAGGCCAGAGCCCAGTGCAGCCATGATTGCATTCAATTCATTAGGCAAATGAATTCACTTTAGGACCAGCTGGGATTGAGCCTGGGAATAATCTCCAGGAATGTTCAGAGAACAGTCCAGTTCACCAATGAGGGCATCACAAAAGAGGACTTTATTTTTATATTTGGACCAAAGGTATGACAAACAGCAAATGAACTTAGACTATAACAGGAGAGATGTGGGTTAAACAACAAGGATGTTTTCAGACTAGGATTTGCAACATTTTGAAATCTGTTGCTAAAGGTAGTTATGGTATTTTCTTCCCTAAGGATTATCTGAGTCAGGAGGTAGATTGAATCCCCTCTTGAGGCTCCCTACAACCATATTTCTGATTAATTAGAATCTATCTATCTATCATCTATCTATCTATCCTTTTTCCCCCTAGGGAATCAATTTATATTATACCAAGAGATTATATTCATTTTATGTACTATTCTGAGTTATTCTGAGAAGAAAGAGGAGTAAAATATTTATATTTTATTCTTGGTTAAAAATGAGGCCCAGTGAGGTTAAATAATTTTTTACTAGGTCATACAGTACGTCAACTGAAGGTTTTCTCCTCAAGACAGTGAAATTAAAAGACAGAATGGGGAAAAAATTATTTTTAGCTGCCTCCTCTAAAGTTCATGGGCTCCCTGCTTTGGTAAAGTTTATTAACATGGGATCTGATTTTTCAAAAAGGAGATAGACTTGATGCCCTCCAAAGTTAGTAGCTTCAGGGTCTGTTCAGTCAAAGAAATGTGGGATCTGAATACCTCTCTCTTAGGATAGAGAGGGTATTTGTTTTTAGATGTGGATTTGACTAGATAGCTTCTGAGGTTCATTTCTAAAATTCTGGAATTTCTGGAGTCAGAAGACCAGGATTCAATTCCTATATCTGCTACTTGTCATTTATTCAATGAGAAAATCTAGTCCCAAATTCTATGAGGACCTAACCCTATGAATAATAGTAACATTTATTCCTTATCTTCTGTTCTTCCTGTGAAGAGCAGACACAACTGTCATGATTTTGCAGTTAGCAAAAACCCAGAAAAAAAGGTACACATCAAGGATAAGAAGCATTTTCTTCTGCCCACACATGACCTTTGACTACAGCTCAGTTCTTGACCTGGGCCAGTGGGGAAAAAAATAAAGAAAGAAAAGAACCTTTCATTGTCAGGGATTAAGCCACGTTCCTAAGTAGTCTTTCCAAGCTCAATGTTTTGAACCAATTTCTGGGAATCAAAATTAACCTAACATAGGTTAAAAATAATATGTTCCCTCTCTCTTGAGGAAGAGAAATATGTCAGCTTCTGCTCCTTCATAGTTAAAAAATTCTTGATTGCTTGCTATGACTGCTGCTTTGAAGCTCTACTTGTTATAACTCTGCTTGGCAGCCACAGGCCATGTCTCCTTGGCATCCTATCTTTTAGAATATCATCCTTATTCCCAAAGAGTTAACTAGACTCCTATTTAAAACAAATGAACTTAGATCTGGACTGGAATTCCTCATTCCCCTGGAAATGGAGACTTAGGTGGGCCTTGATAATTAATAATAATACCTGACCTTATCAAATGGATCATTCAATGAGTATTCTTATAAAAAATTTTTTTCCCTTTACAAACTCATTCACTATGGGTTTAGCTTAAATTGTGAGCTCCCTCATTGCAACAAAAATTTCCGCAGTGTGAATTCAGCTTTTTGGGGATATATTTAGTTTAATTTCATAAATATCTGTTGAGTACTATTCTTATCTGTGTCCAGTGCTTTCCCCAGAAAGTAGAGAAAAATAATAATATATGGTCTTGGCTTGCGAGGGACTTACAGTCTCATCGAAGAGATAAGCACATACACACAGACATACAATCACATGCATGTATACATACATATGGACACACACATATACACACACACACTTAATCCTACCATGGATGGGGTGGGGAGAAGAAACAACAATAAAAATGAAACAGAAAACTACCTTCACCCCAGTTAAATAAGAATCCAGGGTAGTAAAGGACAAATACCCAAATAAATAATAAGCCTTCCAGGAATATAGAAGTGAGGGCCTTAGGGTTCTATAGATGCCCCTCAGTTTTGTTTTGTTTTGTTTTTTCAATTATGGGGCATATGTAACACATTGGATGACAGGATCCATAAAAGTCTGTATAGGCTAGAACAATGAATTGATTTTAATAAGACATAGCTTAATAGGCAAAATCTCATGTAAAAACAAATGAAAAAAATAATTCATGTAATAGGATGTGAGGCATGGCTAGACAAAATTTTATTTGAAAAGGTTCTAGGAATTTTAATGAACGGAAGCAATAGTGTGAACCAAAATTATGATGTATCACTCAAAGAACTAATGTGATCTCAGGATGTATTTAGCTTCCAAGACAAGGGAGGTGATAATCTTATTGGATACTGCTCTGGTAAAACATGGACACTTGAGATGCTAGAGAGTGGGCAGGACAGTGAAAGCCCTCAAGCTCAAACCACATGAGAATTAGTCAAAGGGATGTTTGGTCTAGAGAATAAGAGCAATGTAACTATATATCTGTCTTCAGCTGTCTGAAGAGCTATTACATAAAAGATGATTTCAAATGATCCTGTTTGACCTAAGAGAACCAACCCTAGGGGCAAATGATTGGAAGCTGCAAAGATGGAAATTTAGGGTTGGCATGAAAAACAACCTCCTCACATTTAGAACTGACTGAAGATGGAATAGCCCACTTTAGGGGCAAGTGAATCCCACCACTCAACTGGAGATATTCAAATATGGGATGGGTGAACAACTTATTGGCTATTTTGAAAAGGCAGCTAGATGGAATAATGGATAGAAGTCTGGATTTGTAGTCAGGAATACTTGAGTTTAAATTCTACCTCATACTCTTAATAGCTATATGACCTTAGGCAAGTTACTTAGTGTCTCTGGGTCTCAATTTTCTTTTATTTTCAATTGCGATAAGATATCACTGACCCCAGAGAGTTGTTGTTAGGATTAAATGAGATAAGACCTAGAGTGTTTTGTCAATCAAGGCTTTGATAAAATTGGAATCTTATTCATATTTAGAATGGAATTTGTGGTCCTTTCCATCTCAGAGATGTGAGTAGTACTCAGGGAAAATTTCTTGGAAACCTAATGAGGCTTGAATTTTTCTTGAAGGATAGAGAGTATAGCCTGAGAGGAGACAGGAGAGAACTCCAACTGGGGAAAGGGAAGTAGGAATGAGAGTAGAATTGACAGAGAACAAAAGGTATGCCTGGATGTACAGTATATCAGACTGTGCTGGATAGTGGTGGAATATGAGGTGGGATAGGTAGTAGGAGTCAAAATTATGAGGGTTTTGAATAACATACTGAGGAGTTTGGACTTCTCTCATGGAGAGAGGAGGGATATGAAATGATTTGGAATAGGAAAGTGGTATGGTGAAAAAAAAGCTTAGGAAGATTAAAGTGGAAGTGTTTTGTAGGATGGAGTAATATTTAAAGAGAGTCATCCTTAAGGGCTATCAGAAGCTTCTGTTCTATATTTGTTTTTTCAACTCCATTGTTTGTGTGAATGTAAGCAGTCCTTGCAAGCAAGGATGGTCCCAGACAAAATGATGAAGTTGGCACTAAATAGTGCCTTAGGTAATCCTGCATCTTTTCTTTTAACTCATCTTACCCCCAGGCACTTAACTCCTTCATGATGAAACCTGTCTGTGGAAAGCTTCTTACTGTGAAATGCTATTGCTCTCAAACTCCTTTTATTCCACCTTAAGCATTATTAATTGTCTATCTACAGTGTCTTCCCCATGTGTATGTGCTATACTGACTCAGTGTGCTTCCCACCCATCTAGATCTCTTTTTTGTTTGTCTATTTCATCTGAAGCTTTTGATTTCTTTGGTAAATGAAACTCTGTAAGCAAGAAAGCTCCTGCCCATCTGTAACTGTTCTGCCACTTATAGCCTTAGAATTGTCAGAGGACACAGAGACATCTATCAAGTGATTTGCCCAGGATCATATAGCTAGTATGTATAAGATAAGAACTTAAACCCAGGTCTTCTTGACTGAGGTTCTATCAATGGCATCATGTTGCCTTTTCTTCATGTCATTATTTGGTCAATAAACATTATTCATTCACATATTTTCTTTGTTACTGAGTAGACCACTAAGATGTTATCTCTTGATTGACTATGGATGTCATTTAGTAGACCTGGTTACAAATCTGGTCTCCTTGCACAGCTCACAAACAAGAACAACTGAAGAGCCTCATTATTTATAATATAATGTTGACTTTATCTAGAATATCCTCCAACAAGATGCCCTCCATGCATATAGAAGATTTACAAGGTCCCACGTTTATAAACAACCACAAACTTTGCAATGATCTGATTACCAAATCCAGTGACATCTAAATCAGGGGAACTATATGCTTGCCAAAGATGTTCTGTTGTGTCAATAATTACTTTAATAGTTGGCATCTATCGAGAACTTTATGGTTTGCAAAATTCTTAGAATTCATTAGCTCATTTGATCCCCCACATACACTTAAGATAGGTGGTATCAGTATTATGTTTCTACCTACTTCTTTATTTTACAGATATGAGCCAGAGAAATCAATTGTCTTGCCTAAGATCACAAAGTGAGCAAATGGAACAGCCAGGATTAAAACCCACATCTTCTATTTTTAAATACAGTATGTTTTCTTCTATGTTACATCTGGTAGATAACACACTACAGCGACCTGTTAAACACTCAGAGCTATATGTGTTATCAGATCAGTCAGTAAGGTACACCCCTGCTGATGTGTTATATTATCTCTCTGAGATAACTTAGTGTCATAACCCAGTAAAAAAAAAGTACAACTTCTTAAGAAGACCCCTAAAGCATAGCTAGGAATTTCAGGTACCAGATAAACCTTTCACTTAGGCAGATCAGGTAACATAAAATTAGAATCAGTCCATCCCTGCTCAAAAAAATGTCCTCCACTGATTTGCAACAGGGACTGAAATATCATGATCAGATGACCAAAAAAAAAAAAAAAGAAAATATAACTGATAACTTAAACATAATGATTAGAAGCAGCAGCATTGATTAAGTAGGTTTCATGTTCAAAATCCTATTGTTTCAATCTCAATCTCTTGTTCTAGTCATTTCAGAAAGAGATGACACCAACTTTACCTGAGGCCCCAAATCCCTATAAAAGGAAAACTCCATGTAGTCTGGAAAATCCAAATTTCTGATCCAGAAAGGAGCCGATATTCTTTGTTCTTGTTTTTCTTTTGCTTGTGGGTAAAGAAAGGCCCCCTAAAGCTAATAAGGCTAGGCAAGCAGAGATATTTGGTAAACTTTGTAAAATACTTCTCATTTTATTGGTTTTGGGGGTAACTATGAAATGTTCCTTGTTAGTACTTCTCTGGATTTGGCCAAGTCATTTCACCTCTCTGCCCCTCAATTACTGTATCTCTAAAATGAAAGGGTAGGCTAGGTGATCTCCAAAGCTGCTATCTAAGTCTAAATTCTGTGAACTTTTGACCCTATAATTCTTTAAGGTTAGCATTAAAATGCAAAAATCTTTCTGAAGGGTAGCCTGCTCCATTCTTTTTCCTAAAGATAACATCTAGTCTCAAGATTTCTATTCAAATGATTTACTCTCAAATGAATATTTCCCAATCTGAGTCTCTCTTCAAACATGATGTAATAAGTTAGACAAGGTAACCTCTAAATTCCCGCCTATTAACACAGTAGAAGCAGTGGACCCAAGTGTAGTTAACAATTACACCAAGATACCAGAAGGGATGACAGTTAGTTGGGGTATTTCAGGAGAGAGTTGTGGTAAATGTCTCTAACAGATAACTAAACTGAGGAGATTCAGTTATATGGGAAATGAGGCTCAGACTCAAATAAGAATCTGTGGAGGTCTAGAAAAGTATGACATCATTGTCCCAATTTCCTTAGGAATTTCCCTTTTCTGAATGTTTTCTTGATCTCCTAGCTCTTGGTTTGGCAACTAAGGATTAAATGTATTATTTTGCATCTTCCTGTCCTAGGGTATCTTTGCACTGAGACTATGGAACTCAAGATAAATCTTTTGTTTTCTGATAGTAGAAATAGTAAAAAAAAGGCTATTCAAACAGAGAGTAGAGTACATTTCTAATTCAGTGACTGTCCAGAGACCCTATGCATTTCCTCTTGGAGGTAGTGTGAGCCCCAGACATAAAACTTTGTGAGGTTGAAGGGAGGAATGCCAGTCATCACAAGAGCTGGAAATGCAGTCAGAAGGCTTAAGTTTGACTCTTGATTGCACTACTTAGCCACTTTATAATCTATGCAACTTCTCTCTGAACCTCAGTTTCCTCATCATTAAAATGAAAGGAATGGATTAAATAATCTCTAGAGCCACTTCCCTTTCCAACATTCTGTGAGAATTAATGTTTCTATGAATTCAGGTTAAGGAGTTGGGGTTTTATTCTATATTCAATGAGGGCCATTGGAAGTTTTCTTAAGTGACATTTATCCAGCTGAGGTGAAATAAGTTATCAATCTATTATCTGCTGACCTGGGGCAGAGTAAGTACCTAAGCTAGATAATTGATGCCTTAAAGGCATTCTCCCTCTAGATCCCAGTTTCTTGGGCTGCTTTATAAAAGTAATTGCCTCAGCTCACCATCTCATTTTGTTAGTTCTACTGCATCCTCATTAGAAGATTGGAAGGCCTTGGGAATATGAGGTCAGTGACTGTCCCAACACTGGCAAGGTGAATTCTTCGTTATTTGCCATGGTTTCTATATCATTTTATGACTTTTATGAACCACCCATTTACTTTATCTAGAAGGGCATTGTTTAATAGTGGATAATGATGAACTTGGCATGCTCTATACTTATATTCCGTGAGATCTTGGACAAATTATTTAACTTCTATGAGCCTCAATTTCTTCATCTTTAAAATGGTGATGTTCCCTGTAGCATCTCTGTCATAGGGTCACTGTGAGGATGAAATGAGACAATACATGGAAAGTGTCTAGATAGTGTCCCAAAAGTCTCATTGCCATTTTAAACTTTAATAACAAAAAACTTTGGGGACATCTTGCATAAAATGACAGCTATTTTTTAAATCAGAATTGTACAGAAAGATTCCTCACCATCAGAGATTCTGTAAATAACATAATAGAGTCATATAACTATTGGATTGGAAAAGAGCTTAAAGAGGTCATCCCATCCATCCCTCTGCTGTTAGGCAGGATCTCACTTAAATTATTTCAGACCAATAGCTTTTCTTTTTCTCCTCTTACAGATCAAGTAACTGCACTATATTGTTCAGTCATTTCAAAAGGGTCCATCATCTGTTATCTTTCTTTTTTACTGGAGGACCCATTCTAAAATCAGGGGGAAAAATTCCATAAGTCTATCAATAGCATGATAGAATCTGATGAACTAGAATGTCAGATGGATCTTTGTAAGGAAATGTGGTATAATGGACAGAGTGATAAACTTGGGATCAAGAAGAGATGAGTTCAAATCTTTCCTCTGCCACTTACTAGATTTGTGACCCTGGGCAAGTCATGTCAATCATGTGGTAGTTGAACTAAACCAAGATTTCTTCATCTTTGGGGGTGGGGAGTGGGCATCATAAAACTCTGGTGAAGCCTGTGGACACCTCATCAGAGTGATTCCTTCTTTTTTTTTTTAATTCAAAGACGAAGGGAATATAAAATTTAAGGGATTGGTGAATTGAAAAATGTTTTTATTTTGTTTTTTCTCTCCCCATTCACGTTCACAGACTCCCTGAATTCTAATTAAAAACACCTGGATTAGATTAATCTGTTACATATGTTTCAGCTCTCAATCTGTGATTCCCATTGAGTGCCAGAAAATTATTTTCTTACAGTTTATAAGTTTTTATCTAACAAAGAAGAGAAGTGTCTGGGAAAGAAAACTTGGAGCCAGTCTTGCATTTGATTGGCTGAGTAATTCTGGGCAAGTCACTTGCCTTTCTGGGCTTCAATTTCCTTACTTATAAGAATGAAGGGGTTCCTTATGTGGACACTCTCCAAAGTCCTTTCTAGTTCTAACAGTGTATGATTCTAGAATCCTTTCTGAGCTATCACTTCATCACATTGCCCCTTGGGATGAATAATGTATTCTTTTTTCCTTCTGAAGTAAACTTGGGCTGGATTTTAAAGCAAATGTCCTGAGCTCCCCTCTTGTATCTCTGGTCTTCTACTTGGAGAGAATGATGCAGTCTATTTTGTAGATTTTGTCACTATTCTACCACACAGCATCCTATTATTCTCTTGAAATAGAAGATTAAGTTCCCCCGAGTGTCTGACTGAAGGCCCAATATCACTAGATTCATAACCATTTGCCTGCAATTCCCCCAGGGAAGGTTATTAACAGCAACTTAGCCTCTGATAAATGGCTGTGTTGCTAAGGTACTGGTTTATATCAAGGTTCCCAAATACGCATCATTTAAATTTACCCAGACAGCCATGTGTCAAATAAACACCGATTGGTTATTAAAAACACACTTAATCACTGCAGTACAACTCTGGATAAACTGTAATCCCAATTCACAGAAAATATGCAGGTATGGTTAACGATTTATATTCAGCAGCATTTACCTTATTAACGACCACTTAGGGTCCTGCTGAGGAAGAAGAAGAACTTAGCACCTGTAAACTAGAACTCCCTCCCATTTGACTCAGAATTAAATGCTGTGGGTTCTGAAGCAGTGGGAAGAGATTAGAATTCTACTGGCACTCCACCCTACCATTGGTTCCCCCACCACCACCACACACACACACACACACACACACACACACACACACACACACACACACACACAGAGGCAATGAACTTTCCCAGCATTCTTTGCAGGATACTGATGTAGTATGGAATAGTACATAGAGCACAGGGCTTGGTTTTGAGAAGATGTTTTTTAAATCTTTCTCCTGGAGCAAGTTGTTTGTCCTTCATTCTCAAAGAGGACCATGACATCAGGAAGGTGATGTCATGACTAGCAAGTGAATTGGATTTAAGTGAGGGAGAGCTGTTCATGGTCACCAGCCTCACTCTCTCCTCCAGAGTCATCTGGGTCCAGTGGCAAGCTATAGATCAGGAAGACTGAAATGGTTCCAGTTGCAGTGAGAGACCTTAGCATTTTTTTTTTTTAATTTGCTTTTTGGAGAGTGGAAGGTAGGGCAACTGGGGTTAAGTGACTTGCCCAAGGTCACACAGCTAGTTTTTGTGCTAAGTGTCTGAGTTCAGATTTGAACTCAGTCTGATTAAGGCAATGCCCATTTAGTGATTAAGGCTAGAATGGCCTCTTTTACCTAGTCAAAACAAAACAAAATCAATCTGGGAGGGGAAGACCCTCAGGGTTTCTGGCCCAAACAGAAATAACTGCTATTTACACTCACTCTGAGCCATCAGAGTCCAAATGATGACCAAGTGAGGCTTGAACTGGGACCTACTGTTAATCAATCAATGAGAGTCAGATATGTGATGATGAGCAAGCCATTCAATCTCTCTGAGCCTCAGTTTCCTCAGCTATAGAATGGAAATAATAACAGCTGCAATACTTCACAAGATATTTCAAGACTCAGAGGAAATAATATAGGCTAAATGCTTTGCCAACTTTAAAAAATTACATAAATGTCAGTTGTGGAGGTCCGGTGGTTGTTAAAGTTTGCCAAGAAAGGCAAGAGCAACAGTTGTGAGGGGTCTTAGAAACCCTTGTTGTTTTGGGACTTGGCTTCCCGGGAGTTTCCTTGGCCTGCTTGCTATGATCATCTCACCTAATATAGGAAATAAGTATGAGACAGGTATGTGGGCCATCATTGAGAACAGAAATATTATCTGTGATAAATTAATAGTGTGATTGCTAGGCAACTTAGCATCAAGATAGGGGCAGATATGGAATTTAATCATTAATTTCTTTCTTGTTTTCTCTGTGTATTCCCACTTCCATTAATAAATATTGCTGGATTGAATTGAAGGAGTCTTAATAAGCTAATTATAAAAGGGCAGTTTCTTGGGAATGGGGCTATGATTTCTTTTTTTCTTGACTAGACTATCCTTTGTCTTCTAATTGTAATGAATGCTGACTTCCTCCTACCCTACCCATCTTCTGCTGCCTCTTCTGGTAAGGACTCTATGTATGTGTGTTTTTGTGTGGGTGGATGGGTGAACAGCGTTAGAATGCTGCAAATCAGACCAGGATTCTGTAAACTGAATAAACAGAATCTCAGGATCTTTGTTGGAAGGGTAACAGGAGGCTGTATAGTTTCATCTGAAACTCCTAGAGGTATTTTTGACAAGTGGTCATCCCTCCTTCCCCTGCCCTGGGGCCAAGCATAGCAAATTCAAGACTCATTTCTTAAAGAGGCCTATTCACTGAATGGGTGTTACCTCACTCAAAATGAGAACCTGAAAAAACCTTAGCCTGAAGGAGCCAGGGTCTCCCACTGCATCCTGAGTCATCTCCAGTCATTCTGATGAATATCTGGTCACTGGACCCAGATGGTTCTGGAGGAAAAAATGAGACTGGTGCTTTTCACATCCCTCCCTAACTCAAATCAAAGTCAATTGCAAGTCATGTCATAATCTCCCTGATGTCATGGTCCTCCTTGAGAATGAAGGACAAACCACACAGAACCTGGGGAATATCCTGAATTACATTCTCCTGGGGGACAGAGGCGGGGGTGGGGGGTTGGTGCAGAACAACTTTCATATGTTGGCCCTTGTGAGAAACATGCTTGTGGGAATCACAGGACTTCCCAGGTAGGTTCAGGGAATTAGCCTGGACAAGATTCCTGTCCATTGCTTCCCTGGTACCCTTAAGAAGATTCCCTTGATATGACCCTTAACAAGGCAAACCCCTTCTCACTGAAAGAACTCAGAAAAAGAGTGTGCAGAGGAATGTGTTTATTATGCTTTCTGGGAGGAAGGGTGTGTGGTGCTCACTAGGAACACCCACACTGATTCACAAGCAGGAGTGAGATAATACAGTTCTGTCCTTCCTATTAGGGTTAGTTCAAATTCCTCAAATTCCTTACTTTATTTCCCCACCTTCCCTCTTTATGCAGATTACATAGGCTTGGTAATGAAGTTACTGGGGGCCAGGGCAGATCTCTAGTATCTGAGCTATTTGTCTCACCACCTTTCTAGTCACAGCTGGGGCCGGGATGGCCATTGTCTCAGTACTGTAACATATAAGCAAGCTTCCCCAAGCTATTGACTATATCCCAATAATCTTTGTGGGGGCAAAACATGATACCATAATATCCCCTCTTACATCCCCCAAGGGATAACTAAGAATGAATCTCTTGAAGACTTTGATCAGTAGGTTCCTGTTTACTCTGCTGACTCGATTGGCAAAATGTCTGCCCTGCTTAAATAGTGCTTAGTTGAGACTCCTACTCTGAGTAGCAAACTTCCCAGCCTATCTAAATTCCTCTGTGGGTAACTGTGAAGATACTGTGGTTGCTGTCAATTCCTCCTATTATTAGGTATAATATCTTAGAATAGAAGTTCCTCAGGGTCAGAAACTATCTCACATTTGTATTCACAGCTTTAGTATGTAACTCAGTGTAGTAACTGGCACATAGTAGGAGCTGTGTTGTTTGTCCTTTGTTTTTGAAGGGGACCAATGACATCCCAGGTGAGGTCTTGACATGCATGATTGCTTTTAAATGAGGCTGAGTTACACAAAGTTGTCAGCCTCACTCTGACAAGACAAATGGCAATGGTCCAGGATACAGTGGAGGATCTTGGCATCTCTGATGCCTGACCAAGTTCTAAGTATTTCACAGCACCTGTTTCAGTCACCTTCATGGCCTTTGGAACAAACTGTTTTCATCCACCCCTTCTGCCAGGGAAGTCTTCACATACTTGGGGTAGACATCCTCCTAACTCACTAATGGGTTTGAAGCATACAGTTACTCTCATCCTGGTTTAGTCCACCTGCAGAGACAGTTTATTGGTGTGGGCACTACTCAAGTTACAAGCTTCTTGGAACCACAGGTGCATGTCAGGTGGTTACTAAAGATTGATGAGCAGCCCAGAAAAGGGTTCAGCAAGCCTTCACAACAGAATCACTAGTCCTCCTTGCATACTCCATACACCCTTATATAAATGCTTATATTGCCTTTTCTTTCCTTCCCTTACTTAATAAATGCTTTTCATTCATTCCACCAGTCATCCATCCATTCATACCTCCTTTTCCCCTGCCATCAAACCTAACTTTCTTTTTCTCAGTTCTTTCATTTCTCTCTCACCCTTTTCTCATGAATATCCCTCACTCCCACATATCTCTCTATCAACTCTTCTTGAATTTCATTCCAAAAGCAAAATAAAGCCTCAAAGTGACTTGCTTTCACCTACTTCTAAGCTCTAAATAAGATCATCCCTGAAGTGTTACATGCAAACAGGTCTCCAGATTTCTCTGGAGATAAATAGCAACTATGATTAGGCAGAGTTTAAGGGACCGAGTTGCAAAATATAAAGGAAATCTGGGAAGTAGTTTTCATTCATTTAAGATAGTGACAGATTTACTAGCCCCACATACCTGGTTTGCAAATTCATTTCAATATTTTTCTCTCCCATTCTTTCTACTTTCTCAGATACGTGTTTATACTTTTCTTCTCATTCTTTCTTCTCCTTTTCCTCCCTTCTTTTCTTCCTTTTTCCCTTCCTCCTTCCTCCTCTTTCATCTTCTTCATCTTCTTCTTCTCTGTTTGTATTTTAGGGACTCTTATAGTGAGGCAGGAAACTAAATGTGGGAGTGGGAGGAGGATGAGCCTTGGTTCTTCTCCTCTGTCACTGGTTTGAGCTTATTCATTTCATAATTGGAAATGAATCATTATAAACTTAGCATAATGAAGCAGTAATTAACTATGATGATGAATTCTGGGAGATTTTCTAGGCTAAATGGTTTGCCATGAAGAGTATAACAGTGATTATGCTAAAATGAGCCCAACACTGTTACATAGAACTGAGTAGCATCCCTTGTTTCTGTTCCCTCTTCTGCAGGGTATTTAAATTTCCACTTGGTCCTTTTACCTCTTTTCCAAAGACTCTGCTGCTAGGACCATGTCCATCAAACAGCCACTTACATATGTAAGATCTTTATTCACTCCAAACATTGCACCAAACTAGATGATGTCCTTAGAGTGTTAATAAGGAGATAATTCCATGATACTTGCCTGGTGAACACATGGCACAGGGTCCTGAGTTGGTCTTTGTGGGCCACTAACAGCATATGGAGTACATAGTGCAGTTAGGAAAGGGACTTTCCTGTGTTGTTTCTTCAGGGTTTGGTCCATTATTCAGGGCCGTAGGCATAGTAATTAGAATAGATTGCCTTGGCTGAGCAATTTCTCCTCCCGGACATGATCAGTCACTAGAAGAGTGGACAGCTAAAGCAATCTGGACAGATGTATCATATGATTTCAGGCAGGGGCAGAATATGCTTTGCAAAGAATATGCATTGTCCTTCTAAGGCCAACCATTCTCTCTACCAAGGGAATATGATAAGTTTTGACACTTTCTCCCAGGAGAGAAACTCATACCATCATCATTAGTGTTAATGGGTCTACATTATTTCAAATTTCTCAGGAACCAGCTATTACTACCAGAAAATCCCTTCTCTTTAGATGCATGGGTGCATAGAATTTTGAACTAGAAGACACCTTGAAGATCACCTTATACAACTTTTATCAGTTAGGAAAATGAAGCCTATATAAATGTAAATGACTTGCCCAAAATCATTCAGGAAGTCTAATATAGTCAGGATTCAAATTCAGCTTCTCTGATCCAAAGTCAGGGACCATGCTCTCTTCTTTCATTCCTGGCTCCAAGAAAGCTCTGTGCTGTCCTTCATCCAGAGCTGGATGGGAGCTCTGAGGCCATCTACTCCAACCTCATCAATTTATAGATGAGGAAACTAAGGCAGTTAAGTTTAAATGACTTACCTAAAATCACACAGGTAAGAAGCATCAGAGATAGGGGCAACTAGGTGGCACAGTGAGTAAGAGCACCAGCCCTGGAGTCTGTAGGACCCGGGATCGGTCCTGGCCTCAAATGAGCACCCACACATACATAATGACTGGCCTTGTAACCTCGAGCAAGTTGCTCTAAAAAAAAAAAAATGCATCAGAGATAGAACTTGGACTCTACCCTTTTTTAAATGGATTACCTCTTTCCTCTTGCTAACCCCACCCCTTTATTCACTAATACACTCTTTTAAAATCATATTTCCCACTACCAAACTCACTGGCTCTGATTTAAAAAAAAAAAAAAAACAGTGAAGAAAACAAACAAACAAAAAGACCCACCTATCTATGTCCCTATGAGAACATACAGGTACTATTGCTCAGATTTGGGCAATTTGCATGTGAGAATTTGCTATATTTAACCATATGCATAGATGATCATATACATACCTGCCTGTTTATTAGGTACGTCTTCCTAGTCTTCTGATCAAATGCAAGTTGCTATATTGCTAAGACCATAACTTCTTCACACTTGGCAAAATGCTCACAGTATACAGAATAGTTCCAGAAACACATTATAATGCATAGAGTCTAATACAAGTATGCTACAGCTGTTGTTTGTTGCTAGCCTACTATCTGTGGCAAAGTGTCAGCTGGTGACGAGTAGCATTTTCTGGGCTAACCAGTGTGAAATTAATGCTTCTATTATATATGTTCTTGAATACCACTTTGCAGTCAACATAAAGTGACCTGTGCGTTCCATGGAAATTACTCTGCTTACATGTGCTGATTTATAATGGGTGAGCCATTGGCCAGGAGTGGCTGGATGGAGGAAAGTAAACAGAGGATGAAAGAGATCGAGATGGAGCCCAGCTGCCTGAGATAATGGTGCATGTGAAATTGGAGGAAATTCAGGATAAGATCTGTTAAGTTACTTGTCCAAGGTCATGTAGCAAGGAAATTCTAGTGCCTGAATTTGAAACCATGTCTGCTGCCTCCAAATCAGTACACATAACTCATTCCCTTTTAAATAAATACATTGATGGAATTATGATTTCATCAATATGGGCATTCTCTCTTTCAGGATAGTCCCATTTATTCCTTTTCATCTTGTGTGATTCTTGTCCATGTTCTTCCAGAAATTCTCCTAATTTCCAAAGAGGAGGCTTCCTGTAGATCATTTTACTTTGGGAAGGTACTAGTTGATCCCTAAGGCCTGTTCATCTGCTGACTGACATTCTTTTCTAGCATAACTTTTCTCACTGATATCCTTTTAACTACTCTTTGGACCTAGGTTAACATTGGGACTATTCTTCAGTCTATCTGCGTCCACAGACATCTCTCCATTGTCATTTGAAACTACCACAACTTTATTTCTTTCAATGTTATGACTTTCCAAGATTTTCTACCACAGAAGAAAATGTATGTTGAAAAGATAGGTATTTGCACTAGAGAGAAACAGGTATATTAAAAGCTCTGTGCATTTTCTGAAATGCAATCCATCTTTCTCTCTTTCTCTTTTTCAATTCTGGGCTCAACTCATTGGCCAAATACAGTTTCTGTCCCAAATACATATAATTCAATGGACTGATTATCCAGCTGTTTGTAATAATTTGCACAACAGAGATCTTTCATATGTTTTAAAAGCAACATATACATTGTTAGATGAAATTTCTTTTGAACAATCCTGGCTATTATTGATGAAACCATGTAATATTATGAGTGTAATGGTAATGGGAGTTTGAATATCTTTCCTGACCCTTAATAAGCCTAAAGTAAACTTGAGGACCTTTCCTGATTTGAAAATAAACTCTGCCCCCTAATAGGCTGAATGTGGTCACATGGAGTCTGTGGTGGGAAAAGTTTGCTGAAGGGTGGAGCAGAGCCCACAGGAGAAGCAGGCTTTGAGGGGAGGCTTGTTTTTCAAAAAGGTACAACTTTTGTTACTTTGTAGTCAATGGGTCATGAGGGTTGTGATGTTCTCTGACTCTGGAGGTGGCTATATAAACTCTGAGGTGATGTTTTGCTTTGGGGCTCACTTTGGGAAGAGTTGTGTGATTTGACCAGATGAGACTCTGGGCAGCCGTTGAGCCCCCCAGCTTTGGAAACCCAGATGTTGTTGCTTCTCTCTCTAGTAACTAACTAGGTATGGATGTAATGGTCAGACAGCTAGAAGCCCTGTCTGCTTAATTATGTTATTTTCTCTGTATTTGTGTCTGCTTGTAACTTCTGTTTGTGTGCTCTGAAGTTCAGGGTCCTGACTTTTTCCCTGAACTAGATAAATGATATATGTTTGATTGATTAAAGTAAGATTGTTAACCCTTTTTGAGTTGCTTTCCTTTACAAAAGCAGATCAAATAACCTGGGTATGTTAGGGTGCTTACTGCTACAATGAGACATAATGAAATTCTTACAATTTCATCTCCAAACACCCTACAAGACTTTCACATCCTATAAGTTATTCCTCTTTCACTTGTACCTTGAAAGTGATGAATGTCTTTGACAAGCATATACATGTCTTCTTTAATGCATAACTTGGTGTTAATAATCATAGGCTCATTGAATAGACCTTTTGTGAAGGTCTGTTCATTGCATTTGTCAAGGAATTTCATATGATCTCAATATGTGAGTGAGAGACTTCTTGTTTAAGGAGAGTCTTTAAAGATTCATTCTGCTCTACCAAGTCAAATGCTAGTACTGTTCTTTCTCTCCCTCTCCTCCCCTTCCCTTCCTCTTTCTCTGTCCACTCTTTATATCTTTTTCTCTATAGTTAACAATACATTCTCTGTGCCTTTCAATCAATTATAGTAGTGTAAAAATACCATCTATAATAGAGAATCATTAGCAAAAGCATATATGCTCTCTTTTCACATATTCATTAATGACATGTTCAATAGTAACATAGATCATTCTTATAAAGTGTTGACAAAGATGAGAAAATACTATTGGTAGTTACTGACATAATGTTGACCACTTCTTGGTGAGATACTGTACTTGAGATAATTTTTGTTACTTTGTTATATTTTCCTTCCTAACACCTCTCATAAAGTGATCTTTGGTGCTTTCAAAGATTTTGCTATCCCCAGAATGGATTTTATTGGTGTTTACTCGGTAAAAGCAGGTATTAAATGTTTAACAATTGAATCTTACTGTAGGAATGGCATATCTTTGAAATTTAATCTTTATTTTCAACATTTTCTCAGTCCCTTTTTTGAGTCTTGGCAATAGACAAAACAATAAATCAATACCTGATTTGTCCTGTTTGCACATTATCAAATGTTCACACTGAAAATTTACCAATCAGGAGCAGAGCCAAAATATAGAGAAAAGGCTGGGACCCAGCTGAACTCTCCCCTTCAAACAACTTTAAAATAATATTTCAAATCAGATTTTGGAGTGTCATAGGAAACAAAAGGTCAGAGGGAGACATTTTTGCCAATCTAAGACAACTTAGGAGGTACACAGAAGAGGTTTGTAACATCAAGATTTACAGTACAGACTCAGGAAGTGGGAGAATCGCAGGCACTGTCCTTTAGAGATGGTCACAGCAGCAGTTTCAGGGGCTTTCAATCCAGAGACAAGAAGGTGGCTGGGCAACTGATTAGAAAGAGACTACAGTGGAGAGTTTGTTGTCACTGCACATACCTGGCAATTATTAGTGTCTGTAATGCCCACAAAGAGTTTTGGGTCACAGTTCCAGTATGGAATGGAGCATTGATGCTCATCCAAAATGGAACAGGGACTCCAGTTACAATTTTAGGGTGAGAAATGCAATAGTTTTTGTGACTCCAGGAGAAAAGGGAACCTTTTAGTCACAGGTCCATGGCTAAAAGGAACACTGGTACTCATAGCTGCAGGGGAACAGGAGACCTTCCTGGGTACAGACCAGAGCACAGACCAGGAGACTAGTGACCACACCTCTCCTAGGATTGTACCTTGGAAACACTGAAAACTTGCAGACTCCAAGTACTAGCTCTGAACCAGCAGCACAAAAAAGCTTGAAGCTTGAAGCTTGGGACAGTGCTTCCCAACTGCTAGGGAAGGAGAGCTTAAGTTCAAAGTAAATAGTCTGGGACGATGAATAAGTAGCAACAACAAAAATAGAATTTGACCAAAAACTACTATAGTGGCAGAGAAGACCAAGACATAAACTTAAGGTGTATATGAATACACCTAAAAGAGGAAGACAATATGAATACACCTAAAAGACCAAGACATAAACTTAAGAGGAAGACAATATGAATACACCTAAAAGTAAAGCCTCAAAGAAAAATGTAATTGAACTGAAGGCCAGCAAGAATCTTGAAAAGGTAAGGAGATGAGGGGTAGAAGAAAAAGGGGAAAATGAAAATTAATAGCTTGGTTTAAAAAAAAAAAGCACCAGAAATGCCTCCAAAATGATGACCTCAACATTATAATTGACCTAAGGTAAAAGAAGCACAAAAATTCTCTGAAGAAAAGAGCTTCATTAAAAGCAGAAGAGGAAACTAGAACTTTTAGAAGACAAGACTTCATAGGAAGCAATAAACCACTATAACTTCCCCATATTCTCTTCCAAACAACCATAAAATAGTGTCCCCAGACCAATCCTGGAACAGCAGAACCAGCAAAAAGATAGGGTGAAACAACCTTTGAGCCCAAGAAACTTTGAAGATCAATAGGAAAGATCTTTTCATTTGCATAAAAAGGGAGCATAGTCCAGGATAGGAAGCATCACAGTCAGCAGCAAGTCCCCCCTCAGTCAACCAGCAGTAAATCCTGAGCCCCAGTGAAGGGCAGTAGGCAAAAACTAACACCAGGAATCCCCACATTCCTCAGCATGGCCAAGGGAAGGGGTAGACTTCAGCTCTGAGAATTACCATAGTAATGGGCAAAGAGACAAACTCCAGAGGCCAGACTACCAAGCCCTTCAGTGTAGCCCTAGGTAAATAGGTAAACACCAAACCTATGTGTGCCTCCAAACAGGCAGCCACCAGCACTGGAGGTTCATCATGTGCTTCAGCATAGCCCTGGACAAACAGGCAGACACCAGCAGCTAGACTTCCATTACTTCAGTGTGATGCTAGGGAAAGACAGTAACACCCTATCAGCCTCAGCAAATGCCAGAAAGCACAACTAATATTCCAACTCAGCACCAGGTAAGCTGGTAGACCCCCATGTCCTCCAGGAGCACCAGTCACCTCCTCCCCCACCACCTCAGTATAACACTAGACACAAGGGCCCCCCTAGGACTCAGGGCAACATCAGTGTAGCCCCAGATAAATAGTAAACACCTGCAGCCCCTGTCACAAGAAGCCTGAGACAGGGCTCCTTCCACCCCAGGAACATTTAAAAGAAATTTAAAAGAAAGGGAAAAGGCCAAAAAAGGTGAACAAAACAACAACAATAAAATAATCTAACTATAGAAAGTTATTATGGTGATGGAAGATCAAGACACAAACTCAGAAGAGGACAACAGTGTCAAAATACCTACAGGCAAATCCTCAAAGAAAAATGGGAAGTAGTCTCAAGCCCAGAAAGAACTCATTGAAGAGTTCAAAAAGGAGCTTAAAAATCATACAAGAGAGACAGAAGAAAAATTAGGCAAAGAAATAATAGTAATGTGAGAGAATTATGAAAAAAAGAATCAAAAGTTTTGGGGAAAAATAATTGCTTAAAAAGTAGAATGCCCACATAGAAAAATAGAAGCAAAAATCCACTTAAGAAAACAACTCCTTTGGGCGGCTAGGTGGTGCAGTGAGTAAGAGCACCGGCCTCGGAGTTGGGATGACCCAAGATTGAAACTGGCCTCAGAAAATGAGCACCCACACATAAATAATGACTAGCCATGTAACTTTAAGCAAGTTACTTAACCCCAATTGCTAAAAAACAAATTACAAAAAAACCCCAGCTCCTTAAAGAGTACAACTGGTAAAATGGAAAAGAAAGTACATAAGCTAATTAAGGAAAATGACTCTTTAAAAATTAGAATTGGGCAAATGGAAAGTAATGACTACATGAGACATCAAGACTCAATCAAACAAATTCCAAAGATTGAAGAGGTGGAAGGAAATGTAAAAAAAAAAAAAAAATTGACCTGCAAAATAGGTACAGGAGAAACAATATCAGAATCATTGGACTACCTGAAGCCATAATCAAAAGGAGGACCTGGGCAACATCCTTTGAGAAATTATCAAGGAAAACTGCCCTGATATCCTGGAACCAGAGGGCAAAACAGGCGTTGAAAGAATCCACAATTCACCTCAGAAAGGAAGTACCAAAAAAAAACCTCCAAGTCACATTATAGCCAAATTTCGGAACTATGAGGTCAAAGAAAAAAATTCTACAATGTCCAGAAAGAAACAATTCAAATATTGGGGAACCACAACCAGAATCACACAGGACTTGGTAGCTCCGAAGACTGGAGGTCATGGCATATGATATTCCAGAAGGCAAAGGAACTAGGACTATAACCAAGAATCACTTACCTGGAAAAATTAAGCATAATACATCAAGGAAAAAAAAATAGCCTTCAATGAAATTGAAGGATTTCAAACTTTTTTAAGATGACCAGAACTAAACTAAAAATTTGATTTCCAATATCAGGACCCAAGAGAAGCATAAATAGGTAAAAAGGGAAAACAAAACAGGGATTCAATAGATCTAAATGGTTTACATCCCTACATCGGAAGATGATATTTGAAATTCTTAAAAATTGCACCACTAATAGAATAGCTAGAAGTAATATGCAGAGGGTAGGGGTATAAGATGAATTTGAGGGAATGACATAAAAAAGAAAAATTAAGGGGTGAGAAAGAGGAATACACAAAGTACAGAAGGAAGAGGTAGAATGGGGTATATTATTTCACTTGAAGAGGCATGAAAGACCTATTTAGTGAAGGGAAAGATGAGAGGATGGACAATTGGCATCACTTGAACCTTACTTTCATTGGTATTGACTCAAAGAGGGAATAATATACACAACCAGATGAATATAGAAGTCTATCTTATCCAGCAGGGAAATAGGAGGGGAGGAGATTAAATAAAGAGGAGAGGCAGAGGCTGACAGAAAGAAGGTTAGACCAGGCGAGGTGGCAGACAGAAGCAAAACACTGGTAAGGAAAGGGTGAAAGGAGAGAGGACAAAAAGCAGAAAGAATAGAATGGAAGGAAATACACAGTTTAATAATCATAACTGTGAATGTGAATGGGATGAATTCTCCCATAAAACAGAACTGGATGGCAGAGTAGATCAAAAGCCAGAATCTGATAATATGTTGTCAACAAATACACTTGAAGCAAAGAGGCACACAGAGTAAAGGTAAGGGACTGGAACAGAATCTGTTATGTTTCAATTGAAATAAAACAAACAAACAAAACAGATAGCCATCCTGATCTTAGACAAAGTAAAAGCAAAATAGACCTAATTAAAAGAGATAAAGAAGGAAATCACATCTTGCTAAAAGGTACATAGATAATGAATGCAATAAGCTAACTTATAGAAGGAACCAGATAGCAGAATGGATTGGAAACCAGAAGCCAATAATATGTTATTACAAGAAATATATGTGGGACAAAAAGATACATACATGATTGAAATGAAGGGCTGGAGCAGTCTCTAATGTTTTGACTGAAATGAAGAGGGTAGGGATGGCAATCATGATCTCAGAAAAAGTAAAAGCAAAATTAGGCCTAATTGAAGAAATAATTAGGGAAATTACATTTTGCTAAAAAGGTAACATAGACAAAGAAGTAATATAAAAATTAGAGTAAGTGTCTCTGAATAATCTTGTTTCTCAAATATATAGGGAACTGAGTCAAATTTATAAAAATAAGAGCTATTCCTCAATTGATAAATGTTCAAAGGTATGAATAGGCTGTTTCTCCCGAAAAAGAAATCAAAGTTATCTATAGTGATATGGGGGAAATGCTCTAAATCACTATCAGTTAAAGAAAGACAAATTAAGACAAGTCTGAGGCACCACTTCAAGTCAATCAGAAATGACAAATGCTGGAGAGCATGAGGAAAAATAGGTAAATTAACAAATTGTTGATGTTTGAAGTTGTCCAACCATTCCGGAGAACAATCTGGACATATGCCCAAAGGGCTACAAAACTGTATACTCTTTGATCCAGGGATACTACTGTTAGGTCTATATCCCAAAGAGATAAAAGAAAAAGGAAAGGACCTATATGTACAAAAATAGCAGTTCTGGGAAACTGAAGGAATGCTCATCATTTGGTGAATGGCTGAAGCACTTGTGGCATATGATTATGATGGAGTATTATTGTTCTATCAGAAATGATGAGAGGGACAGTAAGAAGGAAAAAAAATACATGGCAAAACCTTTATGAACTGATGCAAAGTGAAGTGAGAACTGAGAGATCATTATGCACAGCAATAGCAATGTTGTAACGATGATCAACTGTGAAAGATCGCTACTCTGATCAATATAGTCAATTTCAATCAATCAAGACAGTTCCCAAAGACTCATGATGAAAACATGTTATCCACCTCCAAAGAGATGAATTATGAGGATAAATTGACATATAACTTTCTCACTTTCTTTTTTTTTGCAATATAGCTCATATGGAAACATGTTTTGCCTTATCTCACATTATATAATTGATATCATATTGTTTGCCTTCCCACTGGATAGGGAAGTGGTAGGAGGGAGGGAGAGAATCTGGAACTCAACTTTTTTAAATGCTAAAATACATAAATATTAAAAGAAGAAAAATAAAATTTGCCATTCAGTTCTCATAACTTGGTTCAAGATGGCTCTAGTACAGTCTAATACTTTGATGTCATCTAATTTGTCTTCCCTAAGAACCATTTCTACCTCTTCATGTAGTAGTTGGAGGACTTAGGTGTTTAAATGCTCTGTTTCTCTGGTAATTGCTGATGAAGATAGATTGTTATACAAACAATGACATATTCATTCCATTTTTCCTTCTACTTGCTGTCCTCCTGCCAGTTTCATCTATAATTACTCTTGGGATGACATGGCTCATTTGGAGTTCATGCCAAGTTTTCTTTAGATTTGTTTTCTACTTTCATGGTATTTCACTGTTGTATAAGGTGTTACTGATGATAATTCTTCTCTCACATACATCATATTTATAGAGCATTTCCAGTTTTTGTTACATATGTACATATGCAAATTTATCTATATACATGTCTAGATATGTGTGTATACATACATAGACAGACACATACATACATGGGTTTTGCAAAATGAACTCCCATCACTTCCAGCTCTAACCCTAATTTCTGTATTTCAGATCTTTATTTTTTTCCTCTGTCATCTCAGATGGAACCCAAGCCAAAAGATTATATCTCAATATTTTTCATGTCAGGTCAACGTGTAATCAATTCAATATCAAGGGGTCATCAGTCATCATTATTAATCATCTCATCTTCATTTGCCAAATCCGTATCACAAACTGACCCCTGATTTTGTTTAGCCCTCTTTTTTCTATAAATTTGCACACCCTGTCCACCCAAGATTGGAATGGATTATTCTTTCATTTCTAATAGAAACCATTCCCTTTAAAAATTCCTTCAGTTCAAGTATCACATTCACTTTGAAATCTTTCCTGTTTCTCCCAGTTAGGAGAAATTCTTTTTCCTTGAATATTCCTGGGTATTTAATCATTTTCTAATTTGTACTGTAGCTATTTGTATGTGAATTTTACCCTGCATTGAAGGCAAGGGGCTATCTCTTTTATAATTAGCATCCAGCAGCTACTACACACTTCGTAGATGCCTATTGAATTGAATTTACTTCTCTATTACAGGAGATTCAGCTAAACTCTCTAAATATTTCATTGTCTCCTATGTAAATGACTATCAAATCTGCATCTCCACTTCTTACATTTCCCTCAATTACAGTTTGTACATTCTCCCCTGTCTCCTGAATGTTATCACCTGGATGTCCTTCTGACACTATAATCTCAATGTACCTAAAGAAGAACCCATGATCTTCCTGAAAAATCCTCAAACCTATAATTATAAAGGAATACTGGCATTTTAGACAGTTGACCTGACAAGAGTTTTGCCCTTTAGGCATCATAGAACCATAGAATTACAGAATTAGAGAGAACTTTAAGGATCATAAAATCAAACTCCTCAACTAAAGCATAAATCCTTTCTACAATATCTCTAACAACTTGACATGAAGAATTTGCCAGAAGAACTGCAGAGTCTAGCAACCCACTTCCCAAAATAGGCCATTCCAGTTAGGAAAAGCTCCAAGTTTTAACATATACTGAATTGCAATCTTATTCACTGTAACTTCCAAATATTGCTCTTAGAACTATCTCCTATGGTCAAGGAGCATAAGTCTGACTTCAATATAAGTCTCTTCAACAGGATGACCTTTCAGATATTTAAAGGTGAAGATGATATCTTGACTATTCCAGTAGTGCCTAGAATGGAAAAGAAGATTCTAGGTGTAGTACACTTCAGGTAGAGTTCTTGTTCAGTCATTTTTCAGTCAGGACCAAGTCGTCATTTCTTGGAAGATATACTATGTTTGCCATTGCCTCTCCAGCTCATTCTAAATGGAAGAGGGAGGTTAATCCTATCCCTTTCTCTCTAGTCCTTACACTTATAATGAAATACAATAAATGTCAGCTGTGACATATTGTTTACTTACATGTAACTTGAAGTTCACCAAAACGTGCAAGGCTTACTTACATGGACTCTTTTCTAGTTACGACTCCTTCTCCTGTTCTTATCCCATTGATTTCTGATTGATTTCTGATGGATTTCTTATCCCATTTGATTTTTTGATTCTTATCTTAATAAGTAGAGCAGAGCAGCTAGGTGGTACAGTGGGTAGCTCACTGGGCTTGGAACCAGGAAGACTTATCTTCATGAGTTTAAATCTGGCCTCAAATGCTTACTAGCTATATGATCCTGGGCAAGTCACTTAACCCTGCTTGCCTCAGTTTCCTCATCTGTAAAATGATCTGGAGAAGGAAATGCCAAATTACTCCAGTATCTTTACAAAGAAAATCCCAAATGGGGTTACAAAAAGTCAGATATGACTGAAAAATGACTGAACTGAACTTATTCAGCAGAGCATTACATTAATCCCCATTAAACATACAAAGGCATCAGTAATCACAAATCATGGCTTCATCAAGAACAAGTTGTACTAAACTAATTCATTTCTTTTTTGACAGGATTACCAAAAGAGTAGATCAAAGGAATAATTTACATAAATTTACTTGATTCTTAGCAAAACATTTGACAATGTCCCTTGTGTTCTTCTTGTGGAAATGTTGTAGTGATATGGGATACACAATAATAAAGTTAGGTGGATCTGTCACTAGCAGAATGAGTAGAAATAAGAAGACAATAATGAGTCTCTGTGCAAAATGGCAGCCACAGAAACTAATACAATTTTGAACTGCATGTTATTTAGAAAAATAATGCTGAGGGCCAGGGAGATGACTGCCCTATGCTGTGCTGCTCTGATCAGTCCGCATCTGAAGGGTTGTGTTCAGTGCATTTTAGGAAGGGCATTGATAAGCTATAGAATTCTTGAGGCAAGTGACTGGCCAGAATTATGAAGCATCTTAAAATCATGCCATAAAAAGGTCAGTTAAAGGAAGAGAATAAAGAGCCTGGGGAAAAAGAAATGTTTAGGTAGGAAATAATAACTTTCTTCAAAGATTTTAAAACTTGTGGTGTGGAGGAGAAATTAGATCTGTCATCTTTGGTCCCAGAAGGAAGATTTAAGAACAACTTACAGAGGTTCCAAAAAGACAAATTTAAGTGTGAAGAAAGGTAACACTTCATGAAAATTAAAGCAATCCAGGAAGGGAAAAGGTTGACTCAGGAAATAGATAACTTCCTTAGAGTTCTTAAAGTGAGTTCTGAACAACTATTGCTGCATATGCTGTACTTTTTCCCCTCGTAGGAGTTATAAGTTAGTTCCCATCTAACTGAGTTTCTGTGATTTCATCTTATTAGTTTTACCCCCATTGTATTAGTTAAAAACATGTTGGATCTTAATTAATATTCAATGAGCTAGCTACCCCTTTGAGATTTGTGCCATGCACAGATTTGTCAGGTATGTCATTTGTGCCTTCAGACATGTTATTGATTAAAATTTTGAAAGGAGTAGAGCAAATATTAACTCCCCAGGAGACACCTTTCTCCACATTGACATCAATCTAGTAATGTGTTTATCTTCATTATCTGTTATTATTTGTCCCACTTATCCTGAGCATCAAACCTACTTCTTCCTCGTTAGTCCACTCATTTAACAAAGGCTTAAAATTATTCATCTTGTCTGCAGCATAATTTTTTCAAAGCCATCTTTTTTGATTGGAACATTCTTGTTAGTCTCAACTCATCCCCGCCCTTACTCTTCTTCTTGACACTCTTCTTTTAAGTTCATGCCACTATTTGGAACCCACCATCTGTTGCATAGCATTGCTTATATCTTTTGTATATGATTTTTTTTTTTAAATGTACCCACATCATCAGGTTCTTGAGACATTTTCCTCTTAACTTCTTTATTAGTGAAGAAGAATAAGTTGTCAATAAGAAAAATCTCCAGAGAAATAAGTAAAAGAACCAAATTACAGAGTCTTTAACCATTATGAAGGAGTTCCCCTGCAAAAAAACCAAAGACACAAAGCAAAATGAAACAAACCCCACAAAAAGCCCAACAACATTACATTTTATCAGTGGAAAATTGGGAAGGCAGGAGATTAGGCATTTTGTCAGAAAACAAGTTTAAGAAATATTAAATCCAAAACCAAACTGTTGGCAAGTAATCATTTCTATAATATAGCCTTGAGTACATTGATGATGCACTGTTATTTTCTGTGCTAGTAGCCTTATCAAGTCAATTTGCATTTAGTTATTGCCTACTATGTGCCAGACACTGTGCTAAATGCTTTATGTGATTGTTATAAATATATTCCCTTCTGGAGTGGCTGCATTAACCTGGTAGAGTTATTTCCCCATTGCTGCATGTAGCAACTAAAGTGTTTTTTTTTTTCCCCAAAGAATATGGCTATTATTTATTTATTTTTTAAACAAATGCTTTATTAACTTCTGTTTTACATCATTCATTTCCACCAGATTTTGAGTTACAATCATTTTCTCCCCTTGTTTTTTGTTGGGGGCGGGGATAGGCTTTGCTTTTACTGTGCTAATTTCCATATGAGGGCGTGGTTTAATGTATATAAGATGCTGTACGAGGAAGCATCTCTCTCTCGGGATGTGACCAGCCGTGAATAAACAACCCCTGAAACCTCGGGTGCTCTGTCTGGGTTAATTCCTCTTCGGAGGCCGGTGACGATCGAAGACTCGCCATGGGGATAGGTGAGTAGAGAGGAAGGGGATATAATAGTTACAGATCAACCCGCCGCCGGTGCCGTAGATAAGGCCCCCGGCAAGTGGCGCCTGAACAGGGATTGAGATCTGTAGGGACCGTCTGAGTCCGCTGGACGGACTCCCCCCAGACAGCCTCATCTCATAAGAAGGACGAGATGGGAGGATTGAATAGCATACCTGAATTTCGACCCGAGGAGAAAGGGGTTGTAGTCGCCCAGCTGTATAAGCTGTGCGCTAAGAGGGGGTATAAAATCCCCCTAAAAACCTGCCAAGCATTCATAGAAGGGTCGGGTGAAGAGGAGGAAAGTCACGGTGTGGGGCCACCAGAGGAGGATGAAGGGGAGGATGGGGGGGAGGATGAGGGCCCCCCTCCCGTGTACCCCTGGGAAGAGTTAAGGAGGGCTAGAGGGGAAAGCCGCGAAAAAGATGGCGGAGACACGACATTTCCGCATTCTTCATGGGACACAGACCGGAAGGATAGTGGGTGTGACGCAGCTCAGATGCTGAGCGGGCCTAGACAGGAAAAGACAGGAGGATGGGGCGGGGCCTCTTCTAGACACCCGGAGGCCTGGGGCGGAGTTTCCCCGAGGTGCCCAGAAGCTTGGCTAGCCGCCCCAACGGCCATGGCTGAGCCTCCCCCATGCAGATTGGCAGCATTCAGGGACGGGGGGAGAGGACCCAGACCAGGGGCAACAGGTCTGGTCGCAGCCAGTGCCATCCGAGCCTTTGAGCAGGGGGAGACAGTAGACTGGGATGACTGGGGGAGATATCCGCTGCTTGCTGATCCCCTCACGGGACAGCGGCAGTACGCCCCAGTGCCATTTAAGATGTTGAAGGAGCTGAAGGAGGCCGTGTCCAAGTACGGTGCCAGCTCCCCTTATGTAAAAAGATTGCTGAAAAACATAATAGCCACCAATCCTTGGACTCCGTCAGACTTTGACGAAGTCTGTTCTGCTTGTTTTGATCCCGCCGGCTATATGGCTTTCAAAGCCCAGGCTCGCCGAGAGGCCTTACAGTTCGCAAGAGCTAAAGGATACGGCCCAGTTGAGCAGGTGGTGGATCTCCTGTGTGGCACGGGGATAAATGCTGACCCAAGAGTGCAGGCACAGTACGGCCAGGTAGAACTGGAAGCAGTAGAGGAAGTGCACCTGAGAGCATGGGATAAGGTGGGAACTATGAAAGGAGGGAAGGCTCCGGCTAAGCTAATTGGGCTCAAACATCGAGCCAATCACAAACTAATGGATATGCCAGGAGAGGACTCCATGCAAGCCCTTGTGGCAGCCATGGAAAGCAGAGAGAATTCACTGGTGGCCGCCCTAGAGAAAATGAGCATGGGGGCCGGCAAGAGATCAGCTTGCTTCAAGTGTGGCAAACTTGGCCACTTCAAAGTACAATGCAAGGCATCTACTCAGACCCCTCGGTGCTACTGCTGCGGCAAGCAGGGACACATAGCTAAATTTTGCAGAAACAAGGGGAAGCAGGGAAACGGCCGGAGGGGGGGCCCAGCCACTAGGCACCCCCATGGTCCATCAGCGGCAAACATACACCAGTGAGGGCCTGGGCAGTAGAAGGACAGGGACAGGTCGCCTACCAGATGGCCCCGTGGGAGACCATGGCTGTTCCATCTCTAACACAGACTTGTCCGGCCTTAATCACAGGCCCTGAGGGCTACACTGAATTTATAACCCATACTCAAGACCCTGAATCACCCATTGTTTTGACTAACCCTCACCCCTACTCCATAATGATAAATAAGAACCAAGTAATTGGGAAAGCCATCCCATTGCAAGGCTCCCCATTTATTCATTCAGGGAGAGCCCAGACCATAAACTGGGTACAACCAGTGACCCCCGACCAGCCTACTCTGATTGTGTTGGTCGAAGGGAGCTCAGTAGAGGGAATCATGGATACTGGGGCGGATTGCTCCGTGATAAATGGAGGCCAGTGGAAGCCTGAATGGCCACTGTCGGCGGGAAGGCAGCCAGTAATGGGGGTAGGAGGGAGACAGACTGCCCCTAAGGCAGCAAGGGCCCTGAAGTGGGCCGTGAAAGGCAAGACAGGACTGTTTAAACCTCTCTTCCTACCAGGGCTCCCATACACCCTCTGGGGGTGTGATCTCCTCTCCCAATTGAATCTTTCTTTGGCCACTCCAGACAGTCTGCTGGGAAATTAGTGGGGGCCACTGCCGAAGGGAGCTTCTCCCCGCAGATCACTTGGATTGATAAGAAACCAATATGGGTAGAACAGTGGCCCCTGTCCCAAGAGAAGCTCACAGCGCTTAGGATGATTGTAGATACTTTATTATTAGAGGGGAAAATAGAGAAATCTCTTAGTCCCTTTAATTCCCCAGTATTTGTCATCAAAAAGAAAAATGGAAAATGGAGGATGCTAGTTGACCTTAGAGCAGTTAACGCTGCCATGTTACCAATGGGAGCCCTCCAACCTGGACTACCCACGCCGGCAGCCATCCCAAGGAATTGGGAGATAATAGTGATTGATATTAAGGATTGTTTTTACAGTATCCCTCTTTACCCAAATGATAAAGAGAAGTTTGCCTTTTCTGTTCCCAGTGTTAACTTCCAGGCACCTTCCGAGAGATATCAGTTTAGGGTTTTGCCCCAGGGAATGGCAAATAGCCCAACCTTGTGTCAGTTATATGTGGCAGAGTTGTTAAGGCCAGCTAGGGAAAAATATAACAGTCTTATGATTATACATTATATGGATGATATATTGATCGCTGCACCACAGCTGCAGCTGGCAGAGAGTTGTTTGGCCCTAATAACTGAGTTGTTGCAAGGTAAAGGATTGCTGCTAGCCCCTGAGAAGGTGCAAAAGTCATATAGGACATTGAATGATTTTCAAAGGTTGGTGGGAGCAATTCAGTGGATTCGCTCAGCAATCCCTATACCACAGTCACTTATATGTTACTTACCCAACAAGCCATCTTTGCTATAAGAGAAGGACAAGATCCTTCAGTTTGGCTCGCCGCCATGGAAGACATGTAACACCTTGGGGTAAGACGGGGCGAGCCCCACGACGGGCAACTTCTCCCACCCAGCCACCTAAGACAGGGCCCGAAGGTGTTGGGTCCCTAGGACGGGTAAGGTTTCAGGGATTGAGGAGACGACCCAAGCCAGGGCACCCCGCTCCCGGCGAAGCTATAAGCTTAGATGATGCGTAATGTTTAGCAAGGCTGCACCGGGCACCACAGCCCTGATAAAACAAAAAGGGGGAGATGTTGGGGGCGGGGATAGGCTTTGCTTTTACTGTGCTAATTTCCATATGAGGGCGTGGTTTAATGTATATAAGATGCTGTACGAGGAAGCATCTCTCTCTCGGGATGTGACCAGCCGTGAATAAACAACCCCTGAAACCTCGGGTGCTCTGTCTGGGTTAATTCCTCTTCGGAGGCCGGTGACGATCGAAGACTCGCCATGGGGATAGGTGAGTAGAGAGGACGGGGATATAATAGTTACAGATCAACCCACCGCCGGTGCCGTAGATAAGGCCCCCGGCAGTTTTTCCCCTACCCACCCTCCCAGAAAAGCAGTCCCGCAACATATTGCTTCCTCCAATCTGCTCTCTCCCATACCTTCTCCCATACTCCCTTCGACTTTTCCATTAGTGGAAGGTGAATCTTTGTGTCCCAATGCCTGCACATCTTATCTCCCAATTACAAGCAAAAGAGTATTAATAATAGTATTTATGTATATTTGAAACATTTAATGTTTAGACCTCTAATTTCATATCCATTTCTTTCCTCCCTTGTCACCCATTCCCTCTGGGAAGATAAGTAATTCAGTATATGTTGTACATGTCTAGCTATGCAAAACATTATCATAGTAGATATATTGTACAAGGCTGCTTATAATTCCCTCCCACTCATCCCACCCCCCACCTGATCCATTCCCTATTTGATCCTGTCCCTCTTCTATAGTGGGTACTTCCAGCCTCCCCTCACCACAAGGATGCCCTCCCATCCATCATCCTTCCTCTCATCCCCTTTCTCCCTATTCTGCTGTAGGTTGAGATATCCCATTTAGTATGTATGTCATTCTCTCCCTGAACCAAATTCAATGAGAATGTGGTTTTGCCTTTTTGCCTTCCTATTCTCCCCCTCCCTTGCAACCACTTCCCCTTGCTTCTTCTACATGAGATAGTTAACCCTACCCTGTGTCTCCCCATCTCCTCTTGCCACTTTCCTCTCTCACCTCATAATTTCATCTCTTGAGTATTCTGCCTTCCCAACAAATTCAACCTATGACTTCTATCCATATATAACTGTAATCATATACACACACATTCACATATGTATTCATATGACCACACACCTTTCTTCCATTATTTTCATAGTGAGAAAGATATCATCAGTTGCAGTCATTGTTTTTCCATATAGGAATGTAAATAGTTCAACTTTGATAAGTTCCTTTTGATTTCTTTTCCCTGATTACCTTCTCAGGCATCTCTTGCTTCTTGTGTCTGCATGTCAAATTTTCTTTTCAACTCTGGTTTTTTCCTCAAGAATGCTTGAAAGTCCTCTATTCCACTGAATGACCATATTTTCCCCTGAAGCAAAATACTCAGTTTTGCTGGGTAGGTGACCGTTGGGTTCATTCCCAGTTCTTTTGCCCTCTGGAATATCATATTCCATGCCCTTCGATCCCTCAGTGTAGAAGCTGCCAGGTCCTGGGCTATTCTGATTGTGTTTCCACAATATTGAAATTGTTTCTTCCTGGCTGCTTGTAGTATTTTCTCCTTGATCTGGGGATTCTGGAACCTGGCTATAATATTCCTGGGAGTTTTCTTTTTGGGATCTTTTTCAGGAGGTGATCAGTGGATTCTTTCAACCTCTATTTTGCCCTCTGGATCTAAAACATCAGGGCAATTTTCCTTGAGGATTTCTTGAAGGGTGATTTCTAGGTTCTTTCTTTGATCATGGCTTTCAGGTAGTCCAATATTTTTTAAATTGTCTCTCCTGGATCTATTTTCCAGGTCAGTGGTTTTTCCCATGAGATATTTCACATTGCCTTCTAATCTTTCATTTGTTTGGATCTGCTTAACAGCATCTTGATTTCTCATAAAGTCATTAGCTTCCATCTGCTCCAGTCTAACTCTGAAGGAATGAATCTCCTCAGTGAACTTTTGAGATTCTTTTTCCATCTGGCAAATTCAACTTTTTAAGGCATTCTTCTCCTCATTGCCCTTCTGGGCCTCCTTTGCCATTTGAGTTAGTCTATTTTTTAAGGTGTTGTTTTCCTCAATCAGGTTGTTGACCCTCATTTCATACTTTTCCTGCATTCTTCTCATTTCTCTTTCCAATTTTTCCTCCACTTCTCTTATTTGATTTTTAAAGTCCTTCTTAAGGTCCTCTATGGCCTGCAACCTGCTCATGTTTTCCCCTGGGGCTTTTGGAGCAGGACGTCTGACCTCACAGTCCTTTTCCCGCTCTATGTCCCCAAAATAGGTGTCTAGGGTTGCATTTTTCTCTTTCCTTTGCCTTGGCATGTTGCCACTTAATTACTTGACTTTTGGGCTTGTTGCCACTGTATGGCCTGGTTCCAGACAGGAACTTTCACCCCAAACATGTGAGGGGGCCAACTTCTGTTTCTGGCAAGCTGTAAACCCACCCACGACCTCCACCCCAGATCACAATCCAGTTCCAAGCAGGTTAAAGCAAGAGTGATTACCCCCCCAAGACTGATCTCTGGATCTCCCTACAGTTCACAGTCCAGGAGCTGGAGCTGCCTCTGAAAACTACAAAATGGTGTGTCTCCTCAGCGGCTTCTAGCACCCAGGGGAGGAAGCCAACATGTTCCTCAAATACTGGTCCCAAAGTCCATAGGGCAGTAACCTCTTACTTTGTCCTAGGCATGTCTATGTTGATAATTCTGGAGTCTCCACAGCTTCTGGTGTTCTGGGGTCTCTCCAGCCGGCCACTGGCCCTGCCGCCCTGGGGATAAAACCTGGGCTCATGCAGACCTGGGCTCGGCTCGGCTCCCCTTGCTCTGCGCGCTGCCGGCTCCCAGAGCACTGCGCTGGTCCTTCCTGCAGGGCTGCTGGGCTGTCCTCAGCGGGAGGTTAGCTTCTCTGTGTCATTCTTTGGGTGCTGGGGCTCCAGAAGTTGTTCAGAGTCCTCTTTTACATAGTTTGGAGGGAATCTGGTGGCAGAGTGGCTTGGATGAGCTGTTTCTACTCTGCCATCTTGGCTCTGCCCCCCTCCCCCCAACTAAAGTGTTTTAAAAGGGGATAGGAGGGAGGAGAGGAGAGAGAGGAGAGAGAGAGAGAGAGAGAGAGAGAGAGAGAGAGAGAGAGAGAGAGAGAGAGAGAGAGTTTATTACTTCACATGATTTGTTTTTAAAAATATCCTCTTGACAAGGTAAAGGTATTTGATCCATTTTCAATTTCTTGGCAGCCTCAACACCCCTAGGGTTTTTAGTTTTCCCATTATGTACTATAGTAGACAGGTTAGCTCATACATGAGTAGAACCATGAAACAACTGACTTTAGTCCAAAATGAGGAGTGATATCACTGTTGGTAGCATGGAAAAGGACAGAAGCCAGAGCCAAGCTCATTGCTTCTTAGTATGCAATGTCAATTCTCTGGGTTAAAAATAATCCACTCTGATTCTTTTTAATGGAATAAAGCTTCAATGGAACAATTATGGAAAACAAATTCTTTGGGACTCTAACACAATCAAGTGATTGCAATTCTCATTTGTGCTCTTGTGGAGTTCCTTTGTCGATTTGAATTTGATAAATACCAGCAGAGTAATGTCAAATGTGGGTCCCTCATGGCAGATGTGACTGATAGCTGTCAAAAGCAGTGACAGATGGGGGCTGTCTTTCAGAAGAAATGTGATTCATAGACCTCATTACAAGCAAATGGATGGCATATACAGGCAAGAGTTGGATCTATGTGCATTTATTGTCTGTATTCCAACAGGGAATACACTCATAAAAATGACCAAGTCAGTTTCTTTACCTACTGTATCCAATTATCTCTTCTCTATCTACTGTACTTCTTTCCTGTCTAACAGCTGGGTCACTATGTCCCACCAACTATCTCATCTATTGAACCTGGTGGCTCCACAGCTGTATGCTTATTTTTGTATGTCTGTCTCTCTACTTAGCCTATTTATTTCTGTTCACTGTATCTATTGATTTTTTTCCAAGTTACTGCAATGAGTCAGAATTTAGAAAATGACATGTAGTTAGATATACTTTACCCAAGAGGATTGGCTAATCCCCCTGCTCCCACTTTTGTTTCCATTGTGAGTTATTCTCTTTTCCTTCAGGGCAAATATGTGACCAGGTATTTAAGGATTCATCTATCATAGAACACAATTCTGTCTAAAGGGGAGGGTGACCAGGAAGGAAAATGGAAATGTGGGGATAGAGGATATTAAAATATATCTTTCTGGCTTATGCCCTAGGACTAATTAGAGAGTGTTTCTGGATCAGAGTTTATGCACAGAAAACTCCTTCCATTCAAAATTTTCTTAATCCTACCTAACGAATCATAGAACATTGAAAACAGCCTACTTTGATCACTGTGAGGGTAGAAACACCTTGATGTCAAGCAGGCTCAGGGGATGAGGACAGTCCACAGAACTCCTAAATCTGTCAATCATTAGGATTAACCTGACATTAAAAATTAGGGAGAAAGAGGCTCCTGTGCCCTGATATTATAACGTCTCCTGTTTCAATGTTGTCCCAGTCAGAATGGCTCATTTTTTCAGGGTAGACATGTTATGCCTTCTGAAAGAACTGTGCTGATTTCTAAAATATGTGAAGAGTTTTACTTTTGGATCCCTGATTAATGTGTCCTCCGTGAACATTGATTAACAACAGTTCTGAGTTCCTGTTGCACTGTAATGGGTAGAAATTTAAAAAAAATTCAATGAGAGGCTCTCTGTATGTCTTTTTAAATAATTGTTGAGCAGTTCCATTCATTCAAATATAAGTTAGACATTTCTGACCTTAACTTTTTTTTTCTTTCCTGTGACTCTCATGGGATCATTTCCAACCAGATTGCCATCTTCTTAATAATCAACACATTCTACTGTAGAGATGTGGTATTCTGTGCCCATATTAATAATTTGGTACTTAGAGGAGCTACAATTTTTCTAGTGTGGGTGTTTTTTCCATCCATTCTTTTTGCTCTGCCTGTGGCCAGCTTAGTGATAAGGCTCTCCAAGATTTCTGTGATACCTTCCCTGGGGAGTAAAGGAAGGACACTACCTTAGTGAGAATCATATTGGGTCTATATTAAGAGCTTTCTACACTTCTGCAATCTTAGGTCCATAAGAAAAACAGAAAAATAATACATTACATTCTTATGGACAATGAGCTCATTAAAACATTTTGGTAGAAATCATTCATCTCCTTTCAATATCTCTGTGAAGTAAGTAAGTAATATGCCCACTTTATATCTGAGGAAAAAGAGGCATGGAGAATGTAAGAAATTTTCATATTGTCTCACAGATAGTGGCAGAACTAAAATGAGAACTCCTCAATGCCCAGATTTGAATGTAATGTACTTTTTGCTAGCCCATGCTAATACATTTCCTAATTTTATGAGGTTAACCTGCAACTATGTACAAAGGGAGCCTTGATAGTCATTGACAACACACTTTTGGATGGTTTATAAACAAGATCCAATATCTAGTCAACTGTAAAATAGAGAGAGAGTTCAATATATCAGTGAGGGAGGTTTAGAAGACAATCTGGTCAACATAATAAGTCTCTTAATCAACTTAATGACTTTGCAGTGAATATACACCTTTGTTAGAAAGGAGCACCACTACAAAAGCAAAAACAGGGTCTTGGTACCTTTCTAAGAATACAGTGATGGTTTCCTGTGATGGACCTTCTTCGACTAAGGATGCCTTTTAATGATTTGGTTGACTGAGGTCCAAGAGGATGTATTGGATTCTTGCTGGAGGAAAGTCCCCTCCCCCACGTTGTCACTTTATATGAAACATCTTCCCAGTCCCCTTTTTTGACACTGTTTTCATTTGTAGTTTTACACAGGAGTCTCACAAAGGGGAGAGCAGTATTTTCCTCTAATTTTGTAAATAAGCAATGGTGACTTACAGCTGAGCTATATGACAAGGGGAGGAAAGACTTGCCTGAGAAAGCTTGAGGCTGGAGTTCAGGGATGGGGAACCTGCAGCCTCTAGGTCACATGTGGCCCTCTAGATCGTCAAGTGGGTTTTTTTTTTTTTTTTACTGAATCCAAATGGAAGTTTGGATTAAGAATAGCATGGGCAAAAGCAAGAATGATTTAAACTTGTAAGGGAGATTGTAGATAATTACCTTGACTTTAATGTCTTAGCATTGATTATCTCTAAAACTGCCTTAGTTTTGTGTTTTGTTGTTATTTTAGTTACAAGGAACAGTACCCAAGATAGTATACAGTGTCAATGTTGTAGTAAGAATCTTAAAAATAATTAGAAAATAAAATAAAAACTTTCCATAGACATCAATCAGGTGGAGGCCTGGATAAACATCAGTCTTAGAGTCAGGAACACCTGAATTCTAATCCTGCTTTATACTTCAAACATTTACTAGCTGTGTGAGCCTAGAAAAGTCTCTTATTCTCTCTCAACCTTTGTTTCCTCATCTATAAAATTTGGATAATATTAGCATCTCTCTAGAAGGGCTGTTGGGAAGATCATGTGGGATAATAGTGGTAAAATGCTTTGAAAAATTGAAAGTGAAACATTAAATATTATTATTATTGTTATTATAATGTACTCCAAATTGAATGAAAATGGTTAGGAAATGCTTATTTCCCACAGCCATAGCTGTTGTGCAGAAGAAAGATAAAGCAATTTTCAAAGCAATTCAAACTCATTGTCTGCAAATTGACCTAAAGAAAGGTTTGGAGCCTGGTTTGTTTGGAGAGTCTGTCTACATGATTTGAATTACCACGTTTCAGCCTTGCCCTGCCCATTGAGTATCAGCTTAAGTTATTATTTGGGAAGATCACTGGCCCTAACTTCTCTGTATATCAAGAGACTGAACAGTTGATGTGTGTCAGCTATATGCCAACAAAGTCACAGGAATGGCTCTTTCTGTCCCTGAGTTCAAAACAGAAAAGACCCCAAAGGAGAAAATAGAAAGTCAACAGTGCCATTATATGTATTCTGCAAAGAAGTTAATGGAAGATTCTCTCATTAGCAACAATTCTGATGGTGCTGCTGATAATCATTTTAAGCGACTGGGTTCGTCCACCTAATAACGATTTATAGACCTAATGCAAGACCTTTGAACAAGGATAACTCCAGCTGTCAGAACTCCTCTGGGAACCTGTAATGAAGTCTAAGCCACAGCCACTTTCAAAGGGGAGGAGAAGACAGAAAAGAATTTCTGCTCAGTTTGGAAAGGAGGATATAACAAACACCCATAACCAGAAATCTGGGTTTCAGTCATCAGGGATACAACAAACCATCCTGGCCTTTGAAGGTGGATCTATTTAAAACATGAGAGTTGGAGTTGTTCTCATAGGCAAAGTTCTTCACCAGACCATACTGAGTTTTCAGAGCTTTGGCCACAATCCTCAAAGCCCACTATAGGAGATTAATTGATACTTGTATTTGACAGAAAGGAATATGGCTCAACAAAGTGGCCAAGGAGCAGTGATTGGATTTCAGTTGTCAGCATCAAGTGGGCTTTACTATGCCCGATAAAAACTTCATTTAGAAGGGGGGGAGGGGGCTTGGACAGAATTACCTAATTGGCCAAGCACCTGGGTCCCATTTGGAGTTCTAGTCAAGTTTCTGTCAACCCATAAAGCTTATTGGTCTGAGGATCAACTTCCTAAAGGAGTCATTTCTATGACTGTTAACTGGGTCACACACAATAGCTTTTGAGTCATTCCATGGATAGGAATGAGGGCACACTGTGAATTTGAAAGAAATCACAGGCTCATAATTGAGATTGATGGTACATTGGGTGAAAACTGTTTCTCCTAGGGAATGTTATATTTGTGATTTGGACAGCTTGTGTCTCTGAGGTTCCTTGAGGGACAGGAATCAGTGTTATATTCACTGAAATATAAACCAATTAGTTCAACTTAATAGTTAACAACAGGTAAAGTATAGTATCTAAGTACATGGGACATATATAATAGAGATCAGCATTTTTAAACTCTATTCCCCAGGACCCTCGTGCTTTACATGATGGGAATAAGAGTTCAGAGAGAAGATGTGGATGCTAACAATATTTCCACCTCTGAAACTTTAAGCACGAAATTAGATATGTGCCAAAAGGACTTATTACCCTTAGCATTTTTACATGGAATCAGAGACTTAATTTCTTTTATTTAGTTCCCAAATTCCCTGAACTCCATTATCTCAGGTTCTTCCAGATTCCAGATTCCCCAGGATTAGAATTTATGGATTCTGTCAATATATTCAAAGCCCTTTGGCATTCTATTACTGAATAAGTTTGGAAAGTACTGAAGTATATTATAGATAGCATATTATATAATACTTCCATATTTAGAAAGATTCTTGATTTTATTGATGTGAGTGCATACTTTGCTTGCATAGATTACAATCACCTATGCCTTAGTAAATAGTCCTCAGTAATACCATTTTATTATTTAGTGTTTGGCATATAATATATATGTATGTGTGTATATGTATGCATGAACATAATATGTAACATACATACTACACATATGTATATAACGTATATGTCTATATGGAAAATACACTATGCATATCTGTATTTTGTACAAGATATCAAAGTGAATTCAACAAGCATCTGTTTGACATGGGGGCTTTAGTATAGTAATCATAATCTATATTTATATTATGCTAAAGTTTGCAAAGTACTTTATATTTATGATCTCATTTGAACTTCACAATAACCCTTTAATATAGTTATTATAGGAATTATTATTCCAATTCCAATTATTATTCCAATTTTCAGATCTGACTCCAAATAACTAGGTCTATGCTCCTCCCATTAGGCATCCCATTGTCTCTTAAAACAGTCCTCTCATTTGTAAATTTAGGATAATTATACCAAATTGGGATAATGATACTTCTAATATTTTCCCGAAGGATTGTTGTGTTAAAATGGGTTTGTAAACATTAAAATGCTGTTAAAATATAAGTGATTATTACTGTGTTACTACATAGTCCAGACACCAATAACATCTAGTAGAGCAATGATGTTCTATGTCTCAAATTGAGCCTAGATGTAAACATCTAGAAACACCAGCTAAGAATACTACTCCATTCCTAGAATGTTTGCAACTCCAAGTAACTGGGAAATAATAACTTCCTGTTCCCAGTATTTATTTGCATTCACTAATCCTGAAAGCTATGTCCTAGGTAGGCAAGTGTATATGTATATGTCCTAGGCAGGCAAGATATATACCTTTGTATATATCATATTTAAATAAAGATAAGCCTTTGTGGGCATTCCAGTAACTAGTCATTAAATAACCAGTCAACATTTATTAAAGGCCTTCTATGTGCCAGGCAGTCTACTAAGTGGTGAGGATATTTTGTTTTGGTTTGGGTTTTTTTTTTGCCTTTTTTGGAGGGCAATTGGGGTTAAGTAACTTGCCCAAGGTCACACGGCTAGGTTTTTGTTTGTGTTAAGTGTCTGAGGCCGGATCCAAACTCAGGTCCTTCTGACTCCAGGGCCGAAGCTCTACTCACTGCGCTACCTAGCCGCCCCGTGAGGATATTTTGAAAAGGCAAAAAACAGTCCCTGCCTTCAAGGAGCTCACAATCTAATAAAGGAGACAGGGTACAAACAAGTGCATAGGAAAAAAAAAAGTTATATATTGGTTAAAGAGGAAATAATTAAGAGAGGTTGGGAAAGTCTTCTTCTAAAAGATGGAATTTTAGTTGGGATTTAAAGGAAGCCAGGGAAGTGAGTAGGCAGAGTTGAAGAGGGAGAGCATTCTAGAAATGAGGGACAGACAGAGAAAATGTCCAGAATGTATAGATGGGTCCCACTATTCAAGTAAGAGCCAAGATGTCAGTGTAAGAAGCCTGGAGTGTACAAGGGGGCTAGGTTAGAAAGGGCTTTCAATTCCAAAGAGAAAATTTTGTATTTGATCCTGGAAATGATTGGAAGCCATTGTAGTTGAGTTGACGGTGGGGTGTGTGTGTGTGTGTGTGTGTGTGTGTGTGTGTGTGTGTGTATGTGTGTGTATGGGTGGGTGGGTGGGTGGGTGAGAGAGAGAGAGAGAGAGAGAGAGAGAGAGAGAGGGAATGTGTGAAACAGTTCACTTGAGGCAGGAAACTTATTGGAGCTGACGGGTGAGAAATAGTGAGGAGCTGAGGATGATAGGTTGCAAGCCTGGGAGACTGGGAGGATAGTGTTGCCCTCTTAGGTAGCAGGGGTGAAGATTTTAGGGAAAAATAATTATGTTTTGGATATGTTTCCTTTAATATGTTTATGGAATTTCCAGTTCAAAACGACTGAAAACCAGTTAGAGATATGAGATTAGAAGTCAGTAGAGAGGGAGATTTGAATCATGAACATGGAGATGGTTATTAAATTGTATAGAAGGAAAAGAGAAGAGGGTCCAGGACAAAACCCAGAGGAACATCTATAGTTAGGGGCATCATCTGTAGGAGGATCTAGCAAAGGGGACTGAGGAGAGATCTGATAGATATGAGGAAAACAAAGAGAGCCTGGTGTCCCAAAAACTAGAGAGAAAGAAGTATCAAGAAGAGGCCAGTCAACATGTCAAAGACTGAAAAAAAGTCGGGAAGAGTGAGGATTGTTAAAGGCCATTGGGTTTGGCAACTAAGAGATCATTGAGAACTTTGGAGAGGGCAGTTTCAGAGAAATATAACATTGGAAACTGGATTGTAAGGGGTTAAGAAAAGGGTGAGCAGAAAGAAAGTTGAAGCGCCTATTGTAGATGATTTTTGAGGTCTACTGCCAAGAGCAGAAGAGATATAGAATGATAATTATTGGGGATGGAGGATCATGTGAGGGTTTTCTTTTTCTGGATGAGAGAGACATGGATATGTTTGTAGGAAGTAGGGAATGAGTCCATAGACAGAGATAAATTGAAAATAAATGACGTAATAGTGATAACAGAGGGGCAATCTGTTGGAAGAGATGGGACAGAAAGGGATTGCTTCAGCAAGTAGAGGGGTTGTTAGCCTTGGGCTCACAATGAATGGCCTTAAATTAGGTCTGTAAAATATTAGACAAGATTCTCAACTGACTGTTGGTAGGAAGAAGAGTCATGGGGAGTTTGATGAGGGCTATACAGGTTTGGAAGAGCTGTTGTGAAGAGGGGGATATTGAGTTGATAAGGGAGGTATAGAAGGATTGTTTAGCATCAATGAAAGTATATTTGAAATTATATAAAATAAATTTGCAGTAGCCAGTCAGAATGGTTGCATTATTTTCTCCATCTTCAGTCAGCAGCATGTATGTTTCATTAAGCAGCACATGTGTAGGAACAAAGGTGATGAATGATGGGAGAGATCCAGTTTTGAGGCTTGGCAGAGAATAATTCGTGATATGACAAGAGGGCTAGGTATTGAAGAGAGGAAGACAGTGTGGAGTTTAAAAACAACAAGATATGTAAAGCCATAATTACCTTAACACTACAGACTAAGTTCCTGCGCCCTGAACTTTGATGAAATTGTTTTCCTAAATCTTGATTGTCATCTGACATGAGAGTACTGTGGGGATTAAGGCACTTCTACTTGTCTCAGTCTCTGATTACCTCTCCTAGGAATGTAGTCTCCTAGATGAAATGCTCTTTATTTATTTTTATTTTTGCCAAAGCAGTAAGTGCTGAGGTCTGTTGAAGAAAGAATAGGTTGGAGAGTTTATATTTTTAGCTTCATTTGTGGTCTTAATTATACCCCCCATGGGCAAATTTTGTTACATAAAGTAAAACATAATGACACATAAAGTATTATGCCCTCAGAAGTTTCTAATGGTACTTTTTTCTATATGCCAGGCACTGTGCTAGTCTCTAGTGATTCAAATGCAAAAAAAAAAAATTAAAAAGTTTCTGGTCTCAAGGAACTTAAATTATAATTAGGAAGACAATATGTGCATGTATATGAGATATAAATGAGACAAACAAAGCAAATATAAGTAACCTGGGAGATTAAGGTACTATACGTTTGCAATCCAAACAAATCAACATAGCTATCATAGGATTTTAGTGCTGCTAGGTCAATTAGAGGGTATATCAGCTAGTTAGTACAGTGGATAAAAAACTGGGCCTGAAGTAAGGAGGATCTGGGTTCAAATCCAACCCCACACATTTATTAGCCGTGTGACTCTGGGTAGGTCACTAAAGCCTGTTTGCCTCAGTTTCCTAATCTGTCAATTGAGTGGGAGAAGGAAATGGCTAACCACTCCAGTATCTTTGCCAATAAACCCCAAAAGGGGTCATAAAGAGTCAGAAACGACTGAAAGAACTGCACAACAATAATCAATCCTCTCATTCGACAGATAGAAGAACTGGAGACCTAGAGACTTCCCCAAGTTCATACAACCAGTAAGTGTTAAAACTAATGCATAGGTCTTAGGAATTCATTTCAATACTTAATATAATGTTAAAGCTAGAAGGGAGCTAAAACATAATTTAGCCTAAGCCCCTCACCTTAAAGGAGAATGAATGATAACCATGAAAAATGAAATTATTCCACCAAATTATGTGGCTAATATGTCATAGTCAGGAACTGAGCTCAGCTTATCTGACTCACAGGCCAGTGCTCTTTCCCCTTTCCAAAGCTGCCTTCTTCAGCAATAAGAATTTCACGAGTCATTTCCAGGAAGCCTTCTGAGATTTATACTTCATACTGTATGTAAATAGCTAGTCTTATTTGCAAATAATCAATAGAACCAAAACCTTTAGACAGAGAAACTTGACAGATAATAAGGGATCTATAAGAAGAGTGAGTACTGATTTCCAGAAAACCATGATGGGATCAAAGAATTAATACACTAATAGAACATTGAAGTCAATATACCACTTCCCTTTCCATGCATGCACCTTTAGTTACAGTGGAAGAAACTGAGACTCAGAGAGGTCACAAAACTTGCCCTGGGCCAGAGTTAAACCCAAATCCTTTGATTTCAAACTCAACCCCTCCACAACCCCAAGACCTCTGTGAATCAACCAATCAACAAGCATTTGTAAAATATCTACTATGGGCCACATATGAAGTGCTAGGGATACAAAAGAAAGAAAGAAAGAAAAAGAGAATTTATTAGGTTCCTGCTCTGGGCCACCTGTTTTGCTAAGGCTTCACAAATATCATTTCATTTGATTCTTATAACACCCAAAGAAGTTGGAGCTATCAATATCTCCAGTTTACTGTTGAGAAAACTGAGGTAGCCAGAATGGTAAAGTAGTTTGCCCAGTGTCACACAACTGTACGTAACTGAGGATGTATTTGAACTCACGTCTTTATAACTTTAAGTCCGGTGCTCTCTCTATTATGTCCTCAAATTTTGGCTAAAAGGAAGCCAAAAATCAAACCCTCCTTTAAAGAAGCTCATACTCTAATGGGGGAGTTTGTGTAAACAGAATTTGTCAGGATAAATTGAGACAATCTTAAGAGGGAAGGCAAAAAGACTTAAGGAGTACTGGGAGAGGGTTTTGGAGACATTAGGGGAAGTAGGCCATTTAAGAGGTGAAGGAGAGACAGAATACTAGGAATGGGGTACATCCAGTGAAAATGCCCAGAATTAGGAGATGGGAGTCTTATGTGCAAGTCATAGAAAGGAGGCTAGTATCACTGAGTAGCCTAGTGCATGGAGGTAAGTAAAGTAGAAGACTAAAAATGTAAAAAGAGGTTTAAGAAAGGATCTAAAAGAGAATTTTATATTTGATCCTTTGAATGAGGGCAAATAGGTGTCATGGTCAGATCTGAAACTTAGGAAAAATGTTTTATTAACCACATAGAAAATAGATTGAAATGGAAAGAGACTTGTGGCAGGTAGACCAGTAGTCCAGGTCAGAGTGACAAGAACCTATATCAGAGTGTGATAGCATCAGAGTAGAGAAAGCACAAGCCTATTTTATCAAGTTGTTGGATTTGGGAGGTAAGAGAATGAGGAGTGAATTATGATGCCCAGGTTTCCAGCCTGGGTAGCCAGGAGGATTCAATAGTAATGAGGGAGGAAAAGATAAAGCATTCAGTTTTGGACTCTTTACTCATCCCTGCTGTCTACAGAACATCTAGTTTTATTTGGTTAAAAGTGAGTTGGGGATGTTAGACTGGAGGTCTCTTCTCTCCAAGGACAAGAGAAGTTAGAACTGGAGTAAATCTGAGAGTCATCTACATAGAGATAATCATTGAAATCTCCACCACTAGCTCCTAATTCCATTCAATTCAAGGAATATATACATATACATTTACATACACCCACACATATATACACATGCATGCATACCTATATACATACATATATGTATATGTATGTATATATGTATACTGTATGTATATATATGTATACTGAGCACCAGTTAGGCACTGTGTAGAATCCTAGGGAAACATAAAAATGTCTTCATTTGCCTAAAGAAAATGTCTTTATTTGCTTAAAGAATTTCACAGTATATTGTGGAGGGTGAGTCAATTTTTTTTAAACTCATGCCAATATTATCTGTTCATTCACACAGGTTCCAAAGTCTGAGACAACAGGTCCATTGCCCATTAGCCTTCTCCATCCCCCAGATGTTTGGGAAGATGCAGAAGTGATTCTATCATTGTACTGGGAGGAAAAAAAAAGAAAACGTAGTTGGAGAATCAATAGACAAGTCTTTCCATGTGGTTTTAATTACTCTGATTTTTATTGGTACTTGAGCCTTCAGGCTGTTTACACCAAAGGCTCAGTGGTTGAAATCCAAGTGATAAATGAATATACAAATATAGATTGCCTGGGATAAGAGCTATCAGGCTATTTTACCAGAAGCAATTGGGAGTAGTCATGGGAACTCAAGCTTTCCCTCCATTGTGGATTCTAACTGAAGCTCTTCCAAATGCTGGTGGAATGGTAGGAGTGACCCAGGGAACTGGAACAATTCAGGAAAGTGTATATAGAGCAAAGGTCCAAAACCTACTTGGGCTCCATGTTTATCTCCTCTTTATGCCCAAAGCATACATAATAATTAAGACTATGTTCTAGTAAAAACTAATTAATTATAGAAATCATGAAACTTTGGAATGACTTTGAAAATACTTTTTGCCATCATAGCAAGAGGGACCATCATTTTCTAAGATTCCAGAGTAGGATAAACCTAAATTGCATTACATCCTTCCATGTAGCTATCTGACAAAAAAGAGCTGTGGCAAATTAGGTAAAAACATCTATACATTTGTGTTCCCCACCAAGCCAGTCACAACTCTAATTGCATACACTACCTTCCCAGAAGGATTCCTGCTTGTATTTTTAATAAAACAAGTGAGCTGCATTTCAAATTTCCTTGTGTTCATGAAAAATTCATTGCTCAGGTCCTCCTAAGTGTTGATTGGTATATTCAGTCAATGAAAAATCTTCTATGAGCAGAAAAAAGACCACTAATTATTGTTATCAGTAACATCATTGGACGACTCCCTCACCCCTCACTCCACCCTAGAGGTGAATTCATTTCTATACATAAATTATCATTTTGATAAGAACTGCTGAGAAAAAGTTACTGAAAATTGTAAAGTGAGCTTTCCTGCCTCTAGGCCTTTTTCCCTCACACTCTCCAAAATTCATAGGCATACTTTAAAGGCCAGCTCAAATACCACATCCTCCAGGAAGCTTTCCTCGACTCCCTAATAGTAATGGCCTTCTCTTTCCATCTTCCTTGCCCAATTTCACATAGCTCTTCATCTGTAACCTCTGACACCCATCATATGATGTTGTGTGTCCTAATTGCCCATATTTGTTTCTTAGCCCCCTAAAACCTGTGAAATCTCTACAGACAGGAACTCTTCCTTACACAGATTTTGTATGGTTTTCAAAGCCAACAGCCATGTTCTGTTCATTGTAGTATTTTTCAGTATTTACTAGCTGAATAAAGGCATCAATGGATGAATTAGGAAAACACTAACATTTCACTATCTCAACAATTCTAGAAGTATTTTGTTTAAGACTGCCTAGCCTACCTGAATACTCCTGGTAGGGGGGAAGGAAATACTGTCAAACTTTTATTGGATAAGTAACTAATCAATATTATAGCTACAATTCACTTCTGTACTTTTTTTAAAAAATATTTATTTATTTATTTTTTTGCTTTTAAGAGGGCGATTGGGGTTAAGTAACTTGCCCAAGGTCACACGGCTAGGTTTTTTGTTTGTGTGGGTTAAGTGTCTGAGGCCGGATCCGAACTCAGGTCCTTCTGACTCCAGGGCTGGTGCTCTACTCACTGTGGCACCTAGCCATCCCCACTTCTGTCCTTTTAAATTGATTTTCTTTGTGTTTTAAATATTGTTTAAATATTGTTTAGTTATTGAAATATAAGATCTAAAGTTAGAAAAGTTGGGAGAAATATCAAAGGGCATGGAATTCTGGTTTGCTGAGATTTATCAATCACAAAGTAACATAAACCTTGACTCACAGTGTGATATACAAATACTTATGGCTATTATAATAAACAAAATAAGCAAAAACAATTGCAGATATGTATGTGTGTGTGTGTGTGTGTGTGTGTGTATACATATGCATGTGTGCATTTATAGAAAGGAGACACTAGGGTACAGAAGAAAGAATACTGTTTATGGAATCAAATCACTCTAGTTTAAATTCTTCCCCTTGTTACTTACTACCAATGTGACCTTGGTAAGTTATTAGGGCTCCCTGGACCTCACTTGCCTCCTCTGTCCAATGAGGGGGATGGGCTATAAGAACTCTGAGTTGTTTTCTAGCCCTAGGCCCTATGAATTCCAAAGCACTTTTATGAATGTTATATTTGATTTCCATGAGGTTGGTTGGGTGGGCCTTATTATTCCCATTTTATAAATGAGGAATTGAGTCCTAGAAAGGTTGAGCAATATATTCTCAAGGCCATGAATTACTGTTTGGTTTGGTTGTTTTGTTTTATTTTATTTTGTGTATATGTGTCAGAGGCAGGTGTTATGACCCAGGTCTGAGTCTCTGACTCTAAATTTAGGATTCTTTCTGTTTTACTAAAGTGGGAGTGGTTGGAGAGGCTAGGTGGTACAGCAGTCCTGGAGTCAGGAGGACCTGAGTTCAATTCTGGCCTCAGACACTTAACACAAAAAACTAGCTGTGTGACTTTGGGCAAGTCAACCCCAAATGCCCTCTCAAGAAAAAATACTAAAGTGGGAGTGGCTATGCCCTAGATAATAACAACATCAATAATAATAACAATATTCAACTTTTATATTACTTTAGAATTTACAAGAATTTTATATATATGCTCTTTTTTGGTCCTCATTACCTGCTCTCTTGTAGATATTAAGGCAATTATCTCTGTTTTATAAGGGAGGAGAATGAGAGTCAGAGATTTATAGAGGCTTGTCCTGATCGTAGAGTTCAGAAGTGTCAAATAACATATTACCTTAGGCCTTCTCAATTCCAAGTTCAGCACTCTGTCCATGATACAACACAATACCGTTACTCTAGTCTTTGTCTCAATGAGAAATATCAGAATGTGTTTTTAAGGCCTTCTCTTATTTCTATCATAGTTACTAGGAGAATTAAGATTGTGTCTATGATAGTCATCATGTGATTAATGCCTGTTCATCACCTGTGGTGGTCTTAGAACTTTTGCACATCTTTCAACCCAGAATTGTACTGGTAGACACCTAATAACCAACTCTCTGAAAAAGAAAGTGAATAGGTGATATACTATTAAGCTTAATTTGCATTATTAACACTCTGTCTATTACTTTTTAAAGTCTAAACAATCAACAAAACAATAAATCTGCAAACCCTCATTTATAAGGTTTGCAGATTTCTGAGATGTATGTGCTTATAATGAACATTTAACAATTGGCTTTTTCAAGTCCATTTGAGCTGGCTTCAGAATACCCCTACTTCAGTACAACCTTTTGATGGATGTTGAATTGTATTATATCATGGAGTATCTTAATCTCAAAGTTGAAAAGGATCTCAGAGGTCATCTAGTTCTAGTTCAATCCCTTGCTGAGCCCAAATCGTTATCACTCAAACTTAATATGAGGCCTTCTAGTGAAACCGACCTTAGAACTATGCCATTTTTGGACTGCCCTAGTTGATTAGAAAATAGTGAGGATGACCAGTGAAGGGGAAGCGGATTTCTGCATCATTCTCCATGTAACAATCTCAGCACAAAGTGTCTTTAATCACAGTTCTAACATTTCCCTTGAAGATTCTCCATGGCTTCATTTGTGAATGAGATGAAACATGCTAGTAATTCATGCTCTTGGGACTAGTCCTATTCAAACAGCCTGCTTCATCTGAGGCTGCTGACCACCTCTTGGATATTCCCTCTTTCACGCTCATCTACTTTGCTTCTTACCTGTATGACAATTCCTACTTAGTCTCCTTTGCTGGATCATTATCCATATCATGCCCCACTAATGTAGATGTTCTCCAAAGTTTTGTCCTAGTTTCTCTTCTGTTTTCCATCTGGATACTCTATCAGAAATTTCATCAGTTTAACTACCATCCTTATGCTGATAACTCCTCAACCTATTTAGACAATCATAACCTCTCCCCAACTTTATATTATCAGTTGCCCATTGAACACTTTTTGGTAGTAATACAAGACAGATTTCCACATTTCCCATGTTAAAAATAAATAAATAAATAAATAAAAGAAGAAAACATGGTTCCAATTTGCTCTCTGAGTCTATCAACTCTTTAGCTGGGGTCAGATAACGTTTCATCATGAGTTCTTTGGATTTTTCATTTAGTCAGTATATTAATCTCTTACTTTTGTCTTTCAAAGTTGATTATCTTTACATTATTATTGTTATTGAATAAATTGTTCTTTTGGTTCTCACCAGTCACACAGCTATCATCTTTCACTTCAGGTTTTCATCACCTCTCAGCCAGATTATTACAACAATTTCTTAATTTGTCACCCTGCCTCAAGTCTCTCATCATTTCACACTCCATACTGCTAATAAAACAATTTTCCCTAAACACAGATCTGACCAAATGATTCCCCAACTCAATCAATTCCAATGGCTTCCTCTAGTCTCTATAGTGGAAAAACATAAACTTAGTTGATCCTATTTAATTCTCATCTGCATGAACCCTTCCATACTCTGTGGTCTAGTCCATCTGGTCTCCTCTCTAGTCCTCACATGTGACACTTCATATCCTATTTCCATGTCTTTGCTCTAGGGGCCATCCTTGGCCCTTGGAATTCACTCCTCTCTTACTTTAAGACATAGAAAGATCATAAAAAGCAATTTGTAACAATGTCTCCAAAGTTACTAAACTGTAAATGTCCTTTGACTCAGTGATACCAGCATTAGAACTATACTAAAAGTGTCAAAGAAAGAGGAAGAGGACACAAGTACAAATTGTTAGCAAAGAAATAAAATGTGTCTATTAATTGAGGGATGATAACACATTATGATGCCAATCAATAATCAATCAACAGACATTTATCAAGTGCCTTTGATGCACTAGGAACTATGCTAAGTGTCAGGGACACAAAGAGGCAAAAGTCAATCCCTGTTCTCAAATATTTTAAGAAAAAAATGAAGGAGATGGTTTCAGAGAAACCAGGGAAGTCGTCTATGAAAGGATGGAGAACAGGATCAGGAGAACAATTAATTCAGTGACAATAGCACTAAAGATGGATAACTTTGAAAGGCTTAGGAATTCTAATGAATATAATCATGAACCATGATTCCAAAACACGAGCGATGAAAGACACTACCAGTCAGTGTATAAATTGAACATATGATAATGACTAAAATTCACATAGCACTTACTATGTGCCAGGCACTGTTCTAGGTACTTCAGGGTTATTATTATTATTATTATTATTATTATTATTATTATTATTATTTTTAATATGGGCAAGGTAGGGATTTGAACAATAGGTAGGGATTTGTCTTAAATGACTGTGCATATTTGTTACAAGGGTTTTGTTTTCTTTTTTTACCCCAATGGGTTTGAGAGTGAGAGAAAATTTATTTTAAAATATCAGCTCAAGCACCATTTTCTGCAAGAATTTTTTTCTGATCTGTCCATCTGCTCCTGCCTTCCTTCCCAAACTACCATATATTGATAACTTTGTATTTATCCATTTTATTAATTATATACCTATGCTATATATAATGCATGCATATACAAGCATATGTATGCATATTTATGAAATATTTATATACACATATATTTATTTATGGTAGCTAAGTGATAGCATAGATAGACTAGTGAACACATAATCAAGAAAAACAGAGTTCAAATCTTGATACTAGGTAAATTGTTTGGCTTCTCTCAGCCTTAGTATCCTCATCTATAAAATGGGCATAATAATATCACCTATCATAATGGTTGTGGTGATCTTACACTTTGTAAATGCCGACTATCATCATTTTCTAACCAGGTAACTTCCCTGCATGTTTTATATTTATTTATTTTCTCCCCCATTAGAAGGTAATTTTCTTGCAAATTGGGGTTATTTCATTTTTCTTATGTGTGTACCAAGTACCTAGCACAGCGCCTGGAACATAGTAAGTATTTAATACGTACTCATTGATTAAGACCCTGGAATATCAAAATATCTTTCAGCTACCCCAGTCTATAACTAAACAGGGCCTGACTCCCAATAGGAAGCTTTGGAATTACTAAAAACATAATCTGGCCAACAGACAACATTGGGACCAGTGTTCCTTTGAGTCAAATTAGGAATGGGGAAAAATGTTCACCTTCATTGGTAGAGAGTTTCCTCATTTGAGAGTTTCCTATACCAAGAAAATCAGAGATTGTATCGTCCTATAGTTTTCAGTCACTGATAAATTGACAAATGCATGGTGTAGGAAAGTTCCATATACCTTCTGCTAAATCTGTTTAAATAAGCATGAACTTGTGCACTATTTCCATCACCCAACAATAAGCATGAGCTTCCATACTATTTCCTTCAAACAGCTTCAAAAACTGTGCACACACACATACAAATACACACACACTACACAAACACACACACACACACTCATATCACATAGCCACCACCTAGAATTTACTTACACACCTATGCTAACAACCAGCTTAGTCTGAAATTTGAAGTTCTCAGTGCAAATAGTGGCATTCTGTTTGAGAGTTCTACCCTCATATGTTTAAATTCTACAATGCCATTTTTTTACATAAGAGAAAGACATTTTAAGGGATATTTAATCCAGGTATATGGGCAGCTAGGTGGCACAGCAGATAGAGCACCTGGCCTAGAGTCAGGAAGAACTGCATTAAAATCTGTCCTCAGATACTTACTAGCTGTGTGACCCTGGACAAGTCACTTAATACTGTTTGCCTTTGTTTCCTCATTATGTAGGAACACTTTCTAAGTAAGATCTTACCAAAAAATATTAGTTAGAACATAGCATTTATCCAAGCCAGATGTCCCATTTGCCATTCCACCTCTCCCCATCATCTAACTTGTATAAAACTTCATCTGTAAATTGGAGATAATACTGGTGACTTCATTTCAATAAACATTTATTAAGCACCTACTATGTGCCAGGCACAATGGTGCTAACTGTTGGTATAAAAATAAGAAAAAGAGCTAAGATGACAGAGTTAAAGAAGGGACTTGCCAAACCCCTCCAAATACCTGCAAAAAATGACTAAATAAATTCTAGAGCAGCAGACCCCACAAAATGACAGTAAAACAAATTTCCAGCCCAAGAAAACCTGGTAGGCTTGTAGGAAAGGTCTGTTGCATCAGTCTGAGAGAAGATCACAGTCCAGCATGGGCCATGCCAGCACAGGCAGGAAAGGAGCAGGCCTCAGGGCACTGAATCCCTAGTAGCTATAGTGGTTTCCAGGCTTCTCAATCCACGAATGCTGTAGACAACTTAGAAGGTCAGTAGGAAAGGTGTGTGGGACCTGGGTGAGAATGGAGCAAGGTATGGCCCCAGCTCCAGGGCAGTAGCAGCAAGGGCAGTGGCAGTGGCTGCTTCTGAATCTCTTGGTCCACACATAGTGTGGACATGTGATCAAGTGGCTGATCAAAGGGGAATTGTGGGAATCTCTTTGGTGATGTTGAATCAGGATTCTCTCCTTTGCTTGTGCTTTAATCTGGGTTGCAATCCTGGGTGGTGCTCCTGGAGTGAGGGGGAGTCCCGGACTGGCGCTTGTGCAGGCAGTGAAGAGGGAATCCTCCACACAGTTCTAAGGCAGAAAAGAGTACTTGTAGTCACTCACAGACCAGAGCACAGGCCAGGAAAGGAATAAACACCTCTCCTTTGATCATACCACCTTGGAAGAGCTGAAAATTTATGGGTTTCTAGAAATATTTCTGAAAAGAGTTGCATAAGACTCCTGAAGCTTGTGACAGTATACCCTGCCCCCCGACACATACATATACTAGAAGCAGTGTCCTACCTTGACAAAGAACTAAAAAGTCAAGTAATTGGCTAGAGAAAATGAGCAAACAGCCAAAAAAAAAATCAGACTGTAGAATCTTACTTTGTTGACAAGGAAGACCAAAACATACAATCAGAAGGAGACAACCAAATCAAAGCTCCTAAATCCAAAACCTCCAAGAAAAATAGGAATTGGCCATGGAAGAGCTCAAAAAAGATTTTGAAAATCAAATAAGAAAAGTAGAAGAGAAATTGGGAAGAGAAATGAGAATGATGCAAGAAAATCATGAAAAATGAGTCAGTAGTTTGCTAAAGGAGAATCCCAAAAATGCTGAATAAAATAACACCTTAAAAAATAGACTAAGGGGCAGCTAGGTGGTGCAGTGAGTAAGAGTGCCAGCCTTGGAGTTGGGAGGATCCGGTATGGGTTCCGCCCTCAGAAAATGAGCACCCACACATAAATAATGACTGGCCATGTAACCTTGAGCAAGTTACTTAACCCCAATTGCTTTAAAAAAATAAAAAAATAGACTGACCCAAATGGCAAAAGAGATCCAAAAAGCCAATGAGGAGAATGCCTTAAAAAGCAGAATAAAAATAAGAAAAAAGATAGTCCTTGTCCTCAAGTAGCTTATAATCTAATGGGGAAAACAACACATCAAAGGAAGCTGAAAATTGGGGCAGGGCACCACCAACGGAACTAGCCTGGGGACATGATATTCAATGTAGTCCAAACAGGCTTATTTGTGAGGGGATCAAAGGAGGAAATATCTTTAAAATGCTTTATAAATCTTAAGGCACTAGATAAATGTTGATGATGATGATGATGATGATGATGATGATGATGATGATGATGATGATGATGATGATGATGATGATGACGAAAACTTGGGTAGGATGTTTTTTTAACATTCTAGGCACAACTTGGACAAGACTAGTTTCCCCAACAGCAGCTACATATTTTCTCTGACAAGCACATGCTGAAGAAACGTGGAGGGTGAGCACCTCTCCTGCTGTTACTGCAAGGTAAAAGAGGCAGATCCAATTGCTCTTGTGCCTGCCTGAGATCCTTAGAGACAGCAATCTCTTTGCAAAAGCAATGTAGTCTCTTTCTTACTAAAGAGAAGTACTAGGATATACTGTGAGGGAATTCCTGGAGGACTCCTTCCATTCATCTCAAAAGTAAGAAGGAAGGAGGGAAGGAGGGACAAAGGAAGGGAGAGAAAGAGTGAGAGTGAGAGTGAGAGAGAGAGAGAGAGAGAGAGAGAGAGAGAGAGAGAGAGAGAAGACAGGAGAGGGAGGAGAGAGAAACAAAGAAAGAGAGACAGAGAGAGAGAAAAGGGGGAGGGGAAAACAAGGGAGGGGGGAGAAAAGAAGAAAGGAAATAGAAAGGGAGGAAGGGAGGGAGGAAGAAAAGTTTTGACTTTGTCACTGGGCTCCAGGTACCCACTTTCCACTTTGGACTGAATGAGCACAGACTCATAGCATAAAATTCCAGTGGTTTCTCTGCCTCTAAACAGAAAAGCAGGTAGGGGAGAAGTTCCTAAGGGAGGGCAGGTGAATCCTTTGGACAGGATCATTTTTAACCTTTCAATATAGTGAGAGTCTTCCCTGCCTTGGCAGTTTACTGAAAGATAGCAGTGGCAGGGGAGCCTATGGAATTGCCTTCTATATAATAGAGGTCCAATAATACATTTGTTGAAATGAACTGAATTGAATTGAGTGATCAGTGTTAACCAGCCCAGATAAAAAGAAACAAACAAAATAATAAAAAAAAAACAACCAACCAAACAACAATAACAAAAAAAGAAACTGAACAACTGTGGCAGCTCTGGAATCTGAGTAGTCTCCTTTTGCAAAAGATCATAATTATGGGAAGTAGTTATGTTAAATTATACACCTACCCATTTATTGGTGTTGTTTTTTTCCCCTCTTCGAAGAGTTTTTGTTTTTGGCAGGGGGGAGTGACCCATAACTAATATTTGGGGAAGACCTGTATGGCAATTATTTTAAATATTGCATAAACTAAAAAAGCAAGGCTGATAGTTCTTAAAGTTATTTGCCCCCTCTGCCAATCCACCAGCTCAAAGCTTTGTCATGCAAAACTGGGAACCATTTTGTGGGCAAAGATTTTGAATTTTAAGGCGTCAGAGTGAAGTTTTAAATGTGAAAGCAAAAGGAAAGTGGCCTTTTTAATGTGACACTCGTAGACTTCTGAGGACCCTTTGTGTGTCCTCCATATGGCACTGACACACTATATAGTGTCAATCAACCAATTAATGAAGAAGCATTTTGAGGAACTTAATATGGGAAAGCCACTGTATTAGATGACAGGAATACAAAATGAAAAGAGAAAGTCACTCTCCTCAAAGTCTTACCAGAGAGAACATGCACATATGCAAATAAAAAAACCCTGCAAAACAGATACAAGGTAATCTTGGGTAGGGAAAAGGAGAGAGGCCGGCATGCAACTGGGAGCCTAAGAAATATCAGAAGGTTTTATGTGAGCCCTCAAGGAAAATTGTAAGAGGCAGAAATCAGAAGTGTTCTAGGCATGAGGGATAAGCAGGGCAGAAGCACAGATACAGGGCAGGATAATGTGAATTCAGAACCCTAAGAAGGGGAATGACTGAACAAGTGTGGTATATGATGTGATAGAATACTACTGTGCTGTAAGAAATGATGAGCTTGGTGATCTTAGAAAATCACGGATAGACTTGAACAAAATAATGAAGAGTGAATTAAGCAGAACCAAAAGAACATTGCATACTATAACAATAATATTGTTTTTAAGAACAACTCTGAGTAACAGTCATTTTGACTACTATAAAGTTAACTACAAAGTTAACTACAAAAGACATATGATGGAAGATACTATCTGCATCCAGATAAAGAACTGATAAATAAAAGTATATTTAGAATGAATATATATGTGTGTATATATGTATGTATATATATATATATCACATATGTGTGTATATGTATACACATACAAACAAACATATTTGTGTCTAATGGCAGCCATCTCTAGAGCAGCAGGAAAGAAGAAATTTACATAATAACTATTATATATTTAAAAGGAATATCAAGTTGTATATAATAGATTTGCAGTTTCAAATGAAATTTTTTTCCCTTTTGGTGGGCAATTGGGGTTAAGTAACTTGCCCAAGGTCACACGGCTAGGTTTTTGTTTGTGTGTACATCAAGTGTCTGAGGCCAGATCCGAACTCAGGTCCTTCTGACTCCAGGGCCGATGCTCTACTCACTGCGCCACCTAGCCACCCCTCAAATGAATTTTTTTTTTTAAATTGTGATATGTCATGGGAATTTTTGCTTTATTACACATATTAAAAATAAAATTAAAACAAACAGTACAGCAAGAAGGCTAGTGTTAGAGTTCCAGTTAAGATGGTGGACTGAAAAGTCTTCAAGAAGCCCAGTTCTCCCATAGGAATGTGAGTAAATATCTGAAAATGGTTCCAGAGAGACCAGTGATAGGGACAGGAACTCTGTTAAAATGATCTAAAGCCTGCCATTGCTCTCACCAAGGGTGTAGCAAGGCAGTAATAGTGCCAATTGATCTTAAGCTAGAACCCAGGCTTGTTCCCTCACAGCATACATAATGGCATAAGCATCTCCTACAGATGACTGTCACTTCCCATTGATTACTAGTTAACCCTGGGGCTACAACTTCTTGTTCCAGGCACTATCCTGTATAAGGAGTCTGAGAGCCAGGGTTCAGCAGTGCTCTCTTTCATGCAATGGAAGCCAAAGTAAGAGACAGAAGTGTCAGCTTAGCACCTAGCTACCAAAATGGGTAGGAGTAGGACAGTTGTAGAGGAGGCCAAAGACGAGCATGGTCTCCAACGCCATGGTTTTATAGCCCATATGCTTTTTTTTTCTGGCTTTCTTTATAATAAAATGTTCATGAGTGTTGATGGTTTTCTACTTAATTATAAAGGGGGAAAAAGGACAATATGACCTGATCATATAGTATGTGAAGAGGAGAAATAAATAACAAGGCTGGGGAGATAGAGTGGGTCCAGGTTATAAAGAACTAAACATTCCAAAAGGAAGAGTTTATATTTTTACCTTAGAGGTAATAAGGGACCTCTGGCATTTTCTGGGAATATGGGGCTAAAGGGAGGTGAGGGTGATGACATGGTCAAACTTTCAGAAAATCACTTTAGCAACTGTGTATAAGATGGATTGGAACAGGGAATGAGGCTAGGTTGAATGGAGAGGGAACCTGTGATCTTGAGCCCACATATCACCTTCTAGGTCCTTGGGTGTGGCCTTTTGACTGAGTTCAAGTTTTACAGAACAAATCCCTTTATTAAGGGGATCTGTTTTGTGAAGTTTGGATTCAGTCAAGGTGACACACTTGAGGACCTAGAGAGCTACCTATGGTCTCAAGGCCACAGGTTTCCTACCCCTGCCTAGGAGATCAATTAAGATGTATTGCAGTGATCCAATAGTGAAAACAGGCTACATTAGCTCTTGTGTTGCTTTTCTTAATAATAACAGCTAACATTTATATAGCACTTAATATGTTCTAGATACTGTGCTATGCATTTTTTTCAAATATTATGTCATTTGATCCTCACAACCCTAGGAGATAAGTGCTATTATTATTCCCCATTTTATAATTGAAGAAACTGAGACAAATAAATTAAATAACTTGGCCAAGATCACATAGCCAGTAAGTGTTTGAGGGTGGATTTGAACTCAGATCTTCATGACTCTAGGCCCAGGACTTTATCTAGTACTCCATAGAGATGCCTCTACTTAACTTTACACAAAGTCATCATAATCTATTCAAGTATTGGGATTTCTAATTTGTTCACCAGCTGACATACCACTCAAGCCACCAACAAAGTCATCTCATGAGTTCCACTCAGAAATATGCATCTCAGTTACCAGAAAGTTTTAAGCTTGAATAAGTGTAGGTGGCTACCATAGTAAAGCAATGGTACTAAGCCAATTAAACCTACCCTGACTGGATTCAGAATTTTGATAACGGATGATATGAAATGTGACTACAACTATCTACAGAGGAAATCTACACCTCCAGCACTCATCCTTCTACTGGAATCTCCCCTCAGTTTGAATACCCTTCCCCACACATGCCACAGGTGCTCATGTGGAGGCCACATAATTTATTGAATATAATCAAAAATGAAAGGGAAAAAATGGTCAGCATTGCTACAGATTTTTGTTCATTTCCAAAACACCTCCTCAAATTCCTTCTGCCTGTACTCTCATTTCTTTGTTGTGGGAGATTTCTACAATCAGCATGTTTGGGACTCAAGTTCTAGGCCAAAGAGTATCAGCTAGGGAATGCAGGAAAAACTCAAGATTGTGCCTAGCCCACAATCAATTTGGATAGTTGGCAGCTCAGAGTAACTTTGACCCCTCCTTCTCACCCTCTAACCCTTACCCCTACTCAGGGGTTAAAGTTACCTGTACAACACTGTCTTCAGCTTTGTTCTTTAGTCTGCCCAGAATCTGGCCACAGAAACTGGTAGCAGTTGACATCCAACAATCCTCACTGCCCAGGTCATTTGTGGATACAAATGACTTTCATATAAAAAAAAAACAAAAAACAAAATAAAATGATCAAAGGGATTTCCCAGTTAATGGATTTATCTAAAGGTGAAAGGAGGTGACACCAAGAACTGAGAAATTCTTCATATAGAAATGAGAACAGAAATCACCTTTTTACTTACTGAACTAATGATCCCATAACCTTTTTGAAAAGTCCTTCAGTATTTCTGGGTCCTTTTATTGAACCAGCCTGACCTATCTTAAATCATCCTTCCTCTCTAAGCCCTCCCCCTATTTTCTGACCTTGGGGAATCTTATTAGCATATTGAGTACAAAGCATGTGCTCAGAGCTATTAAACTTGTCCTGGCCAGATAGAGCAAAGGGGATTTTGTTTGGTAAGAATGCATAGATATATCACCATCAATGGTGTCTTTGAAACCCTAAGAAAGAATCTTTAGCCCTGTGTTTTGTGTTTTATCACCCTTTATTTAAGCTTGGAAGGGAAGGGTGGTGTGATACAGAAAGAACAGTACTGAATATCAAAGGATCTCTAAACACTACTAATTGTACCTATATGATTCTTTTTCCTCTATGGTTCCTTCTACCTCTAAATTTCTATGTTAAGCTAAGATCCTTCTCATTGGGAGAAAAACAATCCAGTCTTGAAGGAGCAGTTGACTCCTCTGTTCCACCTAACTAATGGCCAAGACGAAAGGTAACTTGAATTTCAAAATACTCCTGAACTGACCCTTAGGTTACATGGACAAACATCTAGCCAGCTGTTTCGTTAACCACCCACTTTGTTCTTATTTCATAATTTAAAAAAAAGGAAATTCATAAAGTGTGATTTCTTGAAGAGACTGTGTGGGTGTGAGTGCAAATATGAAAGGAGAGAGAGGGAGAGAGAGAAAGCCCGAGAGGGACAGAGAGGGAGAAACAGACAGACAGAGACAGACACACAGACAGGGACAGAGAGAAATAGAAAGAGACAGAGACAAACACAGAGACAGAGACAGACAGAAACAGACAGACACAGACAGACTTAGACAGAAAGAGACAGAGACAAACACACAGAGAGACAGAGACATACCGACAGAGAGGCAGAAACAGAGACAGAGAAAGATAGAGACAGAGAGAAAGAGAGCCAGAGAGAGCCAGAGACAGAGAGCCAGAGATAGACAAACACACAGACACAGACACAGACACACACACACACACACACACACACACACACACACACACACACACAGAGTTGGTAACTCAAGTTAACAGGAACCAGAGTGAAATCAAACCTTTTTCTAGGCTGGGGCCGGAGAGCTAACAGAACAAATGGTGAAAAGTACATTAGCTACTTTGCAAAGTTCAGTTTTAATAACGCCAGAGAGAACTTTTTAATGTATGATTTTCATCTTGCTTGTGTGCCTTTAAGGGGGTATAACTTATTTATACTTTTCTCTTTTCTCCTAATTTACTGACTTCTCCCATTTCCTGTGCTCCCTTTCAACTAGAACAATAAGGTTTTGAAGATGGCTATGTAGTAGCAGCAGCTTCTTTAGTTCTCACTATGACTCCTCATTATAAGGTTATTTTCTTGTGTTTTGAAATAGAAATGCCACCTTTGTTGCCACCATTTAAGTTTCCTTTTCTTCTTTTTCCAAAGAAAGTGTCCCCTACTTATCCTCCAGCCTTGTCACCTTACCACGGTGCGGTAAATGGCTTTCTAAATAAATATTTTCCAATATGCCTTCAAGTACAACTGTTTTTTTTTTTCTTAGTGCAAATAGGATAATTGGGGAAAGAAGGAGAAAAGCAGTTCTGAATGCACTGTTTTAGGAAAGAAAAGAAGAAGGGGAAATGATTTCTGTTTGGCTGCTCTGATGCAAGGCTCATCAGCAATTTCTGAGAGGGCTCCATGAATTCATGACAATATTTTAGTGATTGGACTGCCTGCATTTGAATCCCAGCGGGGGCGGAGATTGGAGAAAATCTTCTTGCTAGAAAGATAGACTTATTCTCTTTGTATTTCTCATCTTCACTCTCTCTCTTTTGGCAGTTTTTTTCTATCCTTTTTCTCTGATTGTATCTGGCCTTTCTCATTCAGGACTGTCCACCCACCCATCCCCATGGCTCTCTCTGTCTCTGTCTCCTTTTCCCTGACATATGGATCTATTCACCTCATGGCTAGGAAAGTTATTTTGGCCAACTGATAACACAAGGTGGCACCATCTGTTTCTTTCCCCTTTCAAGGTGCTGCCATGCCACCCTGACAGTCAGGAAGAGGGTGGCGTATGTTAATATAAGGGAGTGCTGGTGAACAGATAAGCTGTTGCCAGTTTCCAGGGTAAGTTACTTAATTAAAAGCCAGAGACTGTCACTTTCCTCCTTTGAGTGTTCTGGCATTCCTTTGGTGTTCCTGCTCTTGAGTAGCACCCATCTGGGCCCTCCTCAGCTCTCTGAAGTTCATCCCACCCTCTTCTTCTGACAGGTACAGGCAAGAAGAAAAAGTGAAAGAGGGACTGGGAAAATAGAAGTGACAAGGCTTGTTGTTCACATACCAACCGACTAGGGCCAGAAAGCAGCCTGACTGGGCATATTGCATGTTGGAAACATGCTCAGAACAGTTAAAATTGTAGGGTTGTCATGATTTATGGCAGATAGGACAAAAGTCAGACTGTCAGTCAATAAATATTTATTAAGTGCCTACTATGTGCTGATGGCTAGAGAAAACAAGAAAGGTAAAGGGCAGTCCCTGCTGTCAAGGAGCTCATAATCCAAATGAAGGAGAAAACATGCAAATAACAATGTGCAAACAAGCTACATACAGGTTGAATTGGAGATTATCTTAGAGGGAAAACATTAGTGTTAAGAGAGGGTGGGAAAGGCTTCCTAGATAAGGTGGATTTTAACTGGGCTTGAAGGAAGGCAAACAAGTCTCTTAGCCTAAAATAAATCTGACTCTCACAGGAATTACCATCTGAGATCTAACATGGGCAGTACAGTGTAATGATGTGGGTATGGGGAGTGGGAGGAATGCATTGGATCTGATTTCTGAGGTCACCACTTAGGACCCCTATGATTTAGACAAATCACTTCCTATCTCTGGGTTTTAGTTTCCTTACCTGTACAATGAGATGTCTGGACCTGATAGCCTCCAGAGGCCCTTCCAGCTCTGTATCTACGAGCCTGTGAACTTGAAGAGAAACACAGAACTTTGGTGAAAACTGAATAGATGTCTCTTAAGGAACTGCCTGAAACTAAGAGGTTAATGTACTAGTCCATGGTCACAAAGCTAAGAAATATTTGAGGGAGGATTTGAACCCAGGCTTTCCTGACTCTAAGTCTAATACTCCATTCCCATTCTACCAGAAGACAGAAAAAAAAAAGAACAAGATTCTGTGGTGTCTATCCTGCTTCTATTCAAGAAATGCCTTTTGAAGCTCCTGAATTTCTGACAGCTGCTGTATTTGCCTAAATGATGCCCGGTTTGCCAGAATCTTGTTCACTTGTCTGTTGAGGGGGGTATTGGCATCTCAATCATGATTTGAATGTGTATTCATCTACTACATAGAAAGAAAAAGAAATAAAAACAAAAAAAGAATGTGGACTGACCTCAAAGCAGTTCTTTTTTTTTTTGAGGGGGAAGGGTGGGCAATTGGGGTTAAATGACTTGTCCAAGGTCACTTGGCTAGTAAGTGTTAAGTGTCTGAGGCTGGATTTAAACTCGGGGCCTCCTGACTCCAGGGCCAGTGCTCTATTCACTGGGCCACCTAGACATCCCTGAACCAGTTCTTGATTGGCTTAAGATGTGTCCCAGTTCTTCTTTTTCTATTAATGATGAAAAAGCACTTTCATTGTATTTCTGGGTTACTGAGTGTAAAGGGAATGGGAATTTTAAGATCTTCCCTGCCCCTTAATAGAACTAGGGGGGGATTTGAAGACCTTCCCTTGCTTTGAAAATAAACTCTACACCCTAATAGGCTGAATGAAATCATATGGAGCCTGTGATGGAGGAAATTTGCTGAAGGGTGCAGCAGAGCCCACAGGAAGCTGGTGTTCAGAGCTAGTCTGATGGTGGTGGATAGAGCAGCTCAGGCAAGAAGATAGAGATATTTGTGAGTAAATATTGATTTTGTATTGGTTTGTGGGAAGGCTGAAGGTTGGCATGGATTTCAGTGCCTTCTGAATATCTTTGGTACTATGATGAAATCAGCTTACTGGTTTGGGGATTGGGTTTTTTTTGGTGTCTAAATAAATGCTTCAGTTCTGTCCTCTCTCTGGAGAATCTGATATATTTAGCAATCTAATGTCAGGTGAATACTTATAGTCACAGTCTTTATCATGATCATGGGCACTATAAATATTGCACTGGTGCTACACTGAGTCTGTTGTATTTTTTTCCCTTTGTGTCAATGCCCCCAGAGGGATCTTGTGTCCCAGGGAATCTCATGGAGGCAAGGCAGTTATCAAATGATTAGATGCTTCTACTTAGAATCCATGACTGATAAGATGACCTGCCTTTTCTTTTCTTTTCTTTTTTTTTTTCACTTTTAGCCTAAGAGGGAGGGAACTACAGCTGCTTCCCTTCTTCTGGAGGTTTCCTCTAGTGAGTTGGGACTTTGGGAATGCTCCCAATTAACTAGAAAGAAGTTGTTTGACCCATATTCAATTAAGGAAGAGGTAAAAAGAATGGTGGTGTACCCCCTGGGGAATGATCATTGTTTTAATGTAAGAATGGCAAGTATATGCACCTCAGTACTAACAAGATACAGAACAAGAGGGTAACACCCTCTTGTTCTTCTGAGATTGGTTGAAGGAACCAGGAATGTTTAGCATGCAGAATGGAAGATGTAGGAAACATGTAATATTGGTCTTCAAGTATTTTAAAGCTTGTATTTTTTCCTGCTTGACCTCAGAAGGTAAAACCAGGAGCAATAGGAAGATGTGGTAAAGGTAAATTTTGGCATCATATCAGGAATAATTTCCAAACAAGTACAACTGTTCAAAAGTGAAATGGGTTTTCGAGAGGTAGTGAGTTCCCATTCACTGTCTTTAAGCAGAAACTAGATGAGCACGTGCCATGCATATTGTGAATTTGATTAGGTGGCCACTGAGGTATTTTCAAAGTCTAAAATTCTGTGATCCTGGCACAGCAACACTTCTTGGGTCCTGGGGCACCTCAATTTGGAAAGAAACAGAACTCTACTACCTGAGAAATAGGGTGCCTCAGCTTTGTTCTAATTGCAAGCAGAATCATTTATTCCACCGTATGGCAAATTATGCTCCATTTATAGCTTTTCCAGCACTTCAGAGTTAAACAGCAACTTTCCTGGGTAACCTGCCAGTTTTTCATTGCATATAATAACAGCTGCACATTCAGCTTTTCCAGGAGGTGAGGGAGGCATTTGTCAAGACAAGCTTCCGAATAGATGGAATATAAAAGGACTATGGAGAAGAAAGAAAGTATTCCCACATTTTTGAATGATTTGCCATGGCCATATCTGCTATTAGTTGAGGAGAGCAGTCTAACCTAGAAGCATGACTGTATAGCATCAGGAGCCCTTTAACCAGCCAGAGGTCCCCAGTTAAGGCAGAACAAAGAAATCCATTGAATCTGGAAATCCTCAGTTCTTAAGATCATGCTGCAAAATGGTCAAGGGAATGTTTTGCGGGAGGAGGAGAGAGCAGAAGGTCCAGTTGTATATACATTCAGAAATTCTCTCTTTCATTCACTCATCAAATAATTATTGAACAGAACTAGTGTTGGGTGCTATAGACTACAGAAGGTAGAGAGCAAGCTATTTCAAAGTTTTTTTTGGGGGGGGAGATTTAAAGATATACACTCTAGAAAAGCAAACTTCTTTCACTAAAGGACAGTACAGATGTTTGCTGGGACCTTTGGCCAACCCATGTCAAGCCATTAAACCTAGTGTCCTCTGAGGACACTGCTTTCCAGGTACTTCTGGCTTATTAGCTATCCTATATACAGTGTTTCATCACTAGCCCCTGTGTCTATGTATTGGCTGGTACCCATGCCTGAAATAAATTTCTTCCTCATTTCTTCCTCCTAGGATGCATAAAACTACCTTCAAGGTTCAGCTTATAACAGAACTTTTCTGACTGGTCCTTCAGTGGTCTCACCCACCTACTCTGTGATTGCCTCCCTGGCAATTACCTTATGTTTACTATGTAACATATTGTGTATTTACTTATATGTATACAGGGTGTTTCTCCTCTATAGAAAGTAAACTGTTTGTGGTCAAGGACTGTTTCATTTTGGTCTTCACAGTTTTAGTGTCTAGTACAATGCTTTACCCCTAAGAGGTATTTAATAAATGTTTGTTAATTGATGGAACCTGAAGAAAGAAAGTCTTTGTTTCAAATGGGATCTGGAAAGTAAAATCTAGAAATTCAAGATTTCTGTACATGTAGCAAATATTCCAAAGCTAGAAATCTGCACTTAGAAGGTCCTCTGTGTTTTGACAAGGCCATGCCAATAAAAATATATATGTTATTTTCCTCAATAAGAATGTTTGTTGGTTGGTTGCTGTCCTTCATTCTTGAAGGGTATCAAAATGATATCACCATGATAAAGCCAAGTTACAGTGTGTATGACTGTTACTGTAAAATGAACTGCCTGAACTAGATTATTTCAAGGGAACTTCTAACATTCTATAATTCTGTAAACACAATAATTACATAGATTGCACATTTATGAAAACCATCCACTATATGCTAGTAGGTACTTGTAAACACATAGAATAGACACATTGTGTACAGATCTCTTTGGTTTTGGATAGATCTTGTTGATTATCAAACTTGTATATTATTTTTTATAATTGATGTAAAATGCATTTTCAGGAATAAACAGGGAAACTGTGCATGATATAATTAAAATGACCAAGCTTGATAGCTGGGAAGAGACGAGAAGATCATTCTTTATGTGTAGAGGTGGGAGACTATGGATGTAGAATGCTACATGTACTTCTCAGACACAATCAATGTCTTAATTGCTTTTTGCTGAACAGCTTCTTTGTTTTCTTTCTTTTAAAGATTTTTCTTACTGGGGATGGCTTCCTGGGTAGAGAAGAGAGGACAGATTTGTAAGCGAAGGAGAAAGAAAAACAAAATGTGTCAATGCTAACATGATTTTAAAACATTAAGTGTACATTCTCAGGTAGAAAATTTAAAAAGGGGTAGAGTTTAAAGAATAGGGAAGGTATGCTACTGTGGGGAAATCTCTGAAACTTTGTCTTACAATTATCATTAAAATTAAATTGTGTTTTAAAATATCCAGAAGATGGGGTGAGGTTGGGGGGGAAGGCAGAACCATTTTCATTCAATTCATTTTATTACACATTTTTTTAAAGTTTCTAACTATGAGACAGGCACCATAATATATAGAAATTTCTTGTCGGAATGGTTTTTTCCTCTTTTATTTCTTTCCCCAGTGCCTAGCACAATGACTGGTGCATAAAACATGTATGTCTTTTGAGTGATTTGTTGGCAAGCAATCTGATTTGATGAGTTGGTGTTCCAGGGTAGGCTTTTCCCTCAAAGAACTTACATTCTGCTGGGTTAAAGAGTCAACATATGTCAAAAGTACTAGTTAGCTAAAACAACTAATTACGTATAATCTTTGACTATTCTTTGCAATATAATGTTTATACTCAAGCTCAGTAGATCAGTTAGAGTGAAAATTCATGACAATCTTGTGAAGGACAGAATTTTTATTTTTCTGTTTGAAAGTTAAGTAAGCAATCTTGGAGTCTTACAAAAGAAGGAGGAATGATGGGGATTATTTTTTCTCTAGGTTTTTTCTGTTTGACCATAGAGAAGGAAATAGTGGAAAAATCTTGGAAGTATTCTTTTTGGGGATCATCTTCAGTCGTCCAGATATATATCTGGCCACTGGATCTAAATGGCTCTGCAAGAGAAAGTGAGGCTGATGAGGCACAGCCCTGCCTAACTTAAATCCAATTCACTTATGAGTCAAGACATCACCTTCTCAATGCCATGGTCCTCTTCAAGAAAGATGGACAAACAACAGTTATCAGTCTGTGAGTATTAGTAGCTGCTCCACTGGGGACCCAAGTCTCCAGTTCCAGTTGAACAATGCAGTTCCTTCCTTCCTTCCTTCCTTCCTTCCTTCCTTCCTTCCTTCCTTCCTTCCTTCCTTCCTTCCTTCCTTCCTTTCTTCCTTCCCTTCATTTTTTTCCTTTTCTCCTTGCCTTCTTCTGTCTCTCCCTCTTCTCCCTTGCTCACAATAGGGAATCGTACCCTTGGCTTTGGGTGCTCTGCTCCAAGGAATATAAATTTTTATTATGAAACCTCATAAGATATTTTGGGGGTATAACGGCTAGATTTCTTTTTTAAGTGCCATGTTTTAAACACAAAGCACTCTGGCTCTCATTGACTGGTCAACAAGCCAATGTCTCATTTGTTCATTCTTTGGCCTTTGATGAATCAGAGTGAATGTAAATAGCAAATGTTTCTATTTTGGCCAGAAACTCTGAGGGTCTTCTTCTCTGGGATCGATTTCCCACCCCCACCCCCCGCCCCCCGCCCCGATAAGTAAAAGAGGCTGTTCTTTGCCTCATTTGTTATCTAGACTTAATCTGCCCAATGGGCATTGCCTCAGACAAACTGAGACTTGGAAAAGACCTTAGCTTTTAAAAGGCCAAGGTCTCCCACTGCATCCAGGGCCATCTCCAGTAGTCTTGACCTATGTCTTGCCACTGGAACCAGATGGCTCCAGAGGAGAGAGTGAAGATAGTGACTTTGCATAGTCCTGCCTCACTTAAATAAAATTCACTTTCAAGTAATATCACCTTCCCAATGTAGTGGTCTCTGAAGGAAGGACAAACAACAGAGAAAAAAAAAAGAGTGGAAAAGCCTTGGAAGTAGAGAACTCATTTTTAATCTCAACACTCCAAAACTAATTAAAATGGTAAAGAGGCAGTTAGACCTTCTAGATGATAAGGCATTCAAATAGTTAAGAACTTTCAAAGTTAAAAGTTAGCTGTAGAGTAAAAATTCTATATATGTCTGCAGTGAGAAAGCACATTCAACAGTGGGTACTATAGATACCCTGGGGGGATTCTTTCACTGCAACGTCTGAGGTCAATCTGACTGAGTCTGTATGGTTCCTACTCTGAACCAGAACACAAGGTGTTCATTCAAGGAATGTACCTTTGTATTTGTGGTTCCTAGAAATCAGAGCCCCTGTGTCTGTCTGTCTTTCTGTCTATCATTCAGAACAGGATAAAGTGAGGCGAAATGGATAAAACTGCTCTGATTGTTCAAGTGCTGGCAATTGACCAAAGATCGATTTACTCAGATTTATTTGAGGGCATGTGGCTCAAAAATCATTATTGTTTTTCCTTTACCTAAGCAGAGTATAAAGTTCTAAGGACTAGGATCAAGGGAAGAAGTAATATTAAAATATTTTAAGGTGATCTTTTAAAAATAAATTTTATACCAGCAGATAAATGTCCATTTTGCTATTGAAGGATTAGAGCCTGAATGAAATTCTGCCTAAAAGGGCTTTTGTAGACTCAAAGCTCCAGAATCTAAAAGAGTCAGATTCATGTCTATGCCCTTAAAAAGCTTCCTAGTAAATTTTCATGGTGAATATGTTTTTTTTTTCCTTTTTCTGTTCAGAACTGAGAGGAGACCACAAATAGATTAACCAGAAATTGACAATAGTTCATCAAATAGTACCAACTCGTAGTTAGATTTTTCTTTCTTTTATTTTTTAAAAATGCTTTATTAGCTTCTGGTTTACATCATTCATTTCTGCCAGATTTTGAGTTACATTTCCCCCCAAATTTTCCCCCTACCCACCACGCCAGAATAGTAGTCCCACAGGATATCCCCTCATCCAATCTACTCTCTTCCATATGTTCTCCCATACCCCCTTCTACTTTTCCAGTAGGGCATGGTGAATCTCTGTGCCCCAATGATTGCATATCTTATTTCCCAATTATATGTAAAATAGTATTAATAATAGTATTTATATATTTTGAAAACATTTGATTTTAAAACTTTGAATTCCAGATTTATTCACTTCCTCCCTTGTCACCCAATCTTACTGGGAAGATAAGCAATTCAGTATATGTTGTACATGTATAGCTATGCAAAACATTACCATAGTAGATATATTGTATTTTTTTTTTATTTTATCTTTTTTTTTCATAGTAGATATATTGTAAAAGACTGACTATATTTCCCTCCCTCCTATCCCACCTCCCACTTGGTCTTTTCCCTGCTTTTATTCTGTCCCTCTTCAAAAGTGGGTGCTTCCAACTTCCCTCCCCCCAGCCTGCCCCCCCCCATCATCCACACCCATCCACCCTTCCCCCCACTCTCCTACAGGGTGAGACACAACATCCACTATGTATGTCATTCTCTCCTTGAGCCAAATTCAATGAGAGTAAGGTTTTGCCTTTTTTGCCTTCCTGTTTTTCTCCTCCCTTGTAACCATTTTCCCTTGCCTCTTTTATATGAGAGAGTTTACCCCATTCTGTCTCTCCCCATCCCCTCCTGTCACATTCCTCTCTCACTTGTCAACTTCACTCCTTAAGTATCATCCCTTCCTATTAAATTTGACCTGTGCCCTCTATTTATGTATACCTGTAACCATATATACACACATTTACATATGTATTCTTATGCCCATATACCCTTCTTCAACTATTTTTATACTGAGAAAGATTTCATCAATTAAAATCATTGTTTTTCCATGTAGGAATGTAAATAGTTCAACTTTGATAAGTTCCTTATGATTTCTTTTCCCTGTTTATCTTCTCAAGCATCTCTTGCTTCTTGTATCCGAATGTCAATTTTTCTATTCAACTCTGGTTTTTTCCTCAAGAATGCTTGAAAGTCCTCTATTCTACTGAATGACCATATTTTCCCCTGAAACATGATACTCAGTTTTGCTGGGTATGAGATTCTTGGTTTTAATCCCAGCTTCTTTGCCCTCTGGAATATCATATTCCATGCCCTTCAATCCCTCAGTGTAGAAGCTGCCAGATCATGCACTATCCTGATTGTGTTTCCACAATATTGAAATTGTTTCTTCCTGGCTGCTTGTAATATTTTCTCCTTGATCTGGGAATTCTGGAACCTGGCATAATATTCCTAGGAGTTTCCTTTTGGGGATCTTTTTCAGGAGGTGATTGGTGGATTCTTTTTTGCCCTCTGGTTCTAAAACATGAGGGCAATTTTCCTTGAGAATTTCTTGAACGATAATTTCTAGATTTTTTTCTTTGATCATGGTTTTCAGGTAGTCCAATAATTTTTAGATTATCTCTCTTGGATCTATTTTCCAGGTCAGTGGTTTTTCCCATGAGATATTTTACTTTGCCTTCTATTCTTTATTTGTTTAGATCTGTTTAACAGCATCTTGATTTCTCCTAAAGTCACTAGCTTCCATTTGCTCCAGTCTAATTCTGAAGGAATGATTCTCCTCAGTGAGCTTTTGAGATTCTTTTTCCATCTGGCAAATTTGGCTGTATAAGGCATTCTTCTCCTCATTGCCTTTCTGAGCCTCTTTTGCCATTTGAGTTAGTCTATTTTTTAAGGTGTTATTTTCCTCAGTCAGGCTCTTGACTCTCATTTCATACTTTTATTGCATCTTTCCCATTTCTCTTCCCAATTTTTCCTCCATTTTTCTTATCTGCTTCTTAAGGTCCTTTATGGCCAGTAACCAGCTCGTATTTTCATTTGGGCCCTTTGGTGCAGGATTTCTGACCTCCCAGTCCTCCTCCTGTTCCATGCTTAGATCCTCTTTGTCCCCAAAATAGGACTCTAATGTTGAATTTTTCTGCTTATTTTGTTTCCTTTGCCTAGGCATGTTACCACTCAATTACTTGACTTTTGGGCTTGTTGCCACAGTAGGACTCTGCCAAAATCCAGGGGAGCTTCTGTCCTAAACACTGGGGTTTTCTCAGGTGTTGGAGGTATTAGTTAGGTACCCTCTCTGAAGCCTCCACAAGCTCTGGCAAGCTGGTCACACACCCCAAGACCTCCACCCCAGACCACAGTCCAGATCCAAGAAGCAAGAGTGATTATACCCCCAGACTGATTGCCTGGTCCCCGTACAGTCTGTAGGCCAGGAGCTGCAGCTGCAACTTGGTGGGCTGCTCGGTGGCTAATCAGAAGCTTCTTGTTCCCAGGTAAAGAGGCCAACATGCTCTCCCAACCAGTCCTAAAGTCCATAGGGCACTGACCTCTCTCTTTGTTGTCGGGATCTATGTGTTAGTAATTCTGGAAATGCCACAGCTGCTGGTGTTCTGGCGTCCTTCCACGCTGCTGCTGCTCCAGCTACCCTGGGGCTAAAACCTCTTACTCACATGGGCCTTGGCTAGGCTCCTAGATAGCTGTGCTGTCCACTCCCTGTGGGGCTGCTGTGCTGTCCTCAGTGGGACGCTATCTTCTCTGTGTCATTTTATGGGTTCTGGAGCTCCAGAGTTTGTTCAGATTCCCCTTTTATATAAATTGGAAGTGGTGGGAATGGGAGCTGTGTGGAAGTACTGCTTCTACTCCACCATGTTGGCTCTACCCCCAGTTTTTCTTTCTTTAAAAAAAAATCTTGTTCTAATGTTACAAATACACACATACACACACATGATGGGAGTAGTTAGAGACAATTATCTTTAAAGTGTCTTTCAGCTCTTTGAAATGATGCTTTCTGACAAAAATATAGAAGCAAATTAATACTCAAGTAGTTCTACTTTCTCCAATTAATATTACAATACACCCCCTTCTTTTTCTCTCTTTTTTTCACCAATGTAACTTAAAAGAGCATTATTCTTCTTCATAATGCTTTGCTTATTCTGACTTTTAGCCTGACTTTTTATAATTTCATGTAAAAAAAAAGAAAAACTAAAAAAAATAAAAAAAATAAAAACCAGCCAAACAACATTGGTTACATACCTTGCTTTTGTCTCTTCTATATATTTATTTTGAATTTCAACTCAACAGAAAACTTTCTTAAAACCTCTTTGGCCTCTTTAGATTCCTTCTCATTTTATTCCTTTTTGAAACACTTGCATCATTTTTTAGAACATATCTTTCTTCATTATTGTAATCCCTAGCATGGAATTATACCTATGTTTTCTCTGAAGTTTTTGATACCTGATTTCATAATGCCTAGTTTGTCAGATTACACTCAGTATTCCTCACCTGCCCCTTGGCTACCATGAACTCTAGGGTTATCTGGTAATTTTTATCCCAAGATTACCACTTGATTTTTTTTTCTTTTTCATCATCATCATCATCATCATCATCATCATCATAATCATCATCACTAGTATTTATATGGTACCTTCCTTGTGCTAGGTCCTATGCTAAGCACTTTACAAATATTATCTCATTTGATCTTAGCAATAACTCTAAACAGTAGCTGCTATTATATCCACATCCCAAAGTTGAGGAAACTGAGGCAGAAGTTAAGTGTTGCACAACTAGTAAGTGTCTGAAGCTAGATATGAACTCAAGACTACCCGACTCCAGGCTCAATGTTCTATCCACTGCATCACTCCCTACAAATACCTATGGTCCACTGTAGCAATTTGGCTTGAGAAAAGGTGTTTATATTTGTGTATGTATGTGTGCATGCATAAACACATATACACATGTATATAACATATATCTGAAAAACTAAACATGTATACAAGTGGTATTACATGCATATGTATGTATATGTGAATACATACCTGTCTCTCTGTCTTGTCTATATTTGTATTGCAGCTGGGTAGCACAATAGAATGAGCTCTGGGCTTGGAGTCAGGAAGACCTGAGTGCAAATCTAGCCTCGGACACTTACTAACTGTGTGATCCTAAGCAAGTCACTGAATCTCTGTCTGTCTCAGTTTCTTCACTTGAAAAACATTTACCTCCCAAGGTTTTCATGAAGATAAAATGAGATATTTGTAAAGTGTTTTGCATCCCTTAAAGCACTATATAAATGCTGTCACATATATGGGCATAAATATATGTATGTATGTATATATATAGACAATTCACATATGTGTGTATTAGGCATGGTTATGTATATCTTTAGTTTTTTAGTTAATTATTATAGGAGGAATAGTTTAATATTATCTTTCAATACTAGAACTCCCTATCTTTGACACTTGAATTCTGTACTACATACCCTGGGTATTCCATTCCTGTCCTATAGTCTCCCTCCTCCCTCACTCAAATCAAAGTCAACTGCAAGTCATGTCATCATTTCCATGATGTCATGGTCCTCTTTAAAAACAAAGGAAGACACAACATAAGCTACTGAACTTCCAGGTTAATTATTAGGTGACCAGCTCAAACTGATTAAATCATATGGCTGAGGTCAGCACCAAAAGTCTCCAGAGTATAATAGAAGTGAAAGACCATATATTAAAAACTAGAGGAAGGAATTGTGGGCAGGGATCAGAAAGGAGGCAAGAACAGTCCTTGGAGCAGCCAATTTATGGATAAACTTGAAGCAAACATGGTCTTCTAGAAACCCTAGTGTTTCAGCATGCACTGGTTTGATTACAACTTACCTAGATCACCATTTACCTTTCAGATTTATATGTGGAATTATTCCAGGAAGAGATTATCTTGCTCAATTCTTGGTCTAGTCTATTCTTAAAGTTTTTAGAGAAGATGCTATAGCTTCCTTCAGTAGTTTGTTAGAAGGAACATTGAGTCATGGTTGCACTGCGGCGTTCTAGCCTATGTCTAAATTCTAAATGTATATTGCACAAAATAAGGAAAATAGACCAAATTGAAATCCTGTTATTTCTGGGTTGGTTCTGAGGTGTGGAACACATTTCCTTCTCTGTATTAAAAGTCATGTTCCATGAACACAACACCCAGATATCTGCTTTTGCCAACAAATTTGATTAAAATCATTATTAGTAGTGTTAGCCAGGAACTTTTTCCCCCTGACCAACACTGGAGAAGAAAAAAATATGCATAGCAAAGAAACATTACAGTTCTTCCTCTTTTGTAACCTGTTTCCTATTTTTTTTCCTTTGGACAAATAAAAATTAAAAAAAAGAACAGAAAAAGAGATCAATAAAATGCTGTAAGCTCAAAATTATTGATCTTGTTCCAACATTTTGGTTGCCATCAAAAGAAATTTATGACAGAGGAAGGGAAAAGAAAAAAAAAACAAGAGGGAAATGTCTAAATAGTTGAGGGAAATTAAATCTCTGACATGGCTCTCATAGAAAGCTTCAAACTTTTGCCTCTAGGAATTAAAAAAAAAATCAAACTTATTTTCTATTTTCTGGGTTTTTCTCTCTCTCTTTTGGTTTTAAGCCTTTTTGTTTGAGTAGTCTTTTAACTGTAAATTCTTGACTATCTTAGAAAATACACTTTTGTATAATGTTGATATAGAGGGCCACAACTGGCTTAACTCAAAAGCTAATAATACCATTTCTGATTACTTAACATAGTTTATTCCAAACTAGTTCCTAGATGATCTATCCTTAAAAAGCTAGCTCTCCACTCTATTCCTGCTGCAGACTTAGGTGAGTGCTCCAGAAATAGAAACTTTACATATGGTTCCAGAAAAGGACAATGTAACTGGGGATAACCAGCTAATGTTCATGGTAGCTACAGCAGTTCTCTTTGTTATAGTTGCCTGAATACGTTTTTCCCCTCATGCTTCCTTAGCAGTCTCCTCCTTTATCCCCAAAGGCATCTAGGGAGAGAGAAGAGACTGCCAGATGCAAGCTGCAATTAGAACAGCTGAGAAAAGACAGATATGTGAGGTAGAATCTCCACAATACCCATGACATATTACAAGCAAATTCTCACAAGACACAGAGGATAGGACCTCAAAAGGGTCGGGAAATGATTCCTATTATTACTACCTTAGATCTTCCTGATCTGATCTAATCTCTTTCATGATGGCTTCATTTCTTTTGCATTTATTTAAGGACCTCTGATGGCCTCCAGAATCATGGACCTTATGAATCACAAATTTAGAAATGTCTGCAAAGTCCATCCAGTCCACCCCATGTATCCCTTGTAAAAGATACCTGATAAGTAGCATGAAACCTTTATTTAAAGAAAACCTGAAGTTAGAAGGCAAGGTAGAAAACATTTATTTAGGACTTACTATGTGCCAAGTACTGTGCTAAAAATAGTTGAATATACGAATATAAACAAAAAAGATAACTAGCCTCTGTCCTTAAGTAGTTTATATTCTAATGATGGAAGACAGCATCCAGAAGGAAGCTGAAATATGAGAAGGATGGTAGAGAAGGCACCCGGGCAGGGGCATAGTATTAAAGTCTAGAATGTCAGAAGCAGAGCCAGGAAAAGAATGAAGGTTGACCACTGTGGGTCCTTTGCGGGATGAGTCACCCATGGGAGAAAGGAGGCAGCCTGATGGAGACATGTTCCAGTATGAGGAGACCCTAGCGATTGTTGAGGTAAGTTCCAGCATATGACTGTGGCTGTAGCTGAGGTGTGGTGTCAGTCCAAAAAAACCAGCAAGAAAGCCAGAGAGGGAATGAGGAGAAACTCACTGCCCTAAGGGCAGCTCATTTTCAATTTTGTACAGCTTGAATTGTTAGCAAGTGTTTCCATACATCCAACTTAAGTAAACCTGTTTGTAGCTCCCATTCATTATTCTTATTCTCCATTCTGAGGTGAGGAAGAACAAGCCTATCATCTCTTCTAGGCGTCAGTACTTCAAATAGTCGAAGTTTGCTTACATCAATGCCCAAATCTTTTATTCTCCTTGATAAACATGCCCAATCCCTTCTTTTAAACTTCATATTGCATGATCTTATGGCCTTCTGCACCCTTGTCACCATCATCTGAAATTTCAACAGTTTTTCAGTGTATTTCCTAAAATGTAATATTCAGAACTGAATTTTCTATTATAGATGTGGTCTGACTAAAGTACAACATAGTGGTACCATACATTTCCTAGTTCTAGAAACTATGCCGCTCTTTATTTGGCCTACGATCAAATTAGATTCTTTGGTTGTCACACATCAGTGGTCTGTTTTAAGTCTAAGATCAAATACAATTTCTTATGTTAGGCATTTAAAGCCTCAACCTACTTTTCCAAGTTTAGGATGCATTATGACCCTTCATGAACTCTGTGGTCTAGCCAAACTAGTCTTTTTAATATTCTTGATATAATTCTTCATCATTGTGCCTGTAATTTTGCACAAATTGTCTTCCATGCTGAGAATACATGCCTTTTGAACTCCACCTCCAAAATCCTCATTTTGTTCAAAGCTCAGGTCAATAATACCTTCCGTATGAAACCTTTCTTGACCCCCACCTTCCCCCAAAGCTAATGCCTTATTCCTTTCTCCTAAATTACTTTGTATTTATTTTGCATAAATTGTGTATATACATATATGTATATGCATGTATGTAAACACACATGTATATATAGGCACCCACAAATATAGAAATATCTATAGATGCATAGATATAGATATGTGTATATACAAACATGTGCTTATTTTCTCTCCATGAAGAATATAAACTCCCTGAAGGAAAAGATTTTTTTTTTTGTCTTCTTATCCCTAGGACTTAACACAAGACTGACACATAGTAGATATTTCATAGACTTTTCTTGATTGATCTCACACAATAAATTAATTCATTCATTTTGTAGTCAACTAAAGATTTAAAACTCCTCTAGCTCAATCACCAAATTTTATCATATTGTCCATAGTATTCCATAGCCATATGACTAGTGGTTATCATTTTGCATCTGTATTCAAGTATAGTTGAAAAGACTAAGTGTCCTTTCTTTACCACTATACACACTGCAAGATCACCTTTTGGATTGGGACTAGAGAGGATGTTTGTAAATGGTAGCTCTCCTTAAATGCACCATTCACCTGACACTAACATTCAAGAAACATTCCATTTGTATCCTTGGCTTCATGATAAACTGATGTAGTCTGTCCCTGCTTTTTTTTTTTCTTCAACGCATAATTGTCTGGTATCATTTCATGTTATTTTTCCAGCATGATATGGGAATGTTTGTCAGACCAACTCCCTTATGGTCACTCCCTATTCCAGCTCATCCTGGAACAGCTGTTTGGGTATCCAATCATCATCTCCATAAATGGCCCAGTGAGTTTATGATACTGTGAATACTATGTCTGTGTTGGCTGTGATGTAGGATCTTAAGATATTAACAGAGTAGATACATAGATTTAGAGTTGTGAGGAACTTTAAAGGCCATCTAGTCCAACTCTTCTTTACAGATGACAAAAATTTTCCAGATGAGTTATAGGATATGTCCATAGTTCACACAGCTAGTAAGTTACAATAGGCAGAAATTGAATTTCTGATCTCATGCCTAGGACGTACCCCGTGGCACAACACCTCTTGTTCTTAGGAGGCCCTGCCTTTCCAGTTAAGTGGAAGTATTAGAATATCTAAGTATAATCTATATCAGGGAGTTCTATTAATCAATTAACAAGCATTTATTAAGTGTCTATTCTATGTCTGAAACAGTGCTAGGCACTGTATATGCAAATAAAAAATGGAAGATTTGGATAGACAATTTATATGAAAAAGTCTTGGATGTTTTAATGAAGTGTAAGGTCAATGAGAGTCAGTAATGTAAAATAGCTATATAGCTGTGATATATAAAGGTAATCCTAGATGATTGTTGTTTTTGGTGGGGAGGCAATCAGGGTTAAGTGACTTGCCCAGGGTCCCACAGTTTTTGAAGCCATATTTGCATTCAGGTCTTCCTGGCTTCAGGTCCAGTGTTCTATACACCGTGCCACCTAGCTGCCCCAATAAGAGAAGAATGGCATTGTCCCATTATATTCTGTGCCAATTATTTATGTACAGTATATCGCACTTGCTTCTGGGTGCCATGACATACTGTAGTGTTACCCAAAATATGATCATGTAACTTGATGATATGTGATATGAATATCATCTGAAGAAAATGGAGAAGATAGCGATTACCGAATCTGCATTTTCTAATTTTGAGTTGCTCTCCAATGCAAGAGGGCTTACATTTATTCTAAAGAACTCCCAGGGAAGAAGCTGGAGAAAGGCAGATTTGGGGCAATGTTACAAGGGATTTCTAATGATTAAAGTTCTCTGAAAATAGAAAGGGTTGCCTTTTGAGGTACTTAGTTTCCTATTTACTGGAGATATTAAAGTGGGCATCATTACTTGTCAATAACGAAGTTGGGCAAAATGACATTTGAAATTTTTTTCCCCCATCTATGAGGTAATAATTATTTTTAACTGCTTCAGAAGATTTTCTCCCAAATTGCACCAGTATATCTATACAAAATGTAAACATTTCTTAGAAAATATACCTCCCACCAGTCATCTAGGGAAGATAGGGGTAGACTCTCAAAAGATACAAACATACAAACCATTTTTCGTTGATTGAAATAAGACAGTTTCACTCTATAGATCAAGATTAGAGCCAGGGTGCTCTTGCCCAAATTATAATTTTCTTTACTCAATTGATCCCTTAGGAACTCGAAAGTGTAAGCACTGGGAGATCCTAATCCTGGAAAATGCATAAATGCAAGATGTCAACCCTGACCTGGGGATTTTCACACTTCAATACTTTTAGCTGAAAATTTTGAACCAAAATTAAAGTAAAAAAAATTGCTGCCCTCAGCATGAATTTTTTTTTTCCTGGAGGCTATTTAGGATCATGTTAAGTCCAGCATTGCTTTCCTCATGTCCTTTCCAAAATGAAAAGGTTATATATTAGGTGCTTATGAGATTGGTGGTCCTTAGAGAGGAAACTTGGCCACTCGATGGAAATGTAAAGAATCTTATTGAAAGCTCTTCTAGTTATTTGGACAAGTGGCATGTTTTATTTTTCATTAAGATTAGAATTGGTGTTTATACAGTGTCAGGCAGGGCATGGAGTCCACTGACCTGAATATCAGGGAAAACAACAACAAAATGAGATAACCTAAAGAGGGTATATGGTGGGGAGTCCTAGATTCAGAGTTAGATGTGGTTTCAGAGTTTGAGTCTTCCTTTGGCGTGTGATCTTGAACAAGTCATTTTCTTATTTGGGACTTCAGTTTTCTCACCAATTAAAATCTGATTAACACCTGCTAATTTCTTACAAAGAAGAGGGAATTTGGGGCTACATGTTATCGAGCACCTCTTCTAGATCAAAACACTTTGTTCTTGTTCAGACACTCAGATCTCACTATTGACCCCCCACTGCATTTTATTCTTTTTCATCTTTCTAGAGAGGCTTTCCAGTTCCCTGCTCTGACACCAGGACTATGACTATTTGAAGAACAGAGGAAGAATTTGAAAAGGCACTGGATCTTAAAGCTATAAGGGAGGTCTAGAAGTCACAAAGTCACATTCCTCCATCTCTTTTGAAAGAACACACCTAAAACAATCTGCAAAAAAAAAAAGGAAAAAAAAGAACTCCCTAGATTGGACATTCAAAAATATAGGCCTCAAGGACCACTTATGGTTTATCTTGGTCTTCTACAAAGCTTCATTCTGATTCTATCTTGTTTTTGAAGGAAGGCTATTTAACAACTCAGTAACCTCAATAGCTTTTTTCCAGCTGCTAATAAACTCCCAATTAAAGAATTATTCTAGTTGGATGCCTAATTTGAGGCTTCTCTGCCAAACAGCAGGGGAGTAGGAAGACAAAAAAGTCTTTCCTTTTCTTTATCTCTTCTATTCTCCCTTTTCTCTCTATTTCTGGCTTTGTCTCAGTCTCTTTGTCTCGGTTTGACTGTCTGTTGCTTTATCAGTCTTTCCCCGTACTCTACACTCCTGGGAATTTTGAAATCCCCTTAAACACTCTTTGTGACCTATTATAGATATTACCAGAATTCCCTTAAATCATTGCTTAGAGAAGAAGAGATTTTGAAAAAGGAGCCCAGAATCATAGCATCACAGAATTTCACCCCTTTCCTCAAAACCCTAAATTGTATTTGAAAGGAAATGCAGTGACCTTCTAGGCCAACCTGTATCCTAATGTAATCTCTACTATAGCATAACCAACAAGTTTTCTTCTGTCTTCTGCTTGAAGACCTCCTAGGAAGGGGGAAAGCCTTTTCCTTTTGAAGCATCACAGGCTACCTCTGGATGGCTCTAATTTGGGGGAAGGTTTTTCTAACATTAAGCTGCAATAGACTTATTTACAACTTCTTCTCACCATTCCTGGTTCTTCCCCTTGGTGGTGACCAGAATAAGTCTAATTCCTTCCTTCCTACAAGACAGCTCTTTAAATACTCAAATAGAACTCTCCTATCCCATTTGAGTCTTTTCTTCTCTAGGCCAAGTATGCCCAATTCTTTCCAAAAACACTTATATGGCATGAAATCAAAGTCCTTCACCAGTTTGATTCACTTTATTGGCCTGTATACTATATTGTTTATTAATTAATTAAATTTAAACATTATACCCCAGACTGAACACAACATTGCAGACAAAGTCTGACAAAGGCAATGTAGAGCAGAATGATTGCCTTCGTATTCCTGGAAGCTACACGCAAGGCAGCTTAAGATTGCATGGGCTTTTTTGTCTGCTATATCATATTATCAAGTTTATGGTACACCATCTGTGTGTGTGTGTGTGTGTGTGTGTGTGTGTGTATTTCTTCAGAACTGTTGACTAACCACACTTCTTGCTTGCATTCATGAACTTTTTTAGTAGACTAATATAAGACTTTATACTTACTCTACTGAACTTTTTTTTCATATTAGATGCCACTAAATGTTGTAGACTAGAGGTTCGTAACCTAAGGTCTGTGAATTATGTGTGTATGTATACTCATATGTATGTATTTACATATACGTATGTGTATACACATATATGTATATGTGTGTATGTATGTGTTCTTACTTGAATTTCAATACGCTTGGTTCCATTTGTCATATAATATGTTTTGTTTGATGCATTTAAAAGTATTATTCTGAGAAGGATTCTGGTGGCTTCATCGGACATCCAAAGAGTTCCATGACACAGAAAAAAGGATAAGAACCCAACTTAGTAAGTTGAGATTCTGTTTAATTCTGAATTTTTCCTCCATTGTGTTAGCTATACTTCTCAGATTTGAGAATACATTTGATACACATTCCATTTATAACTTCATCCATGTAGTTAAAAAATACTAACCATCAGAGATTTGGGGGATAGTGCACTGCAGACTTTTTGCTACATTGACATTGAACTACCCTTTGAAGCTACTGAGCCATTGTTTATTTTAAAAAAGGTGAAAAATCTGAGTTCAAACAGAAGAAATGGCAGCTCACTAGAATACCAGCTCCCTGAGGGCAGCAACTATGTTTTTCTTATGTTTTGTTATCTCTATTGACTAAAACATGGTCACTGTCCTTGGATATAATAGACCCTTAATACATAATTTTTTATTTAAACTGGAAATTACCCCAAAGGGAAAAAATGTCCTCTCTATCCCTAGGTGGGGACATATTTTTATTATTGGGATAATAAGCTCCAGGTTGGTTTGAGCTCCAGACAGTTGGAATGAAGGGAGCAATACCACTATTAAGTTTGTCCTCAATCCCAGTACTAAAAGAATTTGTGTCGAGATAGAATCTTAAGGTAGGAAAAAAAAAAGGTGGGGAAAATCCTCTGCTAAAGTCTTTACACATCTAAAGGATTAATGATAAAGCTTTAACAAAGTGTTTCAGATTCTATATTAATCTTCAGAAATAGGCATGGGTTTCCAAATGACAAGTCCAGACATTTTTCATCACTCTTCAGAGGGATCATTGTTTCATCCAAATATGGGCTGAAGATTCAGCTTTGATAAGAATAAGGTGAGGGAAAAGCCTCTTCTTGCTCTAGTGAAGCAAGTACTCTAGAAATAGCAAATATACCTTTGTTAACTCCCCACTCAGCAAGGGGGTACAAATGAAGAATGAACAGCAAGCTCCCAAATAGATTATTTGGAAAAAAAACCCTCTGTTTTCCAATTTGGATGTCTAAAAGGCTATTCCTGTGTTATGTGGGAGATTTTCATAACGTGCCCGGCTTAGGCAGCACTTTTCATTTTAGAAGCTATGATTGTTGTCGTTACTTAATAGGTTTGCAAATGTGAGGCAACTCCTATAAGAGGCTGTTTATTTCTCTCTAGGAGATGTAGCTGATGCTGTAATAGCTAACAGGGGATGTGTGAAACTTAGTGGGATTATAGGTTATACCTTTATTTAGATTGTCCACAGACTGGCTATCTGGCATATTTGATTTAAAGCACGCAATTTACTTTTTTTCTGTAAAGTATATAATTCTAAAAAGTATGAATATTATTTACCCACTAATGTTATTATGTAAAATCAAATACACACTCACATATGTGTTATATAATATATACATACATATATGTGTGTATATTATATGTAATTATGTTTACATATATGTATATACATATATACACACACACACATATGAAGTATGGCACAGCATAAAGGAAATATAACACCTTAGTACAGACTGGTGCCTTTGCTTCATTTGATTAACTTTAAAGACTGACTTAAATGTTTATTGTTCTAAAAGGCCATGCTAGTAGAGCTAATCATGTTCCTTTTACAGGCTTGGTGTCAACTTTGATACTGTTCATCTCCTATTCTTTTTTAAAATTTATTTTCATTTGTTTCATTAAATAATTCCCAATTACATGTAAAAATTAACATTTAAAAAAATTTTGAGTTTCAAATTCTCTCCCTCCATCCCACCTCTCCTTTATCCCATAGAAGGAAAGGAATTTGATATCAACTATCCATGTGAGGCCATGCAGAACATATTTCTATATTAACCATATTGTAAAAGACAATAGAGACAAAAATTAAAAAAAAAGATTTTAAAATACACTTCAATTGTATTCATACTTCATCAATTCTCTCTGGAAGCAGATAAGATGTTCAATCATGGGTACCTAGGAATTGTGTTGGATCACTATATTGATAAGAGTAGCTAAGTCTTTTACAGTTGTTCATCCTTACCATACTATTTTTACTGTGTATAATGTTCTTCATGTCCTATTCACTTCGTTTTTTTAGTTCATATAAGTCTTCCCAGGTGTTTCTGAAACTATCCCCATCATCATTTCTTACAGCACAATAGCATTCCTTCATAATCATATGCCACAACTTCAGGCATTCCCCAATTGATGGACATTCCCTCAGTTTCCAATATTTTGCCACCACAAACAGCTCTTCTATAAAAATTTTGTGCACATAGGTTCTTTTTCTCTTTTTTATGATCTCTTTGGTATGAAGACCTAGTAGTGGTATTGCTGGATCAAAGGGTATGCACAGTTTGGTTGCCCTTTGGGCATAGTTCCAAATTGCTCTCGAGAATACACAAATCCAACAGTGCATTAATATCCCAATTTTCCCACTTCCTCTCCAACCTTTATCATTTTCCTTTTCTGTCATCTTAGCCAATGTGACAGGTATGAGGTGGTACCTCAGAGTTGTTTTGATTTGCATCCCTCTAGTCAAAAATTATTTAGCCCATTCCTTCATATGCAAATAGATACTTTTGACTTCTTCATCTGAAAACTGTTTGTTCATATCATTTCACCATTTATCAATTGGAGAATGGCTTGCATTCTCATAAATTTGATTCAATTCTCTACATATTTGAGAAATGAGGCCTTTATCAGAGACATTTGCTATAAAGATTGTTTCCCAGCTTTCTTCTTTCCATCTTATTTTTTCCAAATGCTTTATTAACTTCTGGTTTACATCATTCATTTCCACCAGATTTTGAGTTACAATATTTTCCCCATTTTCCCCTACCCACCACCCCAGAATAGCAGTCCCACAGGATATCCCCTCATTCAATCTGCTCTCTCCCATATCTTCTCCCATACCCCCTTCAACTTTTCCATTAGGGCAAGGTGAATCTCTGTGCCCCAATGCCTATATATCTTATTTCAAAATAATATGTAAAATAGTATTAATAACAGTACATATATATATATATATATATATATATATATATATATATATATATATATATTTAAAACATTTGATTTTAAAACTTTGAATTCCAGATTCATTCCCTTCTTCCCTTGTCACCCACTCTTGCTGGGAAGATAAGCAATTCAGTATATGTTGTACATATATAGCTATGTAAAACATTACCATAGTAGATATATTGTAAAAGACTGCCTATATTTCCCTTCCACCTATCCTACCCCCCACTTGGTCCATTCCCCACTTTGATCCTGTCCCTTTTCAAAAGTGAGTGCTTCCATCCTCCCTGCCCCCCAGCATGCCTTCCCTTCCATCCTCCTCAGTCTCATCCCCCTCCCTGATACTATCCTGTACGGTGAGATAACCCATTTAGTATGTATGTCATTCTCTCCCTGAGCCAAATTCAATGAGAATATGGTTTTGCCTTTTTGTCTTCCTGTTCTTCCCCTCCCTTGCAACCACATCCCCTTGCCTCTTATATATGAGATAGTTTACCCCTTTCTGTCTCTCCCATCTCCTCTAGTTATATTCCTCTCTCACCTCTTAATTTCACCTTTTAAGTATCATCCCTTCCTTTTAAATTCGACCTGTGCCCTCTATCTATGTATACCTGTAAACATATATACACACATTCACATATATACCTTTCTTCAACTATTTTCATACTGAAAAATGTTTCATCAGTTACAGTTATCATTTTGCCATGTAGGAATGTAAATAGTTCAACTTTGATAAGTTCCTTTTGATTTCTTTTCCCTGTTTACCTTCTCAAGTTTCTCTTGCTTCTTGTGTCTGAATGTCAAATTTTCTATTCAACTCTGGTTTTTGCCTCAAGAATGCTTGAAAGTCCTTTATTCTACTGAATGATATATTTTCCCCTGATACAAGATACTCAGTTTTGCTTGGTAGGTGATTCTTGGTTTTAATCCCAGTTCCTTTGCCCTGAACTCTCACTTTTTCCTAGGCATCTATGTTTTGATAATTCTGGAAATGCCACAGCTGCTGGTGTTCTGGGGTCCCTCCAGCCGGCTGCTGGTCTGGCCACCCTGTGGCTAAAACCTTGGTCTTGGGCTTGGCTCCCAGAGCGCTGTGCTGGCTGCTCCCTGCCTGGCTGCCAGGCTGTCCTCAGTGGGAAGTTAGCTTCTTTGTGTCATTTTGTGGGTTCTAGAGCTCCAGAGGTTGTTCATAGTCCCCTTTTACATAAATTTGGAAGTGATGTGGGCAGGAGCACCATGGAAGTACTTTTTCTACTCCACCATCTTGGCTCCACCCCAGACTCTTCTTTCCTTCTAATCTTGGTCACATTAGTTTTTTTCAGGCAAGAGATTTTAAATTTAATATAATCAAAATAATCTAATTTAGATTTTGTATCTCTTGTTTGGTCATGAAGTTTTCCTTTCTCCATAGATCTGACAGGTAGACTATTTCTTACTCTTCCAATCTGCTTATGGTTTCACCCTGCATGGCCAAATCATATACCCATTTTGACCTCATCCTGATATATGGTGTGAGATATCCTATGCCTAGTTTGTGGCCTTTTGTTTTCCAGTTTCCCCAGCAGTTTTTGTCAAATAGTGAGTCCTTATCTGAAAGGCTGGCATTTGGGGGCTTATCGAATGCTAGATTACTATGGTCATTTACTACTGTGCATTGTATACCATATTTTTTTTTACTAATCCACCAGCCTCTTTCTTAGCCAATACCATATTCTTTGATGATTCCCACTTTGCAATATAGTTTGAAATTTGAAACTGATAGGCTTCCTTCCTTAACTTTTTTTTCATTGATTCCCTTGATATTCTTGACTTTTGCTTCTTTTCCAGTTTCTTTTCCAGTTTCATTTTCCTTTTTTTTCTAGCCCTATAAAATAATTTTTGGTAGTTTGATTGGAATGGCACTGAATAAGTAGGCTAATTTAAGTAGAATTGGGATTTTTATTACATTGAGTTGGTCTACCCATGAGCAATTGATATGTCTTCAACTCTTTGGATCTCATTTTATTTGTGTGAAAAGTGTTTTGTAATTGTGGTCCTATAATCTCTGGCTTTGTCTCAGCAGGTAGAGTCCAAGTTTTTCATATTGTCTCTAGTTATTTTAGGTTGAACTTCTCTTTCTACCTCTTCTTTCTGGGTTTTATTGGTGATATATGGAAATGCTGATGATTATGTAAGTTTTCAGCAATCAGGATTAAGTGACTTGCCCAGGGTCACACAGATGGTAAGTGTCTGAGGCTAGATTTGAACTCAGGTCCTCCTGACTTCAGAGCCAGTGCTCTATGCACTACACAACCTAACTGCCCCTTCCAATTGTTTTTAAGGGATTATTTTTTTCAGTGAGCTTTCGTACCTCCTTTTCCATTTCATCATTTCTGTTTTTTAAGGACTTCTTTATTTCATTGAATTTTTGTGTTTCCTTTTCCATTTGGCTGGTTTTGCTTTTTAAGGCATTCTCTTCAACAGACATTTCTTTGTGTCTGTTTTACCAGTTGGCCAATTCTGTTTTTGAATATATTATTTTCTTCAATATTTTGTGCCTCTTTTGCCAAGCTCTTAACTCTCTTTTCATAGTTTTTTTTTCCATCATTCTCATTTCTTTTCCCAATTTTTCCTCTACCTTTATTATTATTATTATTATTATCAGTATAAATTTTAACTGAGCTATCCTGGAATTCTTACTGGGCTTGTGTCCAATTTACTTATTTTAATTGATGCTTTCCTTATAACTCTTTTGATATTATTGTTTTCTTCTGAGTTTGTGTCTTGATCTTTCCTTCTACCATTTTATGTTAAAAATTATTTATGTTGTTGTTTTTTGTTCATTTTCCCCTATTTCTTGACTTTTAACTTGATCTTAAAGTTGGCTTCTTCTCCCAGGGTGGAGGATACACTATGCCATGATCCAGGTTCTTTAGTGTTGCTGTTTTCAGAGCTATTGCTGGTATAAGTTTTTGGTTCTTCCAAGGTGGTATGATCTATGAAGATGTGTGTTACTATTTTCTTGGCCTGTGCTCTGATCTTTACCCAGGAAGGAACCTGTTCCTCTGTACCCTCAAGTCCTAGTGCCCCTATTTGTTCTGGAAATGTAAACAGATCCCCTTCTCTCATACAGCTGTAAACCTAATTCTCATTTATGTTTTGAAACTGAGACCAGGGCTCCTGATCCATTGTGAGTAACCACAAACACTCTTTTCCACCCTGGAACTCTGACCTGGGCCTCTGCTTTACTCACAAGCAGTATTTCTCTGCCCTGGAATGTGACCCAGAAATGCTTATGGGCAATGCAATAAAGTCTTGACACCAGTCCCATCTAAAAGTCCTCTCTAATCTCTTTCTGACCAGTTAACAAAGGTCCTTATCATTTGTGAGCTGATAGCTCACAAAGCTGCTGGTGCCCCTGATGTAGCCACCTGCAATGCCTGTTGCTGGCATTGCCACAGTGCAGCCTGCACTGCACTTCAGGTCTAACCACCACATTGATATCACAAACCTTTTCTGCAAAACTCCTAAGTTGTTTTCGTCTCAAAATTCTGGTTTACATCATTCATTTCCACCAGATTATGAGTTACATTTTCCCCCATTTTTTCCCTACCCACCACCCCCAAATAGCAGTCCCACTAGATATCCCCTCATCCAATCTGCTCTCTCCCATATCTTCTCCCATACCCCCTTTGACTTTGCCATTAGGGCAAGGTGAATCTCTGAGCCCCACTGCCTGGACATCCTATGAAACATTTAATTTTAAAACTTCGATTTTCAGATCAATTCCCTTTCTCCCTTGTCTCCCACTCCCTCTGAGAAGATAAGCAATTCAGTATGTGTTGTACATGTATAGCTATGCAAAACATTACCATAGTAGATATATTGTAAAAGACTGCTTATATTTCCCTCCCACCTGTCTCACCTCCCACTTGGTCCATTCCCTATTTTGATCCTGTCCCTCTTTGATAGTGGGTACTTCCAACCTCCCCTCTCCCCAGAATGCCCTCCCCTTCATCATCCCCCCTCTCATCTCCCTTTCCCCTACTCAGGAGAGTGAGTGAGGGTAAGATATTCCATTTAGTATGTATGTGATTCTCTCCTTGAGCCAACGTCAATGAGAATATGCTTTTGCCTTTTTGCCTTCCTGTTCTTCCCCTCCCCTGCAACTACTTCCCCTTGCCTCTTCTACATGAGATAGTTTGCCCTACCCTGTCTCTCTCCATCTCCTCTTGCCACTTTCCTCTCTCACCTCTTGACTTCACCCCTTAAGAATCATCCCTTCCTTGGGGTGGCTAGGTGGCGCAGAGAGCAGAGAGCCAGCCCTGGAGCCAGAAGGACCCGAGCTCAGATCTGGCCCCAGACACCCAACCCACAAACAAAAACCCAGCCTCGTGAACCTGGGCAAGTCACCCAACCCAATTGCCCTCCAAAAATAAAATAATCATCCCTTCCCATCAAATTCAACCTGTAACCTCTATCCATGTATATCTGTGAACATATGCCATGTAACCTTCTTCAATTATTTTCAAAATGAGAAAGGTTTCATCAAACACAGATATTGTTTTTCCATGTAGGACTGTAAATAGTCCAACTTTGATAAGTTCCTTTTGATTTCTTTTCCTTGATTACCTTCTCAAGCATCTCTTGCTTCTTGTGTCTGAATGTCAAATTTTCTATTCAACTCTGGTTTTTTCATCAAGAATGCTTGAAAGTCCTCTATTCCACTGAATGACCATATTTTCCCCTGAAACAAGATACTCAGTTTTGCTGGGTAGGTGACCCTTGGGCTCATTCCCAGTTCTTTTGCCCTCTGGAATATCATATTCCATGCCCTTCGATCCCTCAGTGTAGAAGCTGCCAGGTCCTGTGCTATTCTGATTGTGTTTCCACAATATTGAAATTGTTTCTTCCTGGCTGCTTGTAGTATTTTCTCCTTGATCTGGGGATTCTGGAACCTGGCTATAATATTCCTGGGAGTTTTCTTTTGGGGATCTTTTTCAGGAGGTGATCTGTGGATTCTTTCAACCTCTATTTCACCCTCTGGGTCTAAAACATCAGGGCAATTTTTCTTGAGAAGTTCTTTAAGGATTTCTAGGTTCTTTCTTTGATCATGGCTTTCAGGTAGTCCAATAATTTTTAAATTATCTCTCCTGGATCTATTTTCCAGGTCAGTGGTTTTTCCCATGAGATATTTCACATTGCCTTCTATTCTTTCATTTGTTTGGATCTGTTTAACAGCATCTTGATTTCTCATAAAGTCACTAGCTTCCATTTGCTCCAGTCTAACTCTGAAGGAATGAATCTCCTCAGTGAGCTTTTGAGATTCTTTTTCCATCTGGCAAATTCGACTTTTTAAGGCATTCTTCTCCTCATTGCCTTTCTGAGCCTCTTTTGCCATTTGAGTTAGTCTATTTTTTAAGGTGTTATTTTCCTCAGTCAGGCTGTTGACTGTCATTTCATACTTTTCTTGCATCTTTTTCATTTCTCTTCCCAAATTTTCCCCACTTCTCTTATCTGCTTCTTAAGGTCCTCTATGGCCTGTAGCCAGCTTGTATTTTCATTTGGGGCTTTTGGTGCAGGAGTTCTGACCTCACAGTCCTCCTCCATGCTTTGAGCCTCTTTGCCCCTAAAATAGGAGTCCAATGTTGAACTTTTCTGTTTATTTTGTTTCGTTTGCCTAGGCATATTGCCACTTAATTACTTGATTTTGGGGCTTGTTGCCACAGTAGGACTCTGCCACAGACAGGGGAGCTTCCGCCCAAACGTGGGGTCTTCACAACTTCCGCCAGTTGGGTGGCCTCTGTAAAGCCTCCACTCACTCCGGCAAGTTGGATACCCACCCCACACTTCCCCCCCAGACCACAATCCAGATCCAGGCAGTTTAAAGTAAAAGCGATTAACCCCCAGACTGATTGCTGGATCTTCCTACAGTTCGCAGACCAGGAGCAAGAGCCACTACTTACGCTGCCAAATGGCTTCTGTGCAGCTGTTTCTTCAGCAGCTTTTTGCCCCCAGAGGAGGAAGCCACGTGTTCCCCAAATAATGGTCCCAAAGTCCATAGGGCACTAAACTCTCACTTTGTCCTAGACATATCTGTAATGATAATTCTGGAATTGCCACAATTGCTGGTGTTCTGGGGTTCCACCAGCCGGCTGAAGGCCCGGCCGCCCTGGGGCTAAAACCGTGGACCTGGGCCAGGCTCTGAGGGCTGCACTGTGTGTTCCCAGTGGGCTGTGCTGCCTGCTCTCAGAGCTCTGCGCTGGCCTCTCCCTGCAGGGCTGCTGGGCTGTCCTCAGCAGGAGGTTAGCTTCTCTGTGCCGTTCTGTGGGTGCTGTGGCTCCAGAAGTTGTTCGGAACTCCCTTTCACATTGTTTGAAATTTGTGTGGGGCAGAGCCCATTGGAAATGCTGTTTCTACTCTGCCATCTTGGCTCCACCCCTCTATTTTCTTCTCTTTATACTTCTCTCCCATTTTGTATCCTGTCCCTCTTTTAAAGTCTGTTTTGCTTCTGACCACTGCCTTCTTTTATCTGCCCTTTATCATACCCTTTACCTTTCCTTCTTATTTCCCTATTGGACAATATAGATTTCTATTACATTTTGAATATAAATATATATTTTCCCTTTTTGAAACAGTTTAGATGTGAGTGAAGTTTAAACATTACCCATCCTTTCCATCATTTTCCCCTCCACTATAAAAGCTCTTCCTTAACTGCATCTTTATTTGAGAAAATTATTCCCATTTTTCCTCTCCCTTCTCACATCTCCTTAGGCATCTCTCTTTCTGATGTAACCACTTATTTTACATCATTCCACCATAATATATTCACTCCCACAACCTCTTTATTTTATATAACCATTCTAACTTCTTTAAAAATGATGAAGTTCTTAGAAATTGCATATATCATCTTCCCATATAGAAAGGTAAACAGTTTAACTTTATCAAGTCATTTATTATTTCTCTTTCATATATGCCCTTTTGATTTCTCTTGAGTCTTTTATTTGATAGTTAAATATCCTATTAATTTCTGATCTTTTCATCAGGAATGCTTGAAAGTTCTTAATTTCATTAAACATCTATTTTTCCCTTGAATCATCATATTCAGTTTTGCTGGGTAGGTTATTCTTGCTACAAGCAAGTCTCAGTTCTTTGGCCTTCTGGAACATCATATTTCAACCACTCTTTTCCTTAAATGTGATGGCTGCTCAATATTGTGTGATGCTGAATGTGTTTGTATTTGAGTAGTTTCTTTCTGGCTACCTGAGGTATTTTCTCTTTGTCTTGGAAGCTCTTTAATTTGACTATAATATTCCTGGGAGTTTTCATTTTGGGATCTTTTTCAGATAGCAATTAGTGTATTCTTTCAATTTTTTTAGCCTGTGATTCTATGATATCAGTGCAGTTTTCCTTGATATTTTCTTTAAATATATATATATATATATATATATATACACACACACACATTTCTATTCCTTTCAACTATTCTCATACTGAAGAAAGTTTCATAACTTACAATTATCATTTTCCCATGTAGGAATATAAGTAGTTCAACTTTAATAAATTCTTTATTATTTCTTTTCCCTTTTTACCTTTTCACTCTTCTCTTGCTTCTTGTATTTGAAAGTCAAATTTTCTGTCCAGCTTTGGTTTTTTCATCAAGAATGCTTGAAAGTCCTCTATTCCATTTAATAACCATATTTTCCCCTGAAACATGATACTCAGTTTTGCTGGGTAGGTGATTCTTGGTTTTAATCCCAGCTTCTTTGACTTCCAGAATATCATATTCTGAGACCTTTGATCCCTCAGTGTAGAAGCTGCCAGATCCTGTGTCATACTGATTGTGTTTCCACAGTATTCAAATTGTTTCTTCCTGGCTGCCTGTAATATTTTCTCCTTGTTCTGGGAACTCTGCAACCTGGCTATAATATTCCTAGGAGTTTTCTTTTGGGGATCTTTTTTAGGAGGTAATCAGTAGATTCTTTCAACCTCTATTTTGTCCTCTAGTTCTAAAACATCAGGGCAATTTTCCTTGAGAATTTCTTAGAGGATGACTTCTAAGTTCTTTTTTTGATCATGGCTTTTAGGTAGTCCAATAGTTTTTAAATGATCTCTCCTGGATCTATTTTCCAGGTCAGTGTTTTTTCCCATGAGATATTTCACATTGCCTTCTATTTTTAAATCTGTTTGGATGTGTTTAATAGTATCTTGATTTCACATAAAGTCATTAACTTCCATTAGCTCCAATCTAGTTCTGAAGGAATAATTCTCTTCAGTGAGCTTTTGGGATTCATTTTCCAACTGGCAAATTTGGCTTTTTAAGGCATTCTTCTCCTCATTGCCTTTTTGAGCCTCTTTTGCCATTTGAATCAATCTATTTTTAAGAGGTTATTTTCTTCAGTCAGGTTGTTGACACTCACAATTTTCTTGCATTTCTCTTCCCAATTTTTCCTCTACTTCTCTTATTTGGTTTTCAAAATCCTTCTTAAGCTCCTCTATGGCTTGTAAGTAGCTTCGTCTTTTCTTTGAAGCTTCTAGGGCAGGAGATTAGACTTTGTTGTCTTCCTCCTGTTCCATGCCCTGTCCTTTCCGTCTCCAAAAAAGGAATCCAGAGCAGACCACTGTGCTTGCCTTTCTTCCCTCATTTGCTCATGTTGCCACTCAATTACTTGACTTTTGAGCTTTTTTGCCACAATAGAACTCCGCCAGCAGAGTGGGGAGCGTTGTCCAAATCACTGGGGTTTTTGAAGCTGCTGGAACTATTAGTTGGGTACCTTCTGTGAAGCCTCCCCACACTCTGGCAAACTGGTTATGCACCCCAGGACCTCCGCCCTAGACAGCAATCCAGATCCAAGCAGGCTAAAGCAAGAGCAATTACCCATCAGACTGGTTGCTTGGTCCCCCTACAATCTGCAAACCAGGAGCTCTGAAGCAGCCACTTGGTGGCAGCTGCACAGCCACAGCGCCTCAGCCACTTCTCCCTCTCCAGGCAAAGGCCTGACTATACTCCTGAACTCATGGTTCACAAAGTCCACACTGAACTGACCTTTCACTTTTTCCTTAGTATCTATCCATTGACAATTCTAGAAACCACCACAGCTGATGGTGATCTGAAGTCCCTCTAGCTGGTGGCTAGTTGTGGCCATCCTGAGACTAAAACCCCTGACTCACACGGTGCTGGGCTGGGGTCACAGAGTGGTTGTGCTGGTCCTTTCCTGCTGGCCTGCCAGATTGTCTTCAGTGAGAATTTAGCTTCTTTCTGTCATTTTGTGGGTTCTGTATCTCCAAAGTTTGTTTAGAGCCATTTTTTTACATGAATTGGAGGAGGTGGATGCCAGAGCCAAGCAGAAGTCCTGTTTCTACTCTGCCATCTTGACTCCTCCCCCTAAATATGATATCTAAGCTTGTTTTTTTCTTTGATTATGGTTTTCAGGTTGCACAATAATTCTTTTTTTTAATTAATTAGTATCTTTTGTTTTTATTTCACTGCCCCCGTCACAAGACAGTTTTTTTTTTTAAAGCAATTGGGGTTAAGTAACTTGCTCAAGGTTACGCAGCTAGTCATTATTTATGTGTGGGTGCTCATTTTCTGAGGCTGGATTTGATCTCGGGTCATCCCAACTCCAAGGCCTGTGCTCTTACTCACTGCGCCACCTAGCTGCCCCTGCACAATAATTCTTAAACTATCTGTTCTCAATTGTTTTTCTTTCTAAGTTGATTTTCCAATGAAATATATCACATTATCGTCTATTGGTTTTTTTAGTCTTTTGACTTTGGGTTTATTTTTTCCTGATGTTTCATTAGTCATTAACTTCAACTTTCTCTATTCTATTTTTAAGGAATTATTATGTTCAGTGTGATTTTGCATCTCTTTTTCAACTTGGCCAATTGTGTTTTTTAAAGTGTTACTTTCCTTCATTATTTTTGTGCTGCTTTTACCAAATAGTTAATTATCTTTTCATATTTTTTCTTTGATTTCATTTCTTTGCCTAATTTTTCTTCCACCACTCTTATTTGATTTTGAAAATATTTTAAGCTCTTCAAGTAATTCTTGTTGGGCTTGTGTCTAATTCACTTTTTCTTTCTTGCCTTTGAGACTTTGCTTATAGCTGTTTTGACTTTTTTATCTCCTGTGATTTTGTCTTGTTCTTACTTGTCACCATAGTAGATTTTTTAGAATTAAGTTATTTTTGTTGTTCACTCATTTTTTCTCACCCTATTTCTTGATTTTGGATTTTATGTGAATGATGGGCTCTGTTTCTAGCTTGTGGGGGAGGGACACTGCTTGAAGTTTCAGGTGTTTTACATTGTTGCGTTTAACGTTAGTTCTGTGACTTTGGAAGTTTTGGGTGCTTCCAACATGGTAAGATGAGGAAAAAGATGGTCTCTGCATTCTGGTGCTTTCCCAGGAAGGGCCCCTGATCCCTTGGATTGCAATCAATACTGTTCCTCAACTCCTCTGATCCCTTTTGACCAGAAGTTATACTGTTCATTAGTGTCATGGATACCTTTTGACCAAAAGCAATACTAAAGCCCCTCAGGACTTTTACTCCCTCTTAACTGAATGTGTTCCTCTCTGCCCTTGCTCTGTGACAAAGATGTACGCAATGGAATTATGGTATCTGGTCCTGGTTCTAGTATTAACAAAGAGGTCCACTATAATCTCTTTCTGACCAGTTGCTTCTGCTGCCACCGCCTAGTTCCACCACTGGTATTTTGTCCATGTGGGATTTGGATCAGCCTATATAATTGTGTCATACATCTCTCTTTCTGACCTCCTGTCTTTGGATTAAAGAATGTTTCACTCTGACTTTTTTTTTTGGATCTGCCACTACAGAATTCAATTTAAGGTATTATTTTAAACTTGTTTGGAGGTGAATATTGGGAGAGCTCAATGAATGATTTCTCTACTCTGCTATCTTGGCTCCATCCATCCTCTATTCTTACACATGCTAGTCTAGCAGTTGAGCCCTGACTTTGTTAATGGGATCTGAATTAATATTCTTCTAGGACTCTGAGTAACAGATGATTTTGCCTGCAAAACAACCAAAACAATTGTTCAAAGAATCAAAGAATATCAGAAATCAAAGGGATGTCAGTGACCTCAGATTTAGAAATTACCTATACTTCAACCCATTCCTAGACAATAATTCTCTCTATACAATTCATGAAAAGTGATAATTCAGCCTGTTATTGTGGCTCTAACCTCTTGGGGTAGCCCATTCCACTTTGGGGCAGTTCTGTTAAGAAGTTCTAAATTATTTCTAGCCCTAAAATGTCTCTTTGCAATGGACAACAATTATTCCTAATGCTACTCTCTGGGGTCACACAGAACCAGTTTTCTATGTGACAATCCTTGAATATTGGAAGAAAATTATTTATCCTCTCTACCTAGTACCCTGGATCATCTCTTCTCTAGGATAAACATCATTTATTTCTTCCATTAGTTCCTAAATAGCATGTTCTCAACTACTTTCATTATTTTAATTCCCGTTTTGGAAATTTTTCTGTTTGTCATTATCTTTCCTATAGTGTAGTCCTAAGAACAGAATGTAATACTTCAAATGAGGTCTAGTGAGGACAGTCAATTCTTCAGCTATCACCTCACTTATTCTGACACTATGTTTCTCAATTCATCCTAAATAGTTTTTGATTTGCTAATATATCATAGTGCTACTTACTTTTAGTTTTTAGCACACTAAAAATGCCTAATCCCCCCCACACACACACACACAGGACCTATGACCTAGCCATGATTCCCCTATCCTATAAATATGTAATTGATTTTTGTAAATGTAAATAGTAAATGTAAACCAAGTAAATTTTGTAAAAATCTTATAAATAGAAGTTTATATGTATATCTATTAAATTTTATCTTACTGGATTTATCTTATTGGATTTAGGCTATCATTCTTCTCTGACTCAATGTTATAAGATTCTTACCCTGGCACCTAACATGTTTACATCTCCTTTGGATGTGACAAGCATATCATCTATTTTTCTGTGTGTGTGTATTTGTGTGACACACACACACATCAGTTTTGCATAGCACAAAACTGAGGCAAGATGCTTGGAATCTAAGGCCTCCTTCCCATGGAAGATCAAATAGTATTGAGCCATTAGTGTGTACTTTTTAAGTCTGATCATTCAACAACAGCCCAATCCACTTATCCATATTACCATATAAACCAAATATCTCTGTTAGGACCATGACAATTGTCAAAAACTTTGCTAAAATCTAGCAATATCTCTAATATTCCCCTCAGTAATAAATCTACCTACCCTGTCAAAAGGAAACCAGGGTAGGTTAACTGAACCTGTCCTTTATGAAGCCCTAATGTCTCTTATTTATCACTGCTGTCTTTTTTGAACACTTAGAAACCACCTCTTTAGCAAAATATTCTAGATTTTGGTTAGATATTGAAGTCATGTTGACTTGTCTATATGTTGTGCATGCCACTTCCCTCCCTTTCCCTATCCCCTTTTAAAATCAGGCCATACATTTATAAAGTAAAATCTTTTGAAGACTCCCCATTATCTATTGTCCTTCAGAGATAGCTGCCAAGTCTTAATATCACATGAGAGTTCATTTTGATTTTGTTCCTTACACTTACTGAGAACAACTAGGTACTCCTTTACTAACTCTTAATGTATTTTTAGTTTCAGCTTCCTGTGAAATATTTATGTGCCATGCTTTGCAGTCAAAATGGTAGCAGGGATGGCCCTCCTAGGTCATATGCATTGTTTGTGCCTGCAGTGGGGAGAGGCTACATCAGATTATGAAGGACAGAGAGTTTCTGGTTCATTTTTATCCTTCCATTCTCCCACATAACAAATTGATCTCCATCTCTAGATTTCTCATGAGGCATGGGGAAGTATTGTCACCCTTTGAAACAGCAGCAACATACTGACTACTCTTATTAGACAGCTAGAGCAGGTTCAGCTCTCAAGCCTCTGCTGTGACTTCCATGTGAGAGCCATAGTAGTCTATTCCTCTGCTTCGTACAGAAGAGTTTCAAATAATCCTGAAGGAAGAGGAAAAAGACTGAAGGTGGGCTGCTTCTTTTGGAAGATTCATTGGGTTAGCTATTCTACCTAATCCATGACCAAAGTGATTTCTTTGTCAGCCCCACATAACTAGGTTATAAGTGCTGAGTCATTCTTTAAAGTGGCCAGGTTGCAGGCTCAGCACTCCATGGTGTATATACCAATCCAATGGATGATCCAATATTGTCCATGAAAGATAACAGAGAACTTGGATGGCTTGGCCATGACATTAAGTTATCCATCATTATCATCTGATATACCTTACGCAGCTTGTCTGCTGGGTTTTTCTGGGGTTGTTTTAATATTCAATGTAAATCTCAGATAATTCTTGATTTTAGTGACACTCTTCTTATAGCATTATGCTGTATTCTCTTTTACACTCAATCTCATTGTCTACCTTTATTTCCATCTTCTTTACATAAATACATCCTAAAATGAAACACACACACACACACACACACACACGACCCTGGTTATTTGAGAAATTCATAGTAGGTAACAATGGTCTTTTAAATATTATCCCCTTCTCCCTTCTCCAAAGAGTCATTTCTGTTTATCATCACCTTATTCTTCAGGTCTTCCCACGTCTCTTGGGCTGACTGAATTTTGGATCCTATCTATCTTTTGTGTGAACACTTTGAAATCTCTTCTTAAATCCAAGGTGTTCATAAAAGTATGTAAAGTTTTCTTTTTTCTATAATGAATTCTAAGATGGAGTGATGATTTTCCCCCAAGATTCAAGTTCCCTCTACTTCTGAAAATCAGATTCAGAACGCAATTCCTCTTTGTTGATTCTGTCATCTTTTGAAGAATGAAATCATCATAAGAGCAAGTCAAGATTTTCTCAATTGCTCTCCTTTGAGTGGAAAACTCAAACTGAAATCTATAGCTGAAGTCCCTCATTGCTGCTGACTTCCATGTGAGAGCCATAGTGGTTTCTATATTTCCATACCTTGCAATCTATTTTCTGAACTCAACTCATCAATAACATGAATTCATTCAGTCTTCTGCCAAGAAACAATATTATTTCTGTTTCTCCTTCTCTTTGTCTGTACGCAAATGCTTTCTCCCCTGTTTTCCTTTGCCAAATCCTAAATTTCATTACATTACCATATCTTCTTAATATAAAATGCTACCCTATCACCTCTTTAACTTGTTCTGTTCATTTTGAGTAGCATTTAGTTTTATAGGGTTATTCTTTTTAAATTTTTTTCTGGCTTTTTGGAGGGCAATTATGGTTAAGTGACTTGCCCAAGGTCACAGGGATAGTAAGTGTTTCAAGTGTCTGAGGCCATTTGAACTCAGGTCCTCCTGACTCCAGGGCTGGTGCTCTATTCACTACACCACCTAACTGCCCCTTCATAGGGTTATTTTAATCACAATTCTCCAAATATCCCATTTCAGTAATACACATTAGGTCAAATGTCTGTCCTAGTTGACCCAAGTTGACCTCTCATATTATCTATACATTGTGTATTTGCTTATAAACATATGTTTATAGACATATTATTTATAGACGTATGAGACCATCTTCTCACATGAACAACTGTTCCATTATTTTGCTATACTTCTTACTATGTTGTACCCATATCAGTGCTATCTGACTTGGTCCATACATTCATTTAGGGAATTTTCTCCTTCTCCCTCCATCTTTAGTTTAGAACTCTCATGTTCGGGGCGGCTAGGTGAAACAGTGAGTAGAGCGTCGGCCCTGGAATCAGAAGGACCTAGCCGTGTGACCCTGGGCAAGTTACTTAACCACAATTGCCCTCCAAAAAGAAAAAAAAAGAACTCTCATGTTCTTCAGAGAAAGAAATTAAAGATATCTATAAGCATATGAAGAAATGCTCTAAATCACTATTGATTAGAGAAATGCAAATTAAAATAACTCTGAGGTGCCACATCTCACCAGTAAGATTGGCTAAGATGACAAAACAGGAAGATGACAAATGCTGGAGAGGACGTGGGCAAATTGGAACACTAATGCATTGCTGGTGGAGTTGTGAACTTATCCAACCATTCTGGAGAGCAATTTGGTATTATGCCCAAAGGGCTATAAATAATTTCATACCCTTTGACCCAGCAATACCACTTCTAGGGTTATATCCCAAAGAGATCATAGAAGTAGGAGGAAGACCCATACGTACAAAATATTTTTAGCAGCCCTTTTTGTGGTTGCAAAGCATTGGAAATTAAAGGGGTGCCCATCAATTGGGGAATGGCTAAACAAGTTGTGGTATATGCATGTAATAAAATACTATTGTGCTATAAGAAATGAGGAGGAGACGGTTTTAATATTTACCTGAAGAGGGTTATACAAACTGATGCTGAGTGAGAAGAGTAGAACCAGGAGAAATTTGTATACAATCACAAGCACAACATATGTGTGATGACCAACTATGACAGACTGGACTCTTCTCAGCATTGCAGTGATATAAGTCAATCCCAAAAGACTCATGAAGGAGAGAGATGCCTACATTCAGAGAAATAACTAGAAAAACTGAGCTTGAATCCTGATGGAAGCAAACTAATTGATCTTTTTCTTTTCATTGTTTGGTTTTATTTCTTCTTTACCATTTTTCATCCCATCTAGTACAATTCGCCTTTGTAACTTGACTAATGTCTATTGTGAAAGTATTTGCAGATCCTATACTGGACTATATGCCATCGTGGGGGGTGGGGGGAGGGAGGGAAGGGAAATTTGAAACTCAAGGAACTATGGAATTGAATCTTGTAAACTAAAAATAAACAAATAAAAAAAGAACTCTCATGTTCATATTCTAGGATTAAGAGCACATGTATTTATATCTATGTCTATATCTACATACAAATGCACAGATACATGCATGTATACATATATACACACATTATAATCATATATGTGTACACATACACAAATGCTGAGTCATATTAATTGCATGCCATCCTTGGTCAAGAGGTGATCATTCTTATATTTTAAGCCATGATCCATAAATATAAATTCTTTTTTTAGGTACAATTTTTTTAATCTAAATACTTTCCAAATCATTATTCTTTTCCCTCTACTTCACAGTAGTAATAAAAATGCCTACTATACCCATAACATCCTTAGTTACTTGCCCCTCAATTGGTAATCTTTTTTTTTCAATGTTCATTGATTTATTGGTTTGATTGATCACCATCTAGCTGGGTCTGTGTTCTTTTTTAATACAATGTTTTATTTTTCCCTCAATTACATTTAAAAAATTTTAAACATTTTTACGTTTCAAATTCTATCTTTCTCTTTCTCCCTTTCTACCCTTTTCTCTTCCTGAAATGGGAAGCAATCTGATATAATTTATACATGTTCAGTCACATAAAACATTTCCATATCACTCATTTTGTACAAAAATATTAAAATGAAAGAAAGAAGCAAAGTAAAAAAGAACATGTTTCATTCTGACTTCAGATAGTAAAAGTTCTTTCTCTGGAGGTAGATAGTTTGCTTCATCATTAGTACTTTGGGATTGTCTTAGATCATTGCATTGTTCAGAATAGTTAAATCATTCAAAGCTCTTCATCATAAAATATTACTGTAAACATGTATAACATTTTCCTGGTTCTGCTCACTTCACTTTATATCAGTTCACTTAACTCTTTCCAGGTTTTTTCTGAAATCATCCTGCTAGTAATTTCTTCCAGCATGATAATATTCCATCACAATCATGTTACAACTTATTTAGCCATTCCCCAACTGATGGGCATCTTCTCAATTTTCAGTTCTTAGCCACTACAAGAAATGTTGTTATAAGTATTTTTGTATAAAATAGGTTCTTTCTACCACCACAACTTTTTATTAAATATATTTGGGATATAGAGCTAGAATTAGTATCAGCTAGGAGTGGATCAAAGAGTATGCACAGTTTTATAGCCCCTTGGGCACTGTTTCAAACTGCTCTCCAGAAGAGTTGGATTAGTTCATAACCCCATCAACAGTGTATTAGTGTCCCAGTTTTCCCACATCCCCTCCCACATTTATCATTTTCCTTTATTTTTTTTTTTGCCATATTAGCCAATCTGATTAGTGTGAGATAGTAGCTCAGAGGTAACTCAGAAATTTGCATTTCTCTAATTAATAGTGATTTAGAGCATTATTTTCATATGCTTATAGATAGCTTTGATTTCTTTGTCTGAAAACTTCCTGTTTATAGCCTTTGATTATTTATCAATAAGGAATGATTTTTTTTATAAATGTGACTTCTCTACATATTTGAGAAATTATGCCTTTATTAGAAATACTTGTAATTTCCCCCCATTTTCCTTTTAATTTAGATTGCATTGATTTTCTTTATGCAAAAACTTTTGAATTGTGTATGATCAAAAATATTTATTTTATATTTTATAATGCTTTCCATATTTTCTATTTCTAATTTTTCTCTAAGATAATTCTTACCTTATCCATAGATCAAACAAATAAAATACTCCATGTTCTTGTAATTTACTTATATGATCACCCACAAAGTGTCAATTATGTACCCATTTTTGCCTTATTTCGGTGGTCTATATCTAGTTTCAGATTCCTACTCTTCAGCAGAATGTTCTAGATCCTTTCAGGAAGAACTTTTGATCCCACCAGGGCCACCCAGAGTAAGTAGTAACCTGTTTTATTTTGTATACATATCTTACAGTGAAACCAAAACTCTCAGCTGATTCTTTCAGGTCAACAGACATTTATCATGATACCCAAAAGTGCAGAACCATTCACTATCACCACTCATCACTTCTTTCTCTAAACATTATGGCCTGACTATATCCATACATTTATATTATCATGTCAGGTCCATGGTAGCAGAGTTCAATAGTCTTGTCACATTCCTAGAGAAGGTAACATGTACTCCATAAATAAATTAAGCCACACATCTAGCACTGAACCTCAAGCTGCTTCTACCTGAGATGACTTTACCCCTCTACCTTTGGGAAGAGCCTCTCATATATTGTAAAGTTACCAATGTTCAATAATCCTTCTTCCTGCTACTCTCTAGTCCATTCTCCCACTCTCCCCAAAATAAAGGTTCTAAAAAAAGTTCTTCTTTTTCTCTTAAGATAATTCTCCTCAGAACTCTCTTAACATTCTTTCAAAATTCTGCTCCCTGCTAAGCAGAAAAATAAAAATGCACTGCTCCAACTGTTTCACCTTATCCTTTTGGACAGACACCAACTTATACTTTGTGCATGTAGAGTTGTTACTTAATTGTTGTTGTTGTGTGTTTGTCCTTCATTTTCAAAGACCATGTCATCAGGGAAATGATGACATGACTTGCAGTTGACTTTGATTTGAGTGAGGGAGGGCTGTGTAAAGTCACCAACTTCATTTTCTCCTCCAGAGCCACCTGGGCCCAGTGGTCAGATATTCATCATGATGACTGGAGATGACCCAGAATGCAATGGGAAACCCTGGCCCTTTTAGGCTAAGGTGTTTTCAGGTACTCACTTAGAGTGAGGTAAAGCCCATTCACTGAATAGGCCTCTTTAAGAAGTAAGTGAAGGGATGGCCCCTTTAATTAGAAAAAGAAGGAAAAAAAATCAAGCTGGGAGGGGAAGACCCTCAGGGTTGTTATACTGGCAGAGACACAAACATAGTTCAGCCTCTACAGGAGACTGAAATGTTCTCCTTGCCTTCCATACTTTTTTTTTCCAAATGCTTTAATAACTTCTGGTTTACATCATTCATTTCCACCAGATTTTGAGTTACAATTTTTCCCCATTTTTCCCCTACCCACCACCCCAGAATAGTAGTCTCACAGGATATTCCCTCATACATTCTGCTCTCTCCCATATCTTCTCCCATACCCCCTTTGACTTTTCCATTAGGGCAAGGTGAATCTCTGTGCCCCAAGGCCTGCACATCTTATCTCCCAATTACATGCAAAATAGTAGTAATAATAATAATATTTGTATATGTTTGAAACATTTAATTTTAAAACTTCAAATTCCAGATCCAGTCCTTTCGTCCCTTGTCACCCACTCCCGCTAGGAAGATAAGCAATTCAGTATCTGTTGTACATGTATAGCTATGAAAAACATTACCATAGTAGATAAATTATAAAAGAATGGCTATATTTCCCTCCCAACCATCCCATCCCCAACCTTGTCCATTCCCTACTTTGATCCTGTCCCTCTTCAAAAGTGGGTGCCTCCAACCTCCCCTCACTTCAGCATGCCCTCCCCTCCATCATCCCCTCTCTCATCCCCCTCCCCACTATTCTCCTGCAGGGTGAAAAATCCCATTTAGTATTTATGTCATTCTCCCCCTGAGCCAAATTCAATGAGAATATGGTTTTGTCTTTTTGCCTTCCTGTTCTTCCCCTACCCTGCAACCAGTTCCCCTTGCCTCTTCTACATGAGATAGTTACTCCACCCTGTCTCTTCCCATCTCCTCTTGCCAGATTCCTCTCTCACCTCTTAAATTCACCCCTTAAGTATCATCCCTTCCCACCAAATTCAACCTTTGCCCTCTATCCATGTATACTTGTAAACATAAATACACACATTCACATTTGTATTCATATGACCATATACCCCTTTTCAATTATTTTCATACTAAGAAAGGTTTCATCAGTCACAGTTATTGTTTTTCCATGTAGGAATGTAAATAGTTCAACTTTGATAAGTTCCTTTTGATTTCTTTTCCCTATTTACCTTCCCAAGCACCTCTTGCTTCTTGTGTCTGAATGTCAAATTTTCTATTCAACTCTGGTTTTTTCCTCAAGAATGCTTTCATTTCATTTCATTTCAAGAGGACTTTCAAGTCCTCTATTCCACTGAATGACCATATTTTCCCCTGAAACAAAATACTCAGTTTTGCTGGGTAGGTGATTCTTGGTTTTAATCACAGGTCCTTTGCCCTGCAGAATATCATATTCCATGCCCTTTGATCCTTCAGTGTAGAAGCTGCCAGGTCTTGTGCCAATCTGATTGTGTTACCATAATATTGTAATTGTTTCTTCCTAGCTGCTTGTAGCATTTTCTCCTTGATCTGGGAATTCTGGAACCTGGCTATAATATTCCTTGGAGTTTTCTTTTTGGGATCTTTTTCAGGAGGTGACCTCTGGATTCTTTCAACCTCTATTTCACCCTCTGGGTTTAAAACATCAGGGCAATTTTCTTTGAGAATTGTCTATGCAGTGGACATACTTAGTAAGACTTTACCGAATAAGTAACTTATTGTACTTTGATTGTTACTGATAAGAGACTAATTGAGTTAATCAAGATTTTGCCCCATGAGTGGAAGACTTTGTCCATGTATTTTGGAAACTGATGTGACTGAATTAACTTAAGAGTGACTATTTTTTTTTTTTATTTTACCGAAAAGTGACTGAGTTAACATTTGCCCCATGAGTGGAAGATTTGGACTTTTATACTTTGAGATTATATTGTGATTTTCTTATATACCTGGAAAATGTGACCTAAGAGATGTTTTAGTGCTAATTCAAATGTAAATTGTGTATGCTATGGGCGTGAAAGATCTTGGGGCCAAATGTAATAGAAATGCAGATTTGAAGATCTTCCCTGCCCATAGGCCATTTGATTGGCTTAAGAGACTTTGATTGACTTCAGTGACTCTGAGAACCTTTCTTGATTTGAAAATATACTCTGCCCCCTAATAGACTGAATATGGTCACATGGAGCCTGTGGCAGGAGGCTTGGTTTTCAGGAATGACCACACCTTGATGCTCTGTGATTGGGCAGTGGGTCAAGAGGGTGGTTACATTGTCTGACACAGGAGAAGACTATATAATCCCTGATTTGAGGCTTTGCTTTGGGGCTCACTTTGAGAAGTGTTGTGTGATTTGACCAGATGAGACTCTGGGAAGACGTTGAGATCCCCCTGGCTTTGAAAACACAGATGTTGATGCTTCCCTCTCTGGTAACTGTGATTTGGTATTGATAATGGTTGGACAATTTGGAAGCCTATCTGTTTGATCTGTCTGTATACTCTGAAGTTCTGGGTGCTGACCTTTTCCCCCTGAACTAAGTAATATATGTTTGTTTGATTAAAGTAAGCTTGTTAACCCATTTTGAGTTGCTTTCCTTTTGAAAAGCAGATCTAAGAACCTGTGTTGGCAGCCACTCTGGGAATGATGGGGTGCTTGCTGCTACACAGGCCAGGAGCTGAAGCTGCAACTGAAGCTCCAAAATGGCGGCTGTACCTCAGTTCCTCAGTGGCTTCTCACCCCCAGGGGAAGAAACTGACATGTTCCCAAACACTGGTCCCAAAGTCCATAGGGCAATAATGTCTCACTTTTTCCTAGGCATCTATGTGTTGGTAATTCTGGAAAAGCCACAGCTGTTGGTGTTCTGGGGTCCCTCCAGCCAGATGCTGCTCTGAGCACCCTGGGGCTAAAGCCTCTGACTCATGTGGTCCTGGGCTCTGTTCCCAGAGTGCTGCACTGTGCTGGCTGCTTCATGCCAGGCTGCCAGGCTTTCCTCAGGGGGAGGTTAGCTTCTCTGTGTCATTCCGTGGGTTCTGGGCTCTAGAGGTTGTTCAGATTCCCCCTTTTACATAATTTTGAAGTGGTGTGGGCTGAAGCGCCATGGAAGTGCTGTTTATACTCTACCATCTTGGCTCCACCCCCCTTGCCTTCCATTCTTGCTTGAAATGAGATTCTAAGTCTAATGTCATTCTTTTTTTTTTTTTAAAGCAATTGGGGTTAAGTAACTTGCTCAAGGTTACACGGCTAGTCATTATTTATGCGTGGGTGCTCATTTTCTGAGGCCGGATCTGATCTCGGTCATCCAAACTCCGAGGCCGGCGCTCTTACTCACTGCGCCACCTAGCCGCCCCTTTAGGGCAATTGGGGTTAAGTAACTTGCCCAAGGTTACACGGCTAGGTTTTTTGTTTGTATGGATTAAGTGTTGGAGGCCGGCTCCGAACTCAGGTCCTTCTGATTCCAGGGCCGGCGCTCTATTCACTGCGCCACCTAGCCGCCCCTAATGTCATTCTTTTTGCTAGCCTTCAAGACTGTTTCTTACTGACTGCACTGGGGTTTAGGTGCTGGTTGTTGGCAAAGAAAGGTCATGTATAGTTATGGTGAGCTTCTTACATTTTTGGCAGTATATAGATATTATATCTCTTTGCTGCCTTTGACTGACAGTTAACACATACTTTTCAAGCCTAATACAAACAGAAACTTCTGTAGGCTTTAGTCTCCACAAATCCAATTACCACATGAGACTCTAATTAAATCTAATCACCCACTTCTTTTCTATTTTGCTTCTCTTCTCTCTTAAGTCTGAATACCCGCTTGAATTTCTTTTGCTGCTTTACTTTCTGTTCCTGCTTGTGGAGTGGATTATTAATTAATTTATTTTATATAGGGCTATTTTATTATGGGATCTCTTTTTTATTGTCTCAGGTTTTACGTAGAATATCCCATGTTAAAGATGGCAGCATAAAAGCAGGAAAACTCCCGAGCTCCCCCTGTAAACACTTCAAATACCTATAAAATGACTCTAAACAAACCTTAGGGATATAGCACCCACAGAGTGACAGAAAGACCAAATTACCCACTGAATGCAGCCCAGCAGGTGGACAGAAAGAGTCCATTGCACCACACTGGGAGCAGAGCCCAGCCCCAGGTGAGCCCAAGGTTTTAGCCTCAGAGTGGCCATGGCCAGGTGCAGCTGAAGGAACTTTGGGAGAGTGGATCACCTGCAGCTGTGGTGGTTTCCAAAATTATCAACCCATGAATGCAAAAGACAAAGTGAGAGGTCAGTATGGACTTTGGGAACAGGGGGACTGGGGGTGCAGTCTGGCCCCTGAGAGGGACAAGCATCTGAGGCACAGTAGATGCATGGCTGCTTCAGAGCCCAAGGAATGCAGATTGTAGGTGGACCCAGTAAACATTCTGAGGGGTAATCACTCTTGCTTTAACCTGCTTGGATCTGGATTGCTGTCTGGAGTGGAAGTCCTGGGGTGTGTGAACAGGTGTCAGAGTCAGTGGAGGCTTCAGAGAGGGAAGCCAACTAATAGATCTAGCAGCTGTGAAAACCCCAGCCAACTAGGACAAAGTTCTCCTCTCTGGAAGCAGAGTTCTACTGTGGCAAAAACCCAAGAATCAAGTAATTGAGTGGCAACAAGAGCAAGCAAAGCATTCCAACTTTAGATTCCTATTTTGGGGGCAAAAAGGATAAAAGCATGGAACAGGAAGAAGACAAGGAAGTCAGAACTCCTGTAACAAAAGCTTTGAACAGCTTCAGAAGAATTTTGAAAACCAAAGAGAAGTGGTGGAAAATTTGGGAAGAGAAATGAGACTGATGCAAGAAAATCATGAAAAGAGAGCCAACAGCCTATCTAAAGAAAATAACACTGTAAAAATAGATTAAGTCAAATGACAAAAGAAGCTCAAAAAGACAATGAGGAGAATGCCTTAAAAAGACAAATTTGCCAGATGGAAAGAGACAGATATTCATTATTACTGTGAATGTGAATGGGATGAACTCTCCCATACAACAGAGACAGATAGCAGAATGGATTAAAAACCATAATCCTACAATATGCTGTCTACAAGAAACACATTTGAAACAAAGGGATATCCACAGGGTAAAGGTAAAAGGTTGGAGTAGAATTTATTATGCCTCAGCTAAAGTAAAAAAAGCAGGGGTAGCAATACTTATCTCAGATAAAGAAAAAGCAAAAATAGATCTAATTAAAAGAGATAAGGAAGGAAACTATATCCTACTAAAAGGCACCATCGAGAATGAGGTAATATCATTACTTAATATGTATGCACCAAGTGGTATAGCATCCAAATTCCTAGAGGAGAAGTTAAAGGAATTAGAGGAAGAAATAGATAGCAAAACTATACTAGTGGGGGACCTTAATCTCCCCCTTTCTGAACTTGATAAATCTAAACTCAAAATAAACAAGAAATAAGTTAAGGAGGTGAATAGAATCTTAGAGAGACTAGATATGATGGATCTCTGGAGAAAACTGAATGAGGATAAAAAGGAATTTACTTTCTTCTCAGCAGTGCATGGTACATACTCAAAAATAGACCATGTACTAAGGCATAAAAACCTCACAAACCAGTGCAGAAAGGCAGAAATATTAAATGCATCATTCTCAGATCATGATGCAATAAAAATTATATGCAATAAAGGGCCATGGAAAGATAGACTAAAAACTAATTGTAAACTAAACAATTTAATCCTAAAAAATGGTGGGTCAAACAAGAAATTATAGAAACAATCAATAATTTCATTCAAGAGAATGATAATAATGAGACAACATACCAAAATTTGTGGGATGCACTAAAGGCAGTTCTTAGGGGAAGTTTTATATCCCTGAGTGCATACTTAATTAAAGCAGAGAGAAGGGAGGTCAATAAATTGGACATGCAATTGAAAAAGCTAGAAAAAGAACAAATTGAAAATCCCCAATTTAGTACTAAATTAGAAATATTGAAAACCAAAGGTGAGATTAATAAAATTGAAATTAAGAAAACCATTGAATTAATAAATAAAACTAAGAGCTGGTTTTATGAAAAAATCAACAAAATTGATAGACCCTTAGTCAATATGATAAAAAAGAAAGAAGAAAACCAAATTATGAGTATCAAAAATAAAAAGGGTGAATCTACCTCCAATGAAGAGGAAATAAAAAAAAATAATGAGGAATTATTTTTCCCAATTGTATGCACATAAATATGACAATCTTAGTGAAATGGATGAATATTTACAAAATCACAAATTGCCCAGATTAACTGAAGAGGAAGTGAATTACCTAAATAACCCCATCTCAGAAAAAGAAATCAAATAAGCCATCAATGAACTCCCTAGGAAAAAATCTCCAGGGCCAGATGGGTTCACTAGTGAATTCTATCAAACATTTAAAGAACAATTGATTCCAATACTCTACAAACTATTTGGGAAAATTAGTGAAGAAGGAGTCCTACCAAACTCTTTCTATGACACAAATATGGTACTGATTCCTAAATCAGGAAGAGATAAAACAGAGAAAGAAAATTATAGACCAATTTCCCTCATGAATTTAGACGCAAAAATTCTAAATAAAATATTAGCCAAAAGACTCCAACAACTTATCACAAAAATAATACAGATTTTAATCTGTATTATATAGCAGCAGTCATCAAAACTGCTTGGTACTGGCAGAGGTGTAGAGTAGTGGATCAATGGAATAGATCAGGTGAAAGACACCCAACAGTTAATGAATATAGTAATCTATTGTTCGATAAACCCAAAGACCCCAGTTTTTGGTATAAGAATGCACTATTTGACAAAAACAGCTCGGAAAACTCGAATACAGTATGGCAGAAATTGGGCATAGATCATGATCTAACACTATATACAAAAATCAAGTCTAAATGCATGCATGATTTGGTGTAAAGGATGATACTGTAAGCAATCTGGGAAAGCAAGGAATAGTTTACCTGACAGATTTATGGAGAGGGGAAGACTTTAGGACCAAACAAGAATTAGAGAGCATTATAAAATGTAAAATGGATAATTTTGATTACATTACATTGAAAGGCTTCTGTACAAACAAAGTCAATGTAACCAAGATCAAGAGGGAGGTGGGAAATTGGGAAAGAACTTTTACAACTTATGTCTCTGATAAAGGACCCATTTCAAAAATTTACAGAGAATTGAGTCAAATCTATATGAATACAAGTCATTCCCCAATTGATAAATGGTCAAAGGATATGAACAGGCAGTTTTCAGAGAAAGAAATTAAAGATATCTATCAGCATATGAAGAAATGTTCTAAATCACTATTGATTAGAGAAATGCATCAAAACAACTCTGAGATACCACATATCTCCAGTCAGATTGGCTAAGATGACAAAACAAGAAAGTGACAAATGCTGCAGAAGATGTGGGCAAATTGGAACACTAATGCATTGCTGGTGGAGTTGTGAACTTATCCAACCATTCTGGAGAGCAATCTGGAATTATGCCCAAAGGACTATAAAGAATTTTATACCCTTTGACCCAGCAATACCACTTCTAGGGTTATATCCCAAAGAGATCATAGAAATGGGAACAAGACCCAAATGTTCAAAAATATTTATAGCAGCTCTTTTCCTGGTTGCAAAGCATTGGAAACTAAAGGGGTGCCCATCAATTGGGGAATGGCTAAACAAGTTGTGGTATATGAATGTAATGGAATATTATTGTGCTATAAGAAACAAGGAGGAGACGCATTTCATATTTACCTGGAGAGACTTATATAAACTGATGCTGAGTGAGAAGAGTAGAATCAGAAGAAATTTGTATACAATCACAGACACAACATATGTGTGATGACCAACCATGACAGACTGAACTCTTCTCAGCAATGCAGTCATATAAGTCAATCCCAAAAGACTCATGAAAGAGAGAAATGCGACATCCAGAGATATAACTAAGAAAGAACTGAACTTGAATCCTGATGGAAGCAAACTAATTGATCTTTTTCTTTTCATTGTTTGGTTTTATTTCTTATTTACCATTTTTCATCCCACCTAGTACAATATGCCTTTGTAATTGGACTTATGTCTAATATGAATGTATTTGCAGATCCTATACTGGACTATATGCTGTTATGGGGGGGTGGGGGGAAGGAAGTAAAGGAAATTTGAAAATCAAGGAACTATGGAATTGAATCTTGTTAACTGAAACTAAACTAATAAATTAATTTAAAAAAGAAAAAAAAATAAATAAAACTACAACTAGCCAAAAAAAAAAAGAAGAAGTGAAATTAAGAGGTGAGAGAGGAATATAATGAGAGGAGATGGGGAGAGACAGAACGGGGTTAATTATCTCATGTAGAAGAGTTAAGGGAAAACTGTTACAATGGAGGGTTAGAACAGGAAGGCAATAGGGAATGGGTCAACCTTACTTTCATTGAATTTGGCTTAGGGAGGGAATGACATACATGCTAAATAGCGTATCCCACCATACAGGAGAGTAGGGGGGAAGGGGATAAGTGGGGGGATAATGGAGGGGAGAGCAGGTTGGGGGGATGCGAAGTTAGAAGCACACATTTTTGAAAAGGCACAGCATCAAAGTAGAGAACAGAACAATTCAAGGGCGGGATAGGATGGAGGGAAATATAGTCAGTCTCTCACAGTATATCCACTATGGAAATGTTTTGAATAGCTACATCTGTACAACCTATATTGAATTGCCTATCTTCCTAGTAAGGGTGGATGATGACAGAGGAAGGAAAAGAATCTGTAATTGAAAGTTTTAAAATCAAATGTTTATATATATATATATATATATATATACATATATATGTACATATATATGTACACACACACACACATATATATGTATATATATGTATATATAATTTTTTTACATGCAACTGGGAAATAAGATATACAAATACTGGCATTTAGAGATCCATCTTTCCCTACTGGAAGGTCAGAGTGGGGAATGGGGGAGGATATAGGAGAGAGCAGATTGGTAGTGGGGGAGTATACAGATTGCTATTTTGGGGGGGGTAGGGGAAAGACAGGGAGAAAATTTGCAACTCAAAATCTTGTGGAAATGAATGATTTAAACTAAAAATATACATAAAATTTAATATGAAATAAAAAGCATTACACACACGCAAAGGATATCCTATGTTTTAGTCATTAGATCAGAAAACATTTATTAAACCTTTACATTTAAAAAAATTTTCACTTCCAAATTTTCTTCCTGTCTCTCACCCCTTTCCTACCTATAGAGAAGTAAGAAATAAGATAACCATTATACATATGAAGTCATGCCAAACACTTCCAAATCAGCCTTGTTGTAAAAAAAAAAAAAATAAGCAGGAAAAACAAACTGAAAAAAAAATTCAGCCTGAACAACACAGAGTTCATCAGTTTTCTCTCAGGAGTTAAAGAACATATTATTATTATTATTATTATTATTATTATTATTATTATTATTGTTGTTGTTGTTGTTGTTGTTGTTGTTGTTGTAATCATCATCATCATAATTTTAATCAGGAATCCTTTAGAATTGTTATGGATCAAAGTTTCTATATCTTATACTTTGTTTATTGTTATTGTATTGCTGTAAATATATACCGTTCTCACTTTATATCAGTTCATAAAAGTTTTCCAAGGTTTTTCTGGAACCATTTCCATTCATCTTTTCTTTAAGCATAATAATATTCCATCACAATCATATAGCAAAACTTTTTCTGCCATGCCCCAGTTGATGGGTAGCCCTGTAAATTTCAATTTATTGCCTGCATAAAAATAGCTTCGGTATTTTTACATAATTATTTTTGTTTCAATTTTTTTTTCCTTTTCTTTGATCTCTTTGAGCTATAGGCCTAGTAGTGATGTCGTTAGGTCAAAGGCTATCTATAGTTTTATAGACCTTTGGACATAGTTCCAAAGTATTCTTCAGAATGGTTGGACTAGTTTACTATTCCACAAATAATTTATTATTGTACCTATGTTTTCCACATCCCCTCCAGCAATTATCATTTCCCTTTTCTGTCATGGTTGCTAATCTTATGGGTTTGAGATGATACCTCATAGTTGTTTTATTTTTCCTTTCTTTAATTATTAGTGATTTAGAGCATTTTTCACGTGATTACTAATGGCTTTGATTTATTCTATTGAAAACTGCCTCGTAATAGTTTGATCATTTATCAACTGAGGAATTTTTATTAAAATAGATTTGGTTCAGTTTCCTACATATTTTAAAAATAAAAACTTTATCAGAGAGCCTTGCTGAAATTTCCCTCCTAGTTTCCCAGTTTCCTTCTATGTTTGGTTCCAATTTATTTTATGCAAACCCTTATTAATTTAATATAATTACAATTATCAATTGTACCTTCTACAATTCTCTTTATCTCTTGTTGGTTCATAAGATTTCCCCTAATTCAAAGATATTATAGGTAATTTTTCCATGGTGCCCTATTTTGCTTATATCACTAATTATTGCTAATTCATGTATCTATTTTGTACTAATCTTTCTATTAATATAAGATGTTTTGCGGTTATTAGATTCTGACAAGCTTCTTTCCAGTTTTCCCAATATTTTTTCTCAAATAATGAGTTCTTACCCGAATAACTTGTATCTTTGTGTTTATCAAATAGCAGTTTACTGCGGTCACTTACGTCTAAATATTGTACACCAAATCTGTTGCATGGGTCAACCATTCTATTTCTTTTGCAAACCAAATAGTTTGATGATTACCATAAAAAGTATAGCTTAAGCTCTGGTATTTCTAGGCTGTTTCCTTTACTTAAAAAATGGCTACGTGGCACAGTGAGTATGAATGCTTGCCCCAGAGTCAGGAGGACCTGGGATCGGTTCCACCCTCAGAAAATTAGCACCCACACATAAAAATAACTGGCTGTGTAACCTTGAGCAAGTTACTTAACCCCAATTGCTTTTTTTTTTAATTAAACAAATGCTTTATTAACTTCTGGTTTACATCATTCATTTCCACCAGATTATGAGTTACATTTTCCCCCAATTTTTTCCCTACCCACCACCCCAGAATAGCAGTCCCACTAGATATCCCCTCATCCAATCTTCTCTCTCCCATATCTTCTCCCATACCCCCTTCGACTTTACCATTAGGGCAAGGTGAATCTCTGAGCCCCAATGCCTGGACATCTTATGAAACATTTAATTTTAAAACTTCGATTTTCAGATCCACTCCATTCCTCCCTTGTCACCCACTCCCTCTGAGAAGATAAGCAATTCAGTATGTGTTGTACATGTATAGCTTTGCAAAACATTACCATAGTAGATATATTGTAAAAGACTGCTTATATTTCCCTGCCACCTGTCTCACCTCCCACCTGGTCCATTCCCTACTTTGATCCTGTCCCTCTTTGATAGTGGGTACTTCTAACGTCCCCTCTCCCCAGAATGCCCTCCCCTCCATCATCCCCCCTCTCATCCCCCTTTCCCCTACTCAGGAGAGTGAGTGACGGTAAGATATTCCATTTAGTATGTATGTGATTCTCTCCTTGAGCCAACTTCAATGAGAATATGGTTTTGCCTTTTTGCCTTCCTGTTCTTCCCCTCCCCTGCAACTACTTCCCCTTGCCTCTTATACATGAGATAGTTTGCCCTACCCTGTCTCTCTCCATCTCCTCTTGCCACTTTCCTCTCTCATCTCTTGACTTCACCCCTTAAGAATCATCCCTTCCTTGGGGTGGCTAGGTGGCGCAGCGAGCAGAGAGCCAGCCCTGGAGCCAGAAGGACCCGAGCTCAGATCCGGCCCCAGACACCCAACACACAAACAAAAACCCAGCCACGTGGACCTGGGCAAGTCACCCAACCCCAATTGCCCTCCAAAAAAAAAAATAATCATCCCTTCCCATCAAATTCAACCTATCCATGTATACCTCTGAACATATGCCATGTACCCTTCTTCAACTATTTTCATAATGAGAAAGGTTTCATCAAACACAGTTATTGTTTTTCCATGTAGGACTGTAAATAGTCCAACTTTGATAAGTTCCTTTTGATTTCTTTTCCTTGATTACCTTCTCAAGCATCTCTTGCTTGTGTCTGAATGTCAAATTTTCTATTCAACTCTGGTTTTTTCATCAAGAATGCTTGAAAGTCCTCTATTCCACTGAATGACCATATTTTCCCCTGAAACAAGATACCCAGTTTTGCTGGGTAGGTGACCCTTGGGTTCATTCCCAGTTCTTTTGCCCTCTGGAATATCATATTCCATGCCCTTCGATCCCTCAGTGTAGAAGCTGCCAGGTCCTGTGCTATTCTGATTGTGTTTCCACAATATTGAAATTGTTTCTTCCTGGCTGCTTGGAGTATTTTCTCCTTGATCTGGGGATTCTGGAACCTGGCTATAATATTCCTGGGAGTTTTCTTTTGGGGATCTTTTTCAGGAGGTGATCTGTGGATTCTTTCAACCTCTATTTTGCCCTCTGGATCTAAAACATCAGGGCAATTTTCCTTGAGAAGTTCTTGAAGGGTGATTTCTAGGTTCTTTCTTTGATCATGGCTTTCAGGTAGTCCAATAATTTTTAAATTGTCTCTCCTGGATCTATTTTCCAGGTCAGTGGTTTTTCCCATGAGATATTTCACATTGCCTTCTATTCTTTCATTTGTTTGGATCTGCTTAACAGCATCTTGATTTCTCATAAAGTCACTAGCTTCCATTTGCTCCAGTCTAACTCTGAAGGAATGAATCTCTCAGTGAGCTTTTGAGATTCTTTTTCCATCTGGCAAATTCGACTTTTTAAGGCATTCTTCTCCTCATTACCTTTCTGAGCCTCTTTTGCCATTTGAGTTAGTCTATTTTTTAAGGTGTTATTTTCCTCAGTCAGGGTGTTGACTGTCATTTCATACTTTTCTTGCATCTTTTTCATTTCTCTTCCCAAATTTTCCCCACTTCTCTTATCTGCTTCTTAAGGTCCTCTATGGCCTGTAGCCAGCCTGTATTTTCATTTGGGGCTTTTGGTGCAGGAGTTCTGACCTCACAGTCCTCCTCCATGCTTTGAGCCTCTTTGCCCCTAAAATAGGAGTCCAATGTTGAACTTTTCTGTTTATTTTGTTTCGTTTGCCTAGGCATATTGCCACTTAATTACTTGATTTTGGGGCTTGTTGCCACAGTAGGACTCTGCCACAGACAGGGGAGCTTCCGCCCAAACGTGGGGTCTTCACAACTTCCGCCAGTTGGGTGGCCTCTGTAAAGCCTCCACTCACTCCGGCAAGTTGGATACCCACCCCACACTTCCCCCCCAGACCACAATCCAGATCCAGGCAGTTTAAAGTAAAAGCGATTAACCCCCAGACTGATTGCTGGATCTTCCTACAGTTCGCAGACCAGGAGCAAGAGCCACTACTTACGCTGCCAAATGGCTTCTGTGCAGCTGTTTCTTCAGCAGCTTTTTGCCCCCAGGGGAGGAAGCCACGTGTTCCCCAAATACTGGTCCCAAAGTCCATAAGGCACTAAACTCTCACTTTGTCCTAGACATATCTGTGCTGATAATTCTGGAATCGCCACAATTGCTGGTGTTCTGGGGTTCCACCAGCCGGCTGAAGGCCCGGCCTCCCTGGGGCTAAAACCATGGACCTGGGCCAGGCTCTGAGGGCTGTCCTGTCTGTTCCCAGCGGGCTGTGCTGCCTGCTCTCAGAGCTCTGCGCTGGCCTTTCCCTGCAGGGCTGCTGGGCTGTCCTCAGCAGGAGGTTAGCTTCTCTGTGCCATTCTGTGGGTGCTGTGGCTCCAGAAGTTGTTCGGAGCTCCCTTTCACATTGTTTGAAATTTGTGTGGGGCAGAGCCCATTGGAAATGCTGTTTCTACTCTGCCATCTTGGCTCCACCCCCAATTGCTTTTTTACAAAAGATTTCCTTAATATTCTTGACAATTTGCTTCTCCAGCCTATTTTTTTTAATTAATTTTTTCTAGCCCCATAAATAATACTTTGATAATTGGTTAGGTATGGTATAGAATAGGTAAACAAATTTAGGTAGTGTTGTCATTTTTATTATATTGCTTTGATCAGCTGATGAACAATGGGAATTTCTTTGTTTGGATCTATCTTTATTTGAGTCAAAACTGTTTTGTGATTATGTTCATAGAGGTAACTCTGTGACTCTGTGTGTGTGTGTGTGTGTGTGTGTGTGTGTGTGTGTGTGTGTGTGTGTGTGTGTATGTGTGATGGCATGCCAACTCTCAAGTATTTAATGCTCTCTGGAATTTTTCTATGTCTTCCTGATGCATTTTATTGATAATATATAGAAATGCTGATGATTTCTGTGGGATTATTCTGTGTCCTGCAATTTTTCTAAAGTTGTTAATTATTTCACTATGACTTTTAGTTGATTCTTTAAGGTTCTCTAAGGATGCCATCAGATCATCTATGAAAGTAAATGTTTTATTTCTTTAAATCCTATTTTTATTTCTTTAACTTATTTTATTGTTTTATCATTGTAATTAGGATTCCTATTACAATGTCAAACAATAATGGTGCTAACGGACATCCTTTATAACCTCTGTTCTTATTGGAAAGAGTTCTAGTTTGTCCTCATTACATATAATGCTTACTTTTATTTTTAGATAGATACTACATATCATTTTAATAAAAGCTCAATTTTCCCTATACTTTCTTATATTTTTAAATAGAATGGGTTCTATATTTGTAAAAAAAAAAAAAGCTTTTTTTCTGTAGCTACTGATATAATATGTGATTTTGTTGTTAATGTTATTGACATGGTGAATAATGCTGATAGTTTTCCTAATATTGAATAAGCTCCTCACTCCTGGTGTGCTTCAACTGGTTATATTATATGATCTTTGGGAAATACTGCTATAATCCACTTCATAGTATTTTATGTAAAAATTTTGCACACACTAGGGAAATTGGTCTATAGTTTTCTTTCTCTCTTTTTGTTCTTCCTAGGTTAGGTATCAGGACCATATTTATGCCATAAAAGGAATTTGGTAGGACTCCTTTATCTATTTTTTTTAAAATAGTTTATTTGGTATTGGGATTAATTGGTCCTTAAATATTTAGTAGAATTCACTTGTAAATCCATCTGGTCTTTTTTTTCCCCCCTTAGAGAGCTCATTTATGGCTTGTTCAATTTCTTTTTCTAAGATAGGGTTATTTAAGTATTCTATTTCTTCTTATGTTAATTTAGGCCATTTATATTTTTGTAAACATTCATCTATTTCATTAAGATATCATCTTTATTGGCATGTAATTGGACAAAATAGCTCTTAATAATTGCTTTAATTTAATCTTCATTGGTTGTGCATTCAGCCTTTACATCTTTTGATACTGGTAATTTGATTTTATTCTTTCTTTTTTTAATTAAGTTAAGCAATGGTTTGTCTATTTTATTGAGTGTTTTTTTTTTCATAAATCCAGGTCCAGTTTAATTTATTGGTTCAATATTTTTTAAACTTTAATGTTTATTAATCTGTCTTTTTATTCCAGGTTTTCTATTTTGGTGCTTAATTGGGGATTTTTTATTTGTTCTTTTTCCTTTTAGTTGCCTCCCCAATTCATTGATCTGCTCTTTCTCTCTTTTATTAATGTTAGCATTTAGAGATAGGAATTTTCCCATAACTACCACTTTGACTGCATCCAAAAAATTTTGATGTACTATCACATTATTGTCATTATCTTTAATGAAATTATTAATTGGTTCTATGATTTGTTCTTTGATACACTCATTATTTAGGAATACACTGTTTAGTTTCCAATTAATTTCTAATCTATACTTCCATAGACTTTTATTAAATGTATTTTTATTGCATTGTGTTATGAAAAGGATGTTTTTAATATTTCTCTTCTGCATTTAGTTGTGACATTTGTGTACCCTAATACATGGTCAAATGTTGTTAAGGTTTCATGTATAGCTGAGAAAAAGATATATTCCTATTTGTTCTTATTCACTATTTTCTAAAGGTCTATCATATGTAACTTTTCTAAAATTCTATTCATCTTCTTAACATCTTTCTCATTTATTTTAAAATTAGGCATCTAGTTTTGAGAGATGGTAAATAATTTTTGTTTATTTTTCTTTTATATGTTTCTTTAGCTCTCATAGGAATTCTTGTTGGGCCTGTGTTAATCTACATTTTTATTCTCTTCTTATGGGTATTTTCAAGTAATTTTCTTCTGATTTTATATCTTGAGATTCCCTGCCATTATAGTAACCTTTTATTGTCAGGTTTTATTTTTTTCACTCATTTTTCAAGCCTATTTCTTGTCTTTTGACTTCATGTTAGAGTTGGGCTCTACTTGCCTCTGGTGAGGGAAAGTAGTTAATGGTGCCTACCTTCAGACTTTTATGTCCTATTGTTTCAGAGCTAGTTCTGGGGACATGTAAGTTTTTATTCCTTCCAAAACACTGTGATCTAGGGAAAGGTAGGGTTGTTGCTTTCCTGATCTGTAGTCTATTCCTTTTCCAGGTAAAGCCCTTGCTTCCTTGTAACTGAAAATGTTCCTTTCCATGCTGAAACTGTTTTCTAGAACTTGGTCATAGGCAATGAAGTTCCCAAATTGTGCACACTTCAGCACCAAGTGCTACCACAAAAGTCCCCTGCAATCACTTTCTTACCTGGTGTTCAATTCCTTTACCATATCTGGGTGGTAAATACTCTTGACACCACTGCTGCTGCTGCTGCTACTGCTGCTGCTGCTGTGGTTACAGTTACCTCCAAGGCCCAAAGCTGGTCAACATCCTTTTGATGGCACTTTTGGCCACCCCTCACACTGGTACTGCAGATTTCTCTTACTGTCCTTCTAAGCTCATTGGCTTGAAAAATAACTCATTCTAACCTGGTGTTGGTTATTCCACTTAGATTTCAATTTGATATACTTTTTAAAGGTTGTTTAGAGTTGAATGTTAGGCAAAAGATGCTCTCTTTACATTGCTGTCTTGACTCCCAAACGATATATGCCCTTTTACATTTTCTGGGGACATATCAAAGCTATCTTTCTCATGTGTCTTGAATAACACAATAATACTAATCTGTACTGCAAATAGAAGCAATCTAGTCATCACTGGTACTTTTTTAATGGCAAAAAGTAACAATAACAAACATTTATACAGTTATTCAAGTAACTTTTCAAAGCATTTTCTTCATATCAACACGATAATCAGTATTGCAAATACTTTGTCTACACGCTATACAAATCGACAATTTTTACAAATGTATCTCAGAGAGGCTCATCGGATATTAGACTTAAACCTACAAAGACATCTTTGTTATCGATGTGAAAAGATTAAGAACTGCAGACATTACGTCACATGGCAAAAGTCATGGAGGTAGCAAGAGAAATAACCAGAATTTGAATCCAGGTTTTCTGAAACCAAATTAAGCGTATATGTACCATATAATCTCTTAACTGCCTCCTATCACATAGCTGGTATCAGAGGCAGGATAAAAATCCAGGTCTTTGTCATTTTAAATGCATAATTCTTTCTAATGTCTTCTAGTACCTCATTGTTTACTTGGATATGTTTTCTTTCAATTAAAACTTAAAACTGATATTTAACTGTCTTCTACATTTTAAATGTGAGAGCCCCCTCATCATGAATTTTTATTCATTTGCACCTTCATACACTGTATATATTCTTGTCAAGGACTTATTATGTACAAAGTTCTATGCAGCATACATAGTGGTCTACCAGGGACTTTCCATCTATTAAGAGAAAGAAGGTATGTAGACAAACTATTATACAAAATAAGACTAAAGTTGGTCTGAGAGATGAAAAACCTATTCCCTCTAGGAGGATTCTGATTTCAGACCTACACCATAACTTACTTCTTTGAATCATTCCAGCTAGGATCATAGCTCTTCCTATGTTCTGGACCATTCTATAATTACTTCCCTCAGGCACATATCGAAGAGATCCAAAGCTCTTCCTTTTTTTCCCCTGACCCCCAATATGTGGAATCATAACATAAAACTGCCCCTATCACCATTATTTCTGCTAAAATATTCCCGGTAGAAGAGGTCAAAAGATAAAGATCCTTCTTGCATAGCAAAATGTGAGATCAGGAAGGGACTTAAGTAACCATTGAGTCCAATAGCCTCCCCACCAAGGTAGGAGAAAGCAGTAAGAGAAGAGATTTGGCTACAAAAGCAATACTAATTATAGTCATTTACACCAACTACTTTCCATTTATGCTCAATTACCATACATCACAATGCTGATTTATTCATGCCATTAAATATGCATCAGATTATCTTCCAGGAGATTATAAATTCCTTCAGGAAAGGGATCATGCTTTTCAAGTCTTTTAATCCTACTCCTTCACACACAAAACTCATTGCTCAGAGTATGTGGGAAGGAAAGAAAATAAACATTTATTAAGCACTCATTATGTACCAGGGACTGTATAAAGCATTTTACAGATATTATCTTATCTGATACTCTCAGCAACCTTGGGAGGTAGGCAGTATTATCATATCCATCCTGCAGTTGAGAAAACTGAGAGGAAAACAGGTTAAGTGATTTGCCCAGAGTCAAACAGCTAGCATGTATCTGAAGCCACATTTGAAGTCATGACTTCCTGACTCCAGGCCCAATGCTCTATCCTCTGTGTCATCTAGCTATCTCTTGGCAATTATATGGGTCCAATAATTATTAGTTTAATGTGTGATCCATCTGAAAGATAAATGGGCTAAAAATCAAGAGGATGGGGTTTTTCTTGAAAGGATGATGACGGGATCTCAACAAATGACCTGGAGAAAATTTTCTTCTTGTAAGGCCTTAGTTTTACTCAATTAGAAAAAAAAATAAATTTGAAGAGATAATATGTAATGTCCCCTACACTGTTTTATAGTTCTATGAATGAATTAGCTACTGGAAAATTTATTTCAATAAAAAAAATCCACTCTGTTCATGTAGCATGTCGCCTGTTCATAAGTATAAAAAAAATGAGATGGAACATTGCCCATGACACTCTCTTCTCCAATGAAGAATTGTTTACTTTAGCAAACTTAGTAACATCATGGTGACAGTCATTCAATCCCCTTCCCAAATCCCTTTGAGGCTCCGTGCAAGCGTGAAAGCTTTCTGCATAGAACCATTTGTGATGATTATTTAATTTCTGAGTTATTTTCTCAAATTCTGATGACCAAAATCATTTCTTAAAGGAGACAAGCCCCTCTCCATTTTTTCCTCCAGAACATTCCAAATATATGTAAATGAATGATATAAAATACATCATAAGTGTCAATTATCCAGTGGCTTCTTCACTAGAACAAAAAAATATATTTTCTTACATTTTATTCCTATGGTATTTCTCCCCTGTTTCGTGGAATATTATGGCCAAAAAGTTTCATCATAAGGAGCTTAGTCTACTAGTAATGCATCTGTCTTCAACAAACTAGGCAGGTCTTCAGAAAAGAGACAGGTCTATTCCATGAACCATACTTGTATTTTATCATATGTCCCTAAAAGCACAACAAATATTGTTTCTTGGAACATGTGATCACCATGTATTGAAGTGGCAATGTCAAGTATTTGCAAAAATATCACTGTGACAATAATGCAGCAACATCAAATCTCACATATGAAATAGGAGAGAAATTCTGTGAAGAATCTGATAAATTCTCCAAATCAAATGAATATCCTCTAATACTTTGTGACTTCAATGAATAGATGAAAGAAGGTGCAATTAGAGAGAGATGGAAGGCAAAGAATGGCTCAGGAAAAAATGTGAGAAGTTAAAGAATTACAGATCATATAGAAATCTGATGCCTCTCTCATTAGTACAACAAACCAACAATGACAACAACAAACAAAACTATGTAGGCACTGGATATCATGAGCACCAAACAATATATTTGTGTGTGTGTGTGTGTGTGTGTGTATACATATATAGACTACATTTTGACAGACAAAAGATTTATTACTGATATTCTTCAGTCAGTTGTCTATGCACAGATTATCATTTCATCAAAGGTAAAATTTGCTATAAAAGAATATTTATATACAAAACAAAGTATAGTAATGATGAAAGGGGGTAAAATAAAATTAAGAAGATTTAACCCTGAATTATTTAAATGAGATGTAATTTTTAAAAATGAGAAATGGGGGGGTGGAGCCAAGATGGCGGAGTAGAAACAGCTCGTCCAAGCCTCTCTGCCCCCAGATTCCCCACAAACTATGTAAAAAAGGATTCTGAACAACTTCTGGAGCCCCAGCACCCACAGAACGACACAGAGAAGCTAACCTCCCGCTGAGGACAGCCCAGCAGCCCTGCAGGAAGGACCAGCGCAGCGGTCTGGGAGCCGGCAGCACGCAGAGCGCAGAGCGCAGGAGCCCAGCCGAGCCGAGCCCAGGTCCCCGTGAGCCGAGGTTTTAGCCCTAGGGCGGCAGGGCCAGCAGCCAGCTGGAGGAACCTCAGAACACCAGGAGCAGTGGCGACTCCAGAATTATCAACATAGACATGCCTAGGACAAAGTAAGAGGTTAGTGTCCTATGGACTTTGGGACCTGTATATGGGGAATGCGTCAGCTCCCTCCCCTGGGGGCTAGAAGCCGCTGAGGAGACACGCCATTTTGTAGTTTTCATAGGCATTTCCTGCTCCCAGCCTACAAATCGTGGGGAGATCCAGCGATCAGTCTTGGGGGGTAATCGCTCTTGCTTTAACCTCCCTGGATCTGGATTGTGATCTAGGGTGGAAGTTGTGGGTGGGTTTACAGATTGCCAGAAACGGAAGTTGCCCCCCACACGTTTGGGACGAAAATTCCTCTAGCTGGCCTTAAAGCCATAGTGTGGCAACAAGCCCAAAAGTCAAGCAATCAAGTGGCAACATGCCAAGGCAAAGGAAACAGAAAAATGCAACCCTAGACTCCTATTTTGGGGGCATAGAGCGGAAAAGGACTGTGAGGTCAGAAGTCCTGCTCCAAAAGCCCCAGGGGAAAACATGAGCGGGTTGCAGGCCATAGAGGACCTTAAGAAGGACTTTAAAAGTCAAATAAGAGAAGTGGAGGAAAAATTGGAAAGAGAAATGAGAAGGATGCAGGAAAAGTATGAAATGAGGGTCAACAGCCTGACTGAGGAAAACAACACCTTAAAAAATAGACTAACTCAAATGGCAAAGGAGGCCCAAAAGGGCAATGAGGAGAAGAATGCCTTAAAAAGTCGAATTTGCCAGATGGAAAAAGAATCTCAAAAGTTCACTGAGGAGATTCATTCCTTCAGAGTTAGACTGGAGCAAATGGAAGCTAGTGACTTTATGAGAAATCAAGATGCTGTTAAGCAGATACAAACAAACGAAAGATTAGAAGGCAATGTGAAATATCTCATGGGAAAAACCACTGACCTGGAAAATAGATCCAGGAGAGACAATTTAAAAATTATTGGACTACCTGAAAGCCATGATCAAAGAAAGAACCTAGAAATCACCCTTCAAGAAATTCTCAAGGAAAACTGCCCTGATGTTTTAGATCCAGAGGGCAAAATAGAGGTTGAAAGAATCCACCGATCACCTCCTGAAAAAGATCCCAAAAAGAAAACTCCCAGAAATATTATAGCCAGGTTCCAGAATCCCCAGATCAAGGAGAAAATACTACAAGCAGCCAGGAAGAAACAATTTCAATATTGTGGAAACACAATCAGAATAGCCCAGGACCTGGCAGCTTCTACACTGAGGGATCGAAGGGCATGGAATATGATATTCCAGAGGGCAAAAGAACTGGGAATGAACCCAAGGGTCACCTACCCAGCAAAACTGAGTATTTTGTTTCAGGGGAAAATATGGTCATTCAGTGGAATAGAGGACTTTCAAGCATTCTTGAGGAAAAAACCAGAATTGAATAGAAAATTTGACATCCAGACACAAGAAGCAAGAGATGCCTGAGAAGGTAATCAGGGAAAAGAAATCAAAAGGAACTTATCAAAGTTGAACTATTTACATTCCTATATGGAAAAGCAATAACTGTGACTGATGATATCTTTCTCACTATGAAAATAATGGAAGAAGAGGGTGTGGTCATATGAATACATATGTGAATGTGTGTGTATATGGTTACAGTTATATATGGATAGAGGGCATAGGTTGAATTTGTTGGGAAGGGAGAATACTCAAGGGATGAAATTATGAGGTGAGAGAGGAAAGTGGCAAGAGGAGATGGGGAGAGACATGGTAGGGTAAACTATCTCATGTAGGGGAAGTGGTTGCAAAGGAGGGGGAGAATAAGGAAGGCTAAAAAGGCAAAACCACATTCATATTGAATTTGGTTCAGGGAGAAAATGACATACATACTAAATGGGATATCTCAACCTGCAGCAGGATAGGGGGAAGGGGGATGAGAGGAGGGATGATGGATGGGAGGGCATCCTTGGGGTGAGGGGAGGTTGGAAGTACCCACTATAGAAGAGGGCCAGGATCATGTAGGGAATGGACCAGGTGGGGGGTGGGATGAGTAGGAGGGAATATAAGCAGCCTTGTACAATATATCTACTATGATAATGTTTTGCATAGGTAGACATGTACAACATATACTGAATTACTTATCTCCCAAGAAGGAATGGGTGACAAGGGAGGAAGGAAATGGATCTGAAATTCGAGGTAGTAACATTAAATGTTTCAAATATATATATATATAAACACTATTATTAATACTCTTTTGCCTATAATTGGGAGATAAGATGTGCAGGCATTGGGACACAAAGATTCATCTTCCTCTAATGGAAAAGTCGATGGGGGTATGGGAGAAGGTATGGTAGAGAGCAGATTGGACTTGTGGGACTGCTATTCTGGGAGGTTGGGTAGGGGAATAATGGGGGGAAAATGATTGTAACTCAAAATCTGGTGGAAATGAATGATGTAAAACAGAAGTTAATAAAGCATTTGTTTAAAAAAAATTTTTAAAAAATGAGAAATGGGCAAGTGAAATGACACCATCCGATATAATAACTCTGTCCAGTAACTAAACTTACATAAATTAATGGTTACTATAAAAAAATCTGTAAGAGGTCAGGAAGTGACTTCATCATCAGACATTGGACTTCCTTACTAGAGAGAAATAGTTGCCCAAGGCGACACTAGATTACAATATAAACTCATCTGTAAAATCTCACCAAGAGGGTTTGTAGATGATTATAATCAGTATTATTTCATAGAGCAGAGAGGAGCAGTGAAGTATAAAATTTGTCTAAAGAAAGCTTGGCAAGATATCCAACCACACAAAGTCACCCCCAAAGGCATTCTATAATAAAAATGGGGAAAAGACTACAATGAAAAGAAAAATAGAAAAGATTTGCAAAAATTATTACAATAAACTGTTTTATCCATCAAGGATAATGTAACCACCACATTTGGAATCTAACATATCCCTGAGATGATTATAGAGGAGGTAAATTGGCACTAACAGAAAAAGATAAGAAAATCAACTAAACTGAATCAAATACTCATACAGGAGATCTGAGCTGGAGGCAATAGAATTATGAGGGCATTGAGGGACCAATTATGTAAAGGAAGAGCATATCAAAGGCATGGAGATAATCTCAAACCTTATTGATTCCAACAAACAGTAACTTAGAAAACATCAACAACTACCAACATTTATTCTACTCTTCCATGCACGCAAAATAGTTGTGAGGGTCATGTATGTACTGATAGAAGGGATCCTCAATGAGAATATTTGTAGGGATGACACAGAATTTTACAAATGGCATTCAACTGTAAAACACCTTTACATCCAAAAGATGCAGTAAATGTAAAATCTTATAGTGTTTCTTGTTTACAAAAAAGCATTTGATTTGGCAGAACAAAAAGTCACTTCACATATTATTTTATTTTTTTTTTGCCTTTTTTTTGGGGGGTGGGGCAGTTGGGGTTAAGTGACTTGCCCAAAGTCACATGGCTAGTAAGTGTTAAGTGTCTGAGGTTGGATTTGAATTCAGGTCCTCCTGACTCCAGGACTGGTGCTCTATTCACTGCGCCACCTAACCATCCCCACATGTTCTTTTACAAGGGGTCTTTCACTGATGTATCAAGATCATTCAAGATTACTTAGAAGATATAAATTCCATAAAATATACTCTTTAGTGACCTTTTGACAATAAATATCAGACAAAGTAAAAAGCCAGGAGATGTGTATTCACCAAAAATATTCACTACTGTGATAGAAGAGAACCTGTATGGAGTGCAAATCAAGGAAGGATCCCTGATGGACAGGCAGGTTGTTGTTGTTGTATTGATTGCATCAAGCCCAAAAACTTTGCAGATCTGCAATTACTCAAATGATTTTGGCCTATCCAATCACATGGTAATGATGAAATCGTGTTTATTGCCAAGAATTCAATGTAAATCTCAATGCAACAGAAATACCTATAGAGTTTGTCCAGAAGTATGGATAACTAGAAAACAAAATACAGAATAATGTTAAACTTGGATCCAATGTGGTAAAGAAGAGGAGAACTGGCTATATTGCATTTAGGAAATTGTTGTCATTCAGTCAGATCTGACACTTTGTGACCTCATTTGGGGTTTTCTTAGGAGAGATAATAGAGTGGTTTGCCATTTTCTTCTCCAAATCATTTGACAGATAAAACTGAGGCAAACAGGGTTAAGTAACTTGTCCAGGTTCACCAAGCTAGTAAGTGTCTGAGGTAGATTTGAATTCAGGAAGATGAGTCCTCATGACTACAGTCCAGCATTCTATCAACCAAGTCATCTAGCTACTCTTAAAGATATAGGTAAAGGATTATAAAAACTGAGTAAATCCTTGTGCTCTCTTTTCTCTCAGAATTTTGCTTTTTTTTTTTTTGGAGGGCAACTGGGGTTAAGTAACTTGCCCAAGGTCACATGGCTTGTTTGTGTGTGGTAAGTGTCTGAGGCTGGATTGGAACACAAGTCCTTCTGACTCCAGGGCCAGCTCTCTACTCACTGCGCCACCTAGTCGCCCCTCTCTCAGAATTTTTCAACCCACCTTTGCCTGTTGCTGTTGTTCAGTTGTTTTCAGTTATGTCTGATTCTTCAGGATCCCATTTAGCATTTTCATGGCAGAGATACTAGAGTGCTTTCTCATTTCCTTCACTAGCTTATTTTACAGATGAAGCAACTGAAGTAAACTGGGGTAAGTATCTTGCCCAGGGTCACACAGCTAGGAAATGTCTGAGGCCAGATTTGAATTTAAAAAGATGAATCTTCTAGGCCCAGCACTCTATCCACTATGCCAATGAGCTGCCCTTAGGAAATTGAGAAATACGTTTCTTCACCTCACATTTCCTATAACAAAGATCTTTCTTTTCAATGCAAACATTTTACTGGTGGTGGTGTATGGTAATGATACCCCACTACTTGTCTTAGAATTTGTGACTTAGTTTTTGTTTTTGTTTTCCTTGGTTTGTTTATTTTCCCTCTTTCTGGAAGAGATTTTCGTTTTTTTCAATTAACACTTAGTTTTCTGTGTTCAGAAATCCTGGGCAGTTTTCTCATATTATTTTTTTCTGATTATATTTTAACTTGTCATATTCTTTTGGGAAATATATAATCCTTAAATCCCTGCATTCTTCCTTAAAGATCTAGAGTTCTTTTAATGTCATTCCTATTTTTTGTCTTCCAGATTGTCTTTCACTTCCTTGCATTATTGAAAAAAGTTGTTTCCTCTTTTGTATCTTTGATGAGATTTGCCATCATCATTCCAAATTGTTCTGTTTTGCCAGTTATTCCTGCTGTGCAAGCCATAAATTGTTTCCGTATGTATATACATATATGTGTGTGTGTGTGTGTGTATGTGTGTGTGTGTTTTTGTGTGTGTGTGTGTGTATCCCAACTTTGGCCTTTCAGAGCTGAAGTGGAGAACAGCACTATCCCCAATAGATCATTGCACAGTAAGACAGAGCTCAGCTATATAAGCCTTTCAGAAGAGGGGGCCACTGAAGGAGACAGTGCCAACTCAACTCCTAAGCACCATCTCTGGCAGTGACTATGTAGGAGGACAATATGTTGAGTATTATCCTGTTGGGGTCTACTGTAAAGGATACGAAAGATTATTGAATCAATGTCCAGTTAAGTGTCAAACAAAATGGACTAAGAGACCACCCAAGGCCTGAAACCACAATGTGCCATCAGGACACTGTGAAAGGAATGAGCCTATCTAGATCAACAGACAAATGTGATATAGTGGTATCCAGAATACAGAAAGGCGAGAGGTGACCAAGACTTTTCCTGTGCTTCTAAGATTACCAGAGTATATATATATATATATATATATATATATATATATATATATATATATATATACCCCAATATAATTAAGACAAAATATAAGTAAAGACAAAAAACAATATGATAAATATATTATGTTAAGAGAAACCTGAGACAAAGGATAAAAGGGGAAACTGAGAAAATAACTCTACAACTATAAGTTGTACCTCAGAGGAAAATGATGGCGTTGCTTCCCTACAAGAGTTACTGAAAAAAAGAAAGTGATTAAAAAAATTAAGTATGAGCTTGAGAGGAAGTAAAGTCAGAAAGGAGAGAATATTCAGGAAGAAAGAGATCAACAGTGTCAGATGCTACCATTCTATTAGGAAGATGTGGGTTGATAAAAGACCATCAGATTTGATACAATTAAAAGATTATTAGTAACTTTAAAAATATATTTTAAGTGATTTTTCTTTTTTTTTTTGATAGGACCTTGTTTTCTCCTAAATTTTTTTGGGGTTTTATTAATTTGTTTGTTTACTTTTAGTTTACAATATTCAGTTCCACAATTCCTTGAATTTCAAATTTTCTTCCCTTCTCTTCCTTCCTCCTCCCCCCATGGTGGCATACAATCAAGTTACAGGATCTGCAAATACTTTCACATTAGACATTAGTCAGGTTATAAAGGATTGTATCAGATGGAATGAACAATGGGAAAGAGGAAACAAAACCAAACAAGAAAAAGAAAAGGCAGATTGGCATTCAAACTCTGTTCTATCTAGTTATTTCTCTGAATATAGATATCTCTCTCCATCATGAGTCTTTTGGAGTTGATGTATAACCTCACATTGCTAAGAAGAGTCCAGTCTATCAAAGCTGGTCATCATACATATGTTGTATCTGTAATTGTGTACAAATTTCTCCTGGTACTGCTATTCTCAGTGAGCATCAGTTCATATAAGTCTCTCCAGTTAAATATGAAGTCCATCTGCTCCTCGTTTCTTATAGCACAATAGTATTACATTACATTCATATACCATAACATGTTCAGTCATTCTCCAATTGATGGGCATCCCCTTAATTTCCAAGTCTTTGCCACCACAAAAAGAGCTGCTATAAATATTTTTGTATATATGGGTCTTCCTACCACTTCTATGATCTCTTTGGGATACAACCCTAGAAGTGCTATTTCTGGGTCAAATGATATGAAATTATTTATAACACTTTAGGCATAGTTCCAGATTGCTCTCCAGAATGGTTGAATCAGTTCACAAATCCACAAGCAATGCATTAGTGTTCCAATTTTTCCACATCCTCTCCAGCATTTGTCATTTTCCCTTTTGTCAACTTACCTAATCTTACTGGTGAGATGCGGTACCTCAGAGTTGTTTTGATTTGCATTTCTCTAATCAATAGTGATTTAGATAATTTTTTCATATGCTTACAGATATCTATAATTTCTTTCCCTGAAAACTGCCTGTTCATATCCTTTGACCACTTAGATTTGACTCAATTCTCTCTATATTTTACAAGTGAAGCGTTTATCAGAAACATTGGCTTAAAAATTCTTTCCCAATTTTCTACTTACCTCTTAATCTTGGTTACATTGGCTTTGTTTGTACAGAAGTTTTATAATTTAATGTAATCAAAACTATCCATTTTGCATTTTATAATGCTCTCTAATTCTTGATTGGTCACAAAGTCTTCCCCTCCCCACAAATCTGACAGGTAAACTATTTCTTGCTTTCCCATATTGCTTACAATATCAGCCTTTATACCTAGATCAAGCACCCATTTAGACTTGATTTTGGTATACAATGTTAGATAATGGTCTATGCCCAGTTTCTGCCATACTATATTCCAGTTTTCCCAGGAGCTTTTGTCAAATAGTGAGTTCTTATCCCCAAAACTAGTGTCTTTGGGTTTATCAAAAAGTAGATAACTGGGTGGAGCCAAGATGGTGGAGTAGAAACAGCTCGTCCAAGCCACTCTGCCCCAGATTTCCTCCAAACTATATGGGGGGGGGGGACTCTGAACACCTTCTGGAGCCCCAGCACCCACAGAATGACACAGAGAAGCTGGCCTCCTGTGGAGGACAACCAAGCAGCCCTGCAGGAAGGACCAGTGCAGTGGTCTGGGAGCTGGCAGAGTGCAGTACGCAGAGCACAGGGAGCCGAGCACAGTTCTGCACGAGTGGTTTTGCCCCAGCATGGCCGGGTCAGCGGCCGGCTGGAGGGACCCCAGAATGCCAGTAACTGTGGCGATTCCAGAATTATCAACATGGACTTGCCTGGGACAAAGTGAGATGTTAGTGCCCTATGGACTTTGGGACCAGTATTTGGGGAATGCATAGGCTTCTGCCCCTGGGGGGCCAGAAGCCACTGAAGAGACACACCATTTTGTAGTTTTCAGAGGCAGCTCCAGTTCCTGGCCTGCGAACTGTAGGGAGATGCAGCGATCAGTCTTAGGGGGTAATCACTCTTGCTTTAACCTCCCTGGATCTGGATTGTGATCTGGGGTGGAGGTTGTGGGTGGGTTTTCAGCTTGCCAGAAATGGAAGTTGTCCCCCACACATTTGAGATGAAAATTCCCCTGTCTGGCCTCAGAGCCATAGTGTGGCAAGAAGCCCAAAAGTCAAGTAATTGAGTGGCAACATGCCAAGGCAAAGGAAACAAATTAAACAGAAAAATGCAACCCTAGACTCCTACTTTGGGGGCAAGGAGGGTAGAAGCATGGAACGGGAAGAGGACTGTGAGGTCAGAAGTCCTGCTCCAAAAGCCCCAGGGGAAAACATGAGTGGGTTGCAGGCCATAGAGGACCTTAAGAAGGACTTTTAAAAATCAAATAAGAGAAGTAGAGGAAAAATTGGAAAGAGAAATGAGAAGGATGCAGGAAAAGTATGAAATGAGGGTCAACAGCCTGACTGAGGAAAACAATACCTTAAAAAATAGACTAACTCAAATGGCAAAGGAGGCCCAAAAGGGCAATGAGGAGAAGAATGCCTTAAAAAGTCGAATTTGCCAGATGGAAAAAGAATCTCAAAAGCTCACTGAGGAGATGCATTCCTTCAGAGTTAGACTGTAGTAAATGGAAGCTAGTGACTTTATGAGAAATCAAGATGCTGTTAAGCAGATCCAAAAAAATGAAAGACTAGAAGGCAATGTGAAATATCACATGGGAAAAACTGCTGACCTGGAAAATAGATCCAGGAGAGACAATTTAAAAATTATTGGACTACCCAAAAGCCATGATCAAAGAAATTACCCTTCAGGAAATTCTCAAGGAAAATTGCCCTGATGCTTTAGACCCAGAGGGCAAAATAGAGGTTGAAAGAAACCACAGATCACCTCCTGAAAAAGATCCCAAAAAGAAAACTCCCAGGGATATTACAGCCACATTCCAGAATCCACAGATCAGGGATAAAATACTATAAGCAGCCAGGAAGAAACAATTTCAATATTGTGGAAACACAATCAGAATAGCACAGGACCTGGCAGCTTCTATGCTGAGGGATTAAAGGGCAAGGAATACGATATTCCAGAGGGCAAAAGAGCTGGGAATGAACCCAAGGGTCACCTACCCAGCAAAACTGAGTATTTTGTTTCAGGGGAAAATATGGTCATTCAGTGGAATAGAGGACTTTCAAGCATTCTTGAGGAAAAAACCAGAATTGAATAGAAAATTTAAGATCCAGATGCAAGAAGCAAGAGATGCCTGAGAAGGTAATCAGGGAAAAGAAATCAAAAGGAACTTATCAAAGTTGAAATATTTACATTCCCATATGGAAAAACAATAATTGTGACTGAGGAAATCTTTCTCAGTATGAAAACAATGGAAGAAGTGTGTATGGTCATGTGAACAGATATGTGAGTGTGTGTGTATATGGTTACAGTTATATATGGATAGAGCGCATAGGCTGAATTTGTTGGGAAGGGAGGATACTCGAGGGGTGAAGTTGTGAGGTGTGAGAGGAAAGTGGCAGGAGGACATGGGGAGAGACAGGGTGGGGTAAACTATCCCATGTACAGGAAGCAGGGGGAAGTGGTTGCAGGGGAGGGAAGAATAGGAAGGCAAAAAGGCGAAACCACATTCTCATTGAATTTGGTTCAGGGAGAGAATGACATACATACTAGGTGGGACATCTCAACCTACAGCAGAATGGGGGGAAGGGGGATGAGAGGAGGGATGATGGATGGGAGGGCATCCTTGGGGGAGGGGAGGTTGGAAGTACCCACTATAGAAGAGGGACAGGATCATGTAGGGAATGGACCAGGTGGGGGGTGGGATGAGTGGGAGGGAATTATAAGCAGCCTTGTACAGTATATCTACTATGATAATGTTTTGCATAGCTAGACATGTACAACATATACTGAATTACTTATCTCCCCAGAGGGAATGGGTGACAATGGAGGAAGGAAATGGATCTGAAATTCGAGGTCTTAACATTAAATGTTTCAAATATATATAAATACTATTATTAATACTCTTTTGCTTGTAATTGGGAGATAAGATGTGCAGGCATTGGGACACAGAGATTCACCTTCCTCTAATGGAGAGGTCGAAGGGGGTATGGGAGAAGATATGGGAGAAAGCTGATTGGAGGAAGCGATATCTTGTGGGACTGCTGTTCTGGGAGGGTGGGTAGGGAAAAAAACAGGGAGGGAAAATGATTGTAACTCAAAATCTGGCGGAAATGAATTATGTAAAACAGAAGTTAATAAAGCATTTGTTTAATAAAAAAATAAATAAAATTTAATTTGAAAAAAAAAAAGTAGATAACTATAGTCATTGACTGCTAAGTCTTGTGTACCCAATCTATTCCATTGATCCACTGTTCTATTCCTCAGCCAGTACCAAGTAATTTTGATGACTGCTGTTTTATAATACAGATTAAAATCTGGTATAGCTAGTCTACCTTCCCTAGTGTTTCTTTTCATTGATTCCCTTGATATTCTAGACCTTTTGTACTTCTAAATGAATTTATTACTATTTTTTCTAGCTCTATGAAGTAATTTTTTGGTAAATTGATTGGTATGGCACTAAATATGTAATTTAATTTAGGTAAAATTGTCATTTTAATTATATTAGCCTGACCCAGGCATGAGAAATTGATATTTTTCCAATTAGTGATATCTGACTTTATTTGTGTGAAAAATCTTTCGTCGTTGTGTTTGTATAGGTCCTCAGTTTGTTTTGGCAGGTCAATTCCCAAATATTTTATAATGTCTACAGTAACTTTAAATGGGATTTTTCTTTCTATCTCTTGCTGTTGAATTTCATTGGGAATATAAAGGAATGCCGAGGATTTATGTGGGTTTATTTTATATCCTGCAACTTTGCCAAATTTATTTATTGTCTCAAGTAGTTTTTTACTTGATTCCCTAGGATTCTCTAAGTATATTATAATATCATCTTCAAAGATTGATAGATTGGTCTCTTCTTTGCCTAATTTGATTCCTTTTTCTTCTCTAATTGCTACTGCTAACATTTCTAGTACCAGATTAATAAGAGGAGTAATAGTGGGCACCCTTGTGTCATCCCTGATCTTATTGGAAATGCTTCTAGCTTATCCCCATTACATAGAATACTTGCTGATGGTTTTAGATAGATGCTATTTATTATTTTAAGGAAGGCGCTATTTATTCCTATGCTTTCTAATGTTTTTAATAGGAATGGATGTTGTATATTGTCAAAAGCCTTTTCTGTATCTATTGAGATAATCTTGTGGTTTCTGCTAGTTTTATTGTTGATATGATCAATTATACTGATGGTTTTCTTAATATTAAACCATCCTTGCATTCCTGGAATAAATCCTACCTGATCAATATGTATTATTCTTGTAATAAGTTGCCGTAGTCTTTTATCTAATATTTTATTTAAAATGTTTTCACGTATATTCATGAGGGAAATTGGTTTATAATTTCCTTTCTCCATTTTTTCTCTCCCTGTTTTAGGTATCAGTACCATATTTGTGTCATGAAAAAGAATTTCGCAGGACTCCTTCACTAATTTGCACAAATAGTTTGTAGAGTATTGGAATCAATTGTTCTTTAAAGGTTTGATAGAATTAGCTAGTAAATCCATCTGGCCCTGGAGATTTTTTCCTAGGGAGTTCATTGATGGCTTGTTTGATTTCTTTTTCTGAGATGGGGTTATTTAAGTAATTTACTTCCTCTTTAGTTAATCTGGGCAACTTATATTTTTGTAAATACTCCTCCATTTCACTAAGATTGTCAAATTTATGTGCATACAATTGGGAAAAATAATTCCTAATTATTGTTTTGATTTCCTCTTCATTGGAGGTAGATTCACCCTTTTCATTTTTGATACTCATAATTTGGTTTTCTTCTTTCTTTTTTTTATCATATTGACTAAGGGTCTATCAATTTTATTGTTGTTTTTTTTTCATAAAGCCAGCTCTCAGTTTTATTTATTAATTCAATGGTTTTCTTAATTTCAATTTTATTAATCTCTCATTTGGTTTTCGTTATTTCTAATTAAGTATTTAATTGGGTATTTTCAATTTGTTCTTTTTCTAGCTTTTTTGATTGCATGCCCAATTCATTAACCTCCATTTTCTCTAATTTATTCATGTATGCACTCAGGGATATAAAATTTCCCCTAAGAATTGCCTTTGCTGCATCCCACAAATGTTGGTATGTTGTCTCATTATTGTCATTCTCTTGAATGAAGTTACTTATTGTTTCTATAATTTCTTCTTTGACCCACTCATTCTTTAGGATTAAATTGTTTAGTTTCCAATTAGTTTTTAGTCTATCTTTACATGGCCCTTTATTGCATATAATTTTTATTGCATCATGATCTGAGAATGATGCATTTATTAATATTTCTGCCTTTCTGCACTGAATTGTGAGTTTTTTATGCCCTAGTACATGGTCAATTTTTGTTTATGTGCCATGTACTGCTGAGAAGAAGGTATATTCCTTTATATCCCCATTCAGTTTTCTCCAGAGATCTATCACATCTAGCCTCTCTAAAATTCTATTCACTTCCTTAAGTTTTTTCTTGTTTATTTTGAGGTTAGATTTATTGAGTTCAGAGAGGGGCAGATTAAGGTCCCCCACTAGTATAGTTTTGCAGTCTATTTCTTCCTCTAATTCCCTTAAATTTTCCTTTAGGAATTTGCATGCTATAGGGCTTGGTGCATATTTATTTAGTAATTATATTGCTTAATTCTCAATGGTGCCTTTTAGCAGGATATAGTTTCCTTCCATATATCTTTTAATTAGATCTATTTTTGCTTTTGCTTTATCTGACATAAGGATTGCTACCACTACTTTGTTTTTTTTTACTTTAGCTGAAGCATAATATATTCTACTCTAGCCTTTTACCTTTACCCTGTTGGTATCCCTTTGTTTCAAATGTGTTTCTTGTAGACAGCATATTGTAGGATTATGGTTTTTAATCCATTCTGCTATCCACCTCTGTTTTATGGGAGAGTTCATCCCATTCACATTCACAGTAATGATTACTCTCTCTCTCTTTCTCTCTGTCCTATTCTGCCACCTGCTTATGTTTTGGTTTCTTCCTTCTCCCTTCCCCATCTCAAGGGTTTTCCTTTTGACCACCTCCTCACTCAGTATCCCCTCCCTGTGATACCCCCCTTCTTTACCTACCCTTTCCCCTTACTACAATTTTCCTCCCTTCTCACCCCCCCTTCTCATCTCCCCTTATCCCTCCTACTGCTTATAGGCCACAATGGATTTTTATACTTATCTGAGTATGTTATTCCCTCTTTGACCCCAAACCAATGACAGCAAATTTCATACAGTGCTCCTCTCCCTCCTTTCCCTCTATTTAATGAGTTTTTGTGTCTTTTCATGTTAGAATCTTAAACTTAACTGATTATGTTGATCCCTCTTTGAACCAGAACCAATGAGAATAATATTCAAATGATGTTCATATCCCTCTTTTCTTCCCCTTTACTATAGTATATTTTATGCCTCTTCCTATGGCATAATTTACCTTTTTCTGCCTCATCCTTTCCTGTTATCCCATTACAGTCCTTTTTAACCCCTTAATAAGGTTTTTTTTTTATCATCAGATTAATTTATTTATACCCACACCCTCTATCTACATATATCCCTTTTAAAGGTCGTGATAATCACATACATTTCCATATTGACAGGTATCAGCTTCTCTTATAGGGATGTCAACAGCCAGGCACCTAGCTCCCAGCCTGAGAAGCTTGGGTCAGAGACCTGTTTATGTCTTTTTATGTCTCTCTTGAGTCTTGTGATTGGAAATCAGATTTTCTATTGAGCTCTGGCTTTTTCATCAGGAAAGTCTAGAATTCCCTAATTTCATTAAATGACCATCTTCTTGCCTGAAAGATTATGCTCAGTTTTTCCAGGTAGTTAATCCTTGGTTGCAGTCCTAGCTCTTTTGCCTTACAAAATATCAAATTCCAATCCCTCTGCTCTTTTAATGTAGAAGCTGCTAGGTCCTGTGTGATCCTGACTGTAGTTCCATGATATTTGAATTGTTTCTTTTTAGTTGCTTGCAGTATTTTCTCCTTAACATTTTAATTCTGGAATTTGGATACTATATTTCTTGGAGTTTTCAATTTAGGATCTCTTTCAGGAGGAGTCTGGTGAATTCTTTCAATAACTATTTTACCTTCTGAGTCTAGAACTTCAGGACAGTTTTCTTTTGCAATCTCTTGGAGTATGTTTTCCAGGCTTTTTTTTCCATCATGGCTTTCTGGTAGACCAATAATTCTTAGGTTATCCCTCCTGGATCTGTTCTCCAGGTCAGTTGTTTTTCCAGTGAGATATTTTACACTTTCTTCTAACTTTTCAATTTTCATGCTTTGTTTGACTCTTGGTGCATCATAGAGTTCTAAGCTTTGGTTTGACTGATTCTAATTTTTAGTGAATTATTTTCTTCAGTTAATTTTTAGGGAGATATTTTCTCCAGTTAGTTCACAAATTTTACTTTTAAAGGATTTGTTTTCTTCAGTGAGACTTTTCTCCAATTTGGTCACTGTAGATTTAAATTTATCTTCTACCTCTCTAATTTGGCTTTTAAAATCTTTCTTGAGCTCCTCCAAGGATGCTTTTTGGGCTTGAGACCAGTTCATATTTCCATTTGTGGTCTCAGGTGAGGATACAGAGTCCATGATATCTCCTGAAAATGATTCTTCTCATTCCCATTCTCAAGGATTTTATTGTCTTTGGTCTTGCCTTTTCAAGTTGCTTCTGGCCCATTGTAATTGCCTATTTCTTGACCTTTAAAGTGTATTTCTGCTCCTGGGGTACAGAGGGATCTGACCCCAGCTTCTCAGGCTGGGAACTAGGAGCCTGGTTGTTGACTTTGTATGCTGTAGCCTCTGGGTATCTAGACTGAGGCCAAGGCCAGGACTCTCAGTGTTTACCCTGAGTTTCCCTGAGGCTCACTGAGTAATCTGTGGGGGAGGGGTGGTCTGACTGCTTCAAATTTCTGCCTCTATACTCCTGGGCTACAGCTCAGATGGGCCTTTGTTGGTCAGGTGAGGTGAGGCTTGTTTGGACCCCTCTGGACCTTCACTTCAGACTCTTAACTGCCTCAGTTACACCCTTTCTCTTTGACTCCTAAGCCTGAGGCTATTTCCCCTATTTCAGGATTTTACTCTGGGTGGGATATTTATCTCTAAGTTTTCTAGGTCTGGGAGGGGCAATTGGAGCAACTAGAGTTTACTTTGCCATCTTGTCCTCTGGAAAATCAGGCTGGTTATTTTTAAACTTCCAGGCTGTGGTCTGATATCCACAGGAGAAGCTGCTGTCTCTACTGTGGTCCCTGAGCTTTCTCTTACCCAGCTCTGATGGATCCTCCAGTCCAGTGGGTGAGACACTGGTGAGATGGCTGTGAATGGCCCTTGGGGTGGGTGAGTCTGCTGGATGGGGCTCTTTCTCACTCTGCTGTAGTCTGCTCTATAGTCCCCGCTGGCTCAGCCCCCACATGCTCTGAGCTCCCTCTGCCCCAAACCACATGGGCACTTTTCTGGGCTGGATTCTTCCACACTAGGTCTCCCAATGGATTCTGTCACTCTAAAATCCGTTCAGATTCACGGGATTCAGGGAGGAGCTTAGAAAAGTTACTGTTTCCATTCCTCCATCTTGACTCCACCTCAGTGAATTTTCAAAACCTTACTTATCAAATTTGAGAAATGAGAGGACTGTTGTCACTGAACCTTAAACCACTATTTTTTGCTAGGAATTTACTGAGAAAGGTAGGAGCAATATAAGAAAATAGGTTAGAGTGATTCTTTTTTTTAAACGTTGGGATAGGCTTTGGTATACTGAAAGCAGTATTAAAAGGACCAGTAAATAAAAAGATGTTAAATGTTAGAGGGAGGATGAGTGAGATTGCAATGTCCCACAAAAGACAGGAAAGGATCGTTATAAAGAACACATGTAGAGGAGATGGTCTTGGCAAAAAGGACTGTCTCATTGTCAGAGAGAGGGGAAAAAGAGGAGAAAGTGAACAGTATTGTCAAAGGATTTTAGAATGAAGAGAAGAAAAGAAGAGAGAATTTTCATTTAATGGCATCAATTTTCTCATCAATGAAAGGCATGAGGTACTCAGACATATAGGGAAGGAGGTGAGACAAATTAGTCTTAATGACTAAATCAGGGACAGATACATTGTAGAAACAAAATCATAAAGACTATCTCTAGTGGAGAAATAAATAGAAAATATTAACTAAAATATTAACAAACATGCTCCCATAACACATTAATGACCAGATTGGATTTATACAAGAAATTCAGATTTGAGTCAATATTAAGAAATGTATGAACATAATAGGATGCATTAATAACAATTTAATAAAATTCACATTAGTTTGTCATTAGGAGTGAAAAAAGGAAAAAATACAACACCATTTTAATTTTAAAAAATAACAGAAGAAATTATAAGCATTCTTTTCCGTAATGAAAAAACTAGAAACCTTTCCTGTAAAATCACGTTATCTATTGTTACCACTCATCTGATAAATTTCTAGAATAAGTAACTACCATGACAGAATAAAGTAGAAAATGTAATAGAATAAACTTAGATAGATTAGGCGGAGGAGACCCAGCAGTTAATGAATATAGTAATCTATTGTTCAAGAAACCCAAAGACCCCAGTTTTGGGGATAAGAATGCACTATTTGCCAAAAACTGATGGGAAAACTGGAATACAGTATGGCAGAAAGTGGGCATAGATCACTATCTAACACCATATACCAAAATCAAGTCTAAATGGGTGCATGATCTAGGTGTAAAGGATGATACTGTAAGCAATTTGGGAAAGCAAGGAATAGTTTACCTGACAGATTTGTGGAGAGGGGAAGATTTTAGGACCAAACAAGAATTAGAGAGCATTATAAAATGCAAAATGGATAATTTTTATTACATTAAATTGAAAAGCTTCTGCACAAACAAAGCCATTGTAACCAAGATCAAGAGGGAGGTGAGAAATTGGGAAAGAATTTTCACAACTTGTGTCTCTGATAAAGGACTCATTTCTAAAATTTATAGAGAATTGAGCCAAATCTATATGAATACAAGTCATTCCCCAATTGATAAATGGTCAAAGGATATGAATAGGAAGTTTTCAGAGAAAGAAATTAAGATATATATAAACATATGAAGAAATGCTCTAAATCACTATTAATTAGAACCAAGAAGGCCTATGTTTCAGTATTTTCTGTAACACATCTCAGCTGAGTAATCATGCCAAACTTCTGAATCTTTCAGTACCATCTCTACGTCCCTTCCCCCACCAATTCTAACATTCTAAGTTACAAAAATGTTGTCAATTTATATTCATGGGAGGAGCTTCCAAAATGAGATTTTCCCACTCCTATGATAACATCATACATCATAGGGTTGTAGATAAGATATGGAATGAGTCTTTGTAGTATTTACTTCAACCCTACTCGTCTTTTTTATATTTTAGGTAGACTTCCACTCCGATTACTAATCTAGTCAAGAGTTATATAATATCTTCCATTGATAGCTAACTATTTCATGCATATTAATCCTTTCTTCCTACTTAGACTGTAAGCTTTTGAGGGGAGGAAACCACTATATTTTGTCTCTTCCTGATAACTCTCATTAAAGGTAACTTTAAAGGAAGACTAATTTAACCATAGGATCTTAGAGAACATGTTGCCCCAAGGGTTCTTAACCTTTAATCCATGGACCATAGATGGATTTTTTTAATTAAACAAATGCTTTATTAACTTCTGGTTTACATCATTCATTTCCACCAGATTATGAGTTACATTTTCCCCCCATTTTTCCCTACCCACCACCCCAGAATAGCAGTCCTACTAGATATCCCTTCATCTAATCTGCTCTCTCCCATATCTTCTCCCATATCCCCTTCGAATTTGCCATTAGGGCAAGGTGAATCTCTGAGCCCCAATGCCTGTGCATCTTATGAAACATTTAATTTTAAAACTTCGTTTTTCAGATCCATTCCCTTTCTTTCTTGTCACCCACTCCCTCGGAGAAGATAAGCAATTCAGTATGTGTTGTACATATATAGCTATGCAAAACATTACCATAGTAGATATATTGTAAAAGACTGCTTATATTTCCCTCCCACCCGTCTCACCTCCCACCTGGTCCATTCCCTACTTTGATCCTGTCCCTCTTTGATAGTGGGTACTTCTAACCTCCCCTCTCCCCAGAATGCCCTCCCCTCCATCATCCCCCCTCTCATCCCCCTTTCCCCTACTCAGAAGAGTGAGTGAGGGTAAGATATTCCATTTAGTATGTATGTGATTCTCTCCTTGAGCCAACTTCAATGAGAATATGCTTTTGCCTTTTTGCCTTCCTGTTCTTCCCCTCCTCTGCAACTACTAGCCCTTGCCTCTTCTACATGAGATAGTTTGCCCTACCCTGTCTCTCTCCATCTCCTCTTGCCACTTTCCTCTCTCACCTCTTGACTTCACCCCTTAAGAATCATCCCTTCCTTGAGGCGGCTAGGTGGCGCAGTGAGCAGAGCACCGGCCCTGGAGCCAGAAGGACCCAAGCTCAGATCCGGCCCCAGACACCCAACACACAAACAAAAACACAGCCGTGTGACCCCGGGAAACTCACCCAACCCCAATTGCCCTCCAAAAAAATAAGAATCATCCCTTCCCATCAAATTCAACCTGTGCCCTCTATCCATGTATACCTGTGAACATATGCCATGTACACTTCAGTTATTTTCATAATGAGAAAGGTTTCATCAAACACAGTTATTGTTTTTCCATGTAGGAATATAAGTAGTTTAACTTTGATAAGTTCCTTTTGATTTCTTTTCCTTGATTACCTTCTCAAGCATCTCTTGCTTCTTGTGTCTGGATATCAAATTTTCTATTCAACTCTGGTTTTTTCATCAAGAATGCTTGAAAGTCCTCTATTCCACTGAATGACCATATTTTCCCCTGAAACAAGACATTCAGTTTTGCTGGGTAGGTGACCCTTGGCTTTAATCCCAGCTCTTTTGCCCTCTGGAATATCATATTCCATGCCCTTCGATCCCTCAGTGTAGAAGCTGCCAGGTCCTGGGCTATTCTGATTGTGTTTCCACAATATAGAAATTGTTCCTTCCTGGCTGCTTGGAGTATTTTCTCCTTGATCTGGGGATTCTGGAACCTGGCTATAATATTTCTGGGAGTTTTCTTTTTGGGATCTTTTTCAGGAGGTGATCAGTGGATTCTTTCAACCTCTATTTCCCCCATTGGGTCTAAAACATCAGGGCAATTTTCCTTGAGAATTTCTTTAAGGATGATTTCTAGGTTCTTTCTTTGATCATGGCTTTCAGGTAGTCCAATAATTTTTAAATTATCTCTCCTGGATCTATTTTCCAGGTCAGTGGTTTTTCCCATGAGATATTTCACATTGCCCTCTATTCTTTCATTTGTTTGGATCTGTTTAATAGTATCTTGATTTCTCATAGTCACTAGCTTCCATTTGCTCCAGTCTAACTCTGAAGGAATGAATCTCCTCAGTGAGCTTTTGAGATTCTTTTTCCATCTGGCAAATTCGACTTTTTAAGGCATTTTTCTCCTCATTGCCTTTCTGAGCCTCTTTTACCATTTGAGTTAGTCTATTTTTTAAGGTGTTATTTTCCTCAGTCAGGCTGTTGACTGTCATTTCATACTTTTCTTGCATCTTTTTCATTTCTCTTCCCAAATTTTCCCCCACTTCTCTTATCTTCTTTTTAAGGTCCTCTATGGCCTGTGGCCAGCTTGTATTTTCATTTGGGGCTTTTGGTGCAGGAGTTCTGACCTCACAGTTCTCCTCCATGCTTTGAGCCTCTTTGTCCCTAAAATAGGAGTTCAATGTTGAACTTTTCTGTTTATTTTATTTCATTTGCCTAGGCATGTTGCCACTTAATTAATTGATTTTGGGGCTTGTTGCCACAGTGGGACTCTGCCACCAGACAGGGGAGCTTCTGCCCAAACGTGGGGTCTTCACAACTTCTGCCAGTTGTGTGGCCTCTGTAAAGCCTCCATCCACTCTGGCAAGTTGGATACCCACCCCAAACTCTCCCCCCAGACCACAATCCAGAGCCAGGCAGTTTAAAGCAAGAGCGATTAACCCCCAGACTGATTTCTGGATCTCCCTACAGTTTACAGACCAGGAGCTAAAGCCACTACTGAAGCTGCAAAATGGCTTCTGTGCAGCTGTTTCTTCAGCAGCTTTTTGCCCCCAGGGGAGGAAGCCACGTGTTCCCCAAATACTGGTCCCAAAGTCCATAGGGCACTAAACTCTCACTTTGTCCTGGGCATATCTGTGCTGATAATTCTGGAATTGCCACAATTGCTGGTGTTCTGGGGTCCCTCCAGCTGGCTGAAGGCCCAGCCGCCTTGGGGCTAAAACCACGGACCTGGGCTCCACTCTGCACGCTGAGCTGTCCTTTCCCAGTGCGCTGTGCTGCCTGCTCTCAGAGTGCTGTGCTGGCCGCTCCCTGCAGGGCTGCTGGGCTTTCCTCAGCAGGAGGTTAGCTTCTCTGTGCCATTCTGTGGGTACTGTGGCTCCAGAAGTTGTTCAGAGTCCCCTTTCACATTGTTCGAAATTTGTTTGGGGCAGAGCACATTGGAAATGCTGTTTCTACTCCACCATCTTGGCTCAGCCCCCCATAGATGGATTTTAGGAGATCTATAAGCTGAAAATGGGGGCAGGGGGAAATTACATTTTTAATTTCACAAACCTCTAACCAAAAATCTATCATTTGCTTCCATAATGATTATAGGCAACAGACAATTATTTTAAGAGGGGGTCCAGAGATTTCATTGTCAAAGATTATCAAAGGTGTCAATGACACATAAAAAGGTTAAGGACCCTTGATATAGTTAACTGGAAAATTGATCAGTGGTAGCTATGCAGTGCAGTGGGTAAAACATTGGATTGTATTCAGGAAGCCTGGAGTTCAAATCCTGTTGCAGATTATTTCACCACCTATATGACTATGGACATGTCATGAAACCTTTGCCTCAGTGTCTTCATCTGTAAAATAAGAATAAAAACAGCACCTACATCCCAGGGTTGTAATGACAATAAAAATATTATATTTGTAAAGCACTTTGCCAACCTTAAAGTGCTATATAAGTGCTTATTGTTTTCATTGCTGTTATTATCTTGACTATTAGCTAATATTAGTAATTGTTTCCTGCCTATTAAAATGAGAATCTTTATAGTTTACTTTAATATTCAGCTAATGAAGAAGGTATTCTCTATAGCAAAGACCCTTGCTAGGTCTTTATTTGAATTCAGAAAAGAATAGGACTACATTTCCTTCAAAGAAATATATTAGCCAATTAGTTTCTTATTTCAAGGAGGTAGGCAGGCAGTTTCTATCCCAGTTTAATGTTTCCAGGCGTCATGGATACCATTCTCCTAGATCAGTTTTACTGAGGTGTACCATGGGAGCTACATAGTGGATACATCAAAGTCCCTACTCCATTGATTTTCTTGATAGGGTAAACAAAGCTGCTACATACAAAATCAGTTTTTTTCTGACTCCCTATGCAAGGAAGTCAACCAAAAAACAAGAGAAAGGAGCATTTAAAACAATGTATAAATAAGAAACACTTGGTTTTCAGAGAAATAGAGAAATGTACAAATGCATTTGTATATATTAATAGAGCTTTGGGTATCAATGATATAAACCACTTAACTTTTTTTGTTTTCAATTAAATGGGAAGAATTGGAAAAAAAAGAATGGAGGGGTCAAGAAACCAGTCTCTTGGCTCATATACACCATTTTACCTTTTATTGGTACAGAGCTTTCCAGAGTCTTTTCCCCATGGGTTTGCTTAAACTCCTCACTAGCTGTAGGACAGCTAATTAATCTAATAAGTATTGCTTGAGTGTTTACTACTTTATACAGTGAATACTATGTTTAGTAATAATATGGAATATAAGAAAGTTGGCTATAGGCTTGGGAGTCAAAGATATTTTAGGGATCATCTATTCCACCATCATCCTTATTTTATGGATAAAGTAACTAAGGCCCAGAAAGGATAAATCATTAGCTCATGATCATATAGCTATTAATATAAAAACCAGGTGTGGGGTGGAGGTCCTCTGGTAGTACATTCAATGCTATCATTACTAAATCACATACAACACACATAGTCTCCCCCTGCCCCAAAGCATCAATAACCTATTGAGGAGTCAAATACTTATGAGTTAAAGTGCCTCACCATTCTTTATGGGATAAAGTACAAACTTTTTTTTTCCTTCTGTCATTTAAAGTCCTATTTTTTTCTGCAACCTTACTTTCCTTATTTTTCTTATAATTCTCATTGCCATATACCCTATACACTAGTAAAATTTGATTGAATTTTTGCCATCCCAGCCCCCAATCCAGAATTTATTTCTATGACTTTGCTCAGTGATTCCTCCTTTTGGAATATCCTTTCCAATTTCTGTCCTTATATCAACTTAATAACAATTTACCTCCTTTTCAAGACACATCTAATATACCACGTCCAAGAAATCTTCCTTGAACCTCTCAGTAACAATTGACTTTTCTTCATCTATTATAACAACTCAGAGCTTATTTATGCACATATTATGTTTTCACAAAAGAGACTGTGAAATCTGTGATTTCAATAATAGGAATTTCCTCAATGTAGTTTGTCACCTTCTCTTCAAATTATAATCATAAAAATGTTGTCTGGAACACCGAGAGTTTAAAGTGACATGTCCAGAGTTACATACTGGGATATGTAAGAAGTGGGATTTGATCTCAGATAGTGGCCAGCTCCTTATTCAATATACTAAATTGCCACTGTTTTTAATTATATTTGTCTCTGTATGATATCTTGATTGGGGGCAGCTTGTTAAAAGGTTTACATAGCCATTATTAATCCCATGAATTATTTTCATCTTAAAGATGCTGAAAAGATAGACATTATGGAACTGAATATACTCAGGAAAGTAACATAAATATTTCACCTAAGATAATACTAACAAAATACTATGAGGAGAGGCATTTGAAAAAAAAAAGTTGTGCTTTTCAGAAGAGATGGCTGAAGTTTCCAGAGGAAGATCCAAGAAAAAATAAGCTAGAAACCTGAGTAGAGACTCCAAGGCAGCACTTGACTTCAGGTACACTATTGCCTAGATGTTTAACTATTTAGTAGAAGTTTTTGTAATTGTATGCTAGGGGCTTAAAAAAACCCACCATCAACTCTGATAGACTTAGCTCTTCTCAGCAATACAATGATCTGACAACTCCAAAACACTCATGATAAAAAATGCTATCTACATCCAGAGAAAGAACTATAGAGTCTAAATGTCAACTGAAACTTGCTATTTCCTCTTTTTTTTCTTTCTTGTGATTTTTTCCCTTTTGTTCTGATTCTTCTTTCACAACATGACTAATGTGGATATATTGTATGTTATATATAGTCATATGTTTAATATAGTACATATATTATCATATTATATATACATATAATATATACATGTGTACATAGGCTACTATATCAGATTGCTTGCCATCTGGGGGGAGGGGGGAAGGAAAAGGAGAGAGGTAGAAAACATTTTGAATTCTAAATCATATAAAAGTGAATGTTCACAGAGCCAAGATGGCGGAGTAGAAACAGTGCGTCCAAGGCACTCTCCCCCCAGATCACCCCCAAACTATGTAAAAGGGGACTCTGAACAACTTCTGGAGCCCCAGAACCCACAGAACAACACAGAGAAGCTAACCTCCCACTGAGGACAGCCCAGCAGCCCTGCAGGAAGGACCAGTGCAGCACTCTGAGAAGCGGCAGCACAGTGCCCAGAGAGCCGAGCCCAGGTCAGTGTGAGCTGTGGTTTTAGCCCCAGGGCGGCCGGGCCAGCAGCCAGCTAGAGGGACCCCAGAACACCAGCAGCTGTGGAGATTCCAGAATTATCAACTCAGATATGTCTAGGACAAAGTGAGAGGTTAGTGCACTATGGACTTTGGGACCAGTATTTGGGGAACACATCGGCTTCCTCCCCTGGGGGAGAAAAGCCGCTGAGGAGACACACTATTTTGTAGTTTTCACTGGCAGCTCCAATTCCTGGCCTGCGAACTGTAGGGAGATCCAGCGATCAGTCTCGGGGGTAATCACTCTTGCTTTAACCTCCCTGGATCCGGATTGTGATCTGGGGGGGAGGTCTGGGGTGGGTATCCAGCTTGCCAGAAAGCTGTGAAGACCCCAACATTCAGGACGAAAGCTCTCCTGTCTGGTGGCAGAGACCTACTGTGGCAACAAGACCAAAAGTCAAGTAATTAAGAAGTGGCAACATGCCAAGGCAAAGGAAACAAAATAAACAGAAAGATGCAACCTTAGACTCCTATTTTGGGGGCAAAGAGAATCGAAGCATAGAATAGGAATGGGATTGTAAGGTCAGAAATCCTCCCCCAAAAGCCCCAGAGGAAAATATGAGCAGGTTTCAGGCCATAGAGGACCTTAAGAAGGACTTTAAAAATCACATAAGAGAAGTGGAGGAAAAATTGGGAAGAGAAATGAGAAGGATGCAGGAAAATTATGAAATGAGGGTCAACAACCTGACTGAGGAAAATAATACTTTAAAAATAGACAAACTCAAATGGCAAAGGAGGCCCAAAAGGGCAACGAGGAGAAGAATGCCTTAAAAAGCCTAATTTGCCAGATGGAAAAAGAATCTCAAAAGCTCACTGAGGAGATTCATTCCTTCAGAGTTAGACTGGAGAAAATGGAAGCTAGTGACTTTATGAGAAATCAAGATGCTTTTAAACAGATCCAAACAAATGAAAGACTAGAAGGCAATGTGAAATATCTCATGGGAAAAAACACTGACCTGGAGAATAGATCCAGGAGAGACAATTTAAAAATTATTGGAATACCTGAAAGCCATGATCAAAGAAAGAACCTAGAAATCACCCTTCAAGAAATTCTTAAGGAAAATTGCCCTGATGTCTTAGACCCAGAGGGCAAAATAGATGTTGCAAGAATTCACTGATCACCTCATGAAAAAGATCCTAGAAAGAAAACTCCCAGGAATATTAGAGCCAGGTTCCAGAATCACCAGATCATGTAGAAAATACTACAAGCAGCCAGAAAGAAACAATTTCAATATTGTGGAGACACAATCAGAATAGCACAGGACCTGGCAGCTTCTACATTGAGGGATACAAGGGAATGGAATATGATATTCCAGAGGGCAAAAGGGCTGGGAATGAACCCAAGGGTCACCTACCCAGCAAAACTGAGTATTTTGTTTCAGGGGAAAATATGGTCATTCAGTGGAATAGAGGACTTTCAAGCATTCTTGAGGAAACAACCAGAGTTGAATAGAAAATTTGACATCCAGACACAAGAAGCAAGAGATGCCTGAGAAGGTAATCAGGGAAAAGAAATCAACAGGAAATTATCCAAGTTGACCTATTTGCATTCCTACATGGAAAAACAGTAACTGTGACTGATGAAACCTATCTCAGTATGAAAATAATGGAAGAAGAGGGTGTGGTCATATGAATACATATGTGAATGTGTGTATATATATTTACAGTTATACATGGAGTGAGGGCATAGGTTGAATTTGTTGGGAAGGAGTGATACTTAAGGGGTGAAATTATGAGGTGAGAGAGGAACGTGACAAGAGGAGATGGGGAGAAACCGGGTAGGGTAAACTATCTCATGTAGAAGAAGCAAGGGAAGTGGCTGCAGGGGAGGAGAAGAATAGGAAGGCAAAATGGCAAAACCACATTCTCCTTGAATTTGGTTCAGGGAGAGAATGACATACATATTAAATGGGATATCTCAACCTGCAGCAGAAAAGGGGACGGGGGACGAGAGGAGGGATGATGGATGGGAGGGCATTCTTGGTGGGGGGAGGTTGGAAGTACCCACTATAGAAGAGGGACAAGATCAAATAGGGAATGGACCAGGTAGGGGGTGGGATGGATGGGAGGGAATTATAAGAAGCCTTATCCAATATATCTACTATGGTACTATTTTGCATAACTATACATGTACAACACATACTTAATTACTTATCTTCCCAGAGGGAATGGGTGGCAAGGGAGGAAGGGAATGGATCTGAAATTTGAGGTCTTAAAATTAAATGTTTCAAATATATATAAATACTATTTTCAATACGCTTTTGCATGTAATTGGGAGATAAAATGTGCAGGCATTGGGGCACAGAGATTTACCTTGCTCTAATGGAAAAGTTGAAGGGGGTATGGGAGGAGATATGGGAGAGAGCAGATTGGAGGAAGCGATATCTTGTGGGACTGCTATTCTGGGATGGTGGGTAGGGGAAAAACGGGGAAAAAAATTGTAACTCAAAATCTGATGTAAATGAATGATGTAAACCAGAAGTTAATAAAGCATTTGTTTAATTAAAAAAAAGGGAATGCTGAAAACTATCTTTACATGTAATAGAAAAAATAAAATACTATTAAGTGAAGGGGAAAAAAAAGAAAAGTTCATGAATAATTATGAGTGAAATCACGGGTCCCAAGAGATAGTAAGTAGTTGATAGGCCAAACCTACTGACACTCTTTACCTTTGAGAGAAAAAAAATGTTTGGGGTGTGATACATCATTAGCAAAGTCTTTGAAAAATAAAGTACCAAAAATGGGTTGAAGAATTTAAATTGTAGTCCTCACTAGCAAAGCTCAATTACCTGTTCCTCATGAGTTTTGAAGCCAAAATTATTGATTTGATTTTCATTGTAATAAAGAGTCTGGGGAAGCTGAGATTTCAGACTTTGCCCAGGAGTAGTACTGATGTTCTAAACTTCCTACCTCCTTTCTGTTAGTTATTCATAAGTTCAGGTCAGTCAATGTTGGGGAATAGATAATAGTTTTAATGGGATGGACTGAATCTTTTGATTAATTATAAATTATTATTGTCAATTTTCTTGCCATTAGATTAGACTAGAATCAGCCTGGGCTGAAGCATTTTAGATCTGGCAAGGCAGTTATATGTATGCACACTTGGTAATAAGTTAGAATAGCTCGAGTCTTGGAGCCATACAGATAATGTACTCCGAGGAGCTATTTCAGCCATACCTATTCGTGCTAATGTAAATAAAGCCAGAACCCTTATGAGTAGAACATCATCTTTAATAATTGTGCATGCTTTTGTAGAGAGTCATCATAAAATGATGAGGTCTAGGGATAGGGGTTCATGAAACTCCAAAATACCAATATGCCAGGTTCTGCCTAATAAATTCGACTCAAGTCTTCTCTCAACCAAAGAAAAGCAAAGTTTATTAAAACTTCACCATATTGTGGAGACTCTTAAGGAGTGTCGGTATCTATAAGGCTTATATTGGACAAGCATCTTTGTATTGGACACAGAGCAAGTCTGTGCTAGAAAATTCTATGGAGCTCTCACTCCACATGGTATGACTTGCTCTGTGTCCAGTAGAAGCCAACTTGTCCAATTTGTTCATAATTTGTTCAAGCATTCCTCAGTTACCTGGTGTGTGTGTATATATATATATGTGTGTGTGTATATATGTATATATACATATATATGTATATGTATATGTGCATGTATGTATATATGTATGTATATACATGTGTATACACACATATGTAAACATCAAGACTATTGTTCTATAAGAAATTATTAAATGGGAAGTTTCTCAAGAAAAAAATTGGAATACTTATGTAGAGATTTATATAGCATGAAGTGAGCTAAACCAGGATAACAATGTCTGTGATATCAACCACAGTGTTTAAAAAATGAAGGACTTAAGAATTAAGATCAGGGGAGGAGCCAAGATGGCGGAAAGGAAGCAGTAACCTCCCTGAGCTCCTCAGTCACTAAGTCTCAAAGGGTGAATCTGAGCAGATTCTGGAGTGACGGAGCCCACTGGAAGATGGAGCATGGCAGAGTCCAGCCCAGGAGGTTGCCCAGTGTGTCCGGACAGAACAAGTGCAGAGCATGTGGGGTCTGCACAGCTCAGACCTAAGAGCAGACAAGCAGACTACACCAGAGAGAGAAAAAGCCCCAGCCTGCAGACTTACCGAGGACAAATCACTGTCATCTCCTCTTCATCTGAAGAAGGGACAGGAGTGGTGGGAGTGGTCATTGGAGCCAGGTAGGAGAGTCAGGCCCCACAGAGGAGAGAGCAGCTTCTCTGGCTGCATTCAGCCCCCACCCTGGAAGCTTAGAAACTGCCTGCCTGTATAATACAGGGGCTGGAATGGCAAAGTAAATTCTAGCTGCTCTGATCCTTCCATCCCTCCTTCAAGAAGCTGAAAACCCAAAGATAAGTCTCCCACCCAGACTGGAATCCCAAGTTAATGGAAATAGCCCCAGGATTGAGAGTCTCCAAGAAGGGGTGTAACTGAGACAGCCAGGAGTCTGAAGAGAAGAGAGGGAGGGGTCCCAACAAGCCCCAACTCACCTCAACAACAAATGCCTACTTATAGCCCAGGGGTATAGAGGCAGAAATCTGAAGTGGTCAGACTCACCCCCACCTACACATCTACATTCCTCACTGACTTCCCTGTCTTAGCCATAAAGTAGCCACCCAGAGGTATTCAAACTCAAGGATCAGGCCCTAAACTCATAGCCTGAGAAACTAAGAAACAGGAAGTCACAATGGGAAAGAAGGAAGCTAAGAAGGAGAAGGGGAAGGCAAGAAAGTCTATTCGAGCCTACTCTATAAGGCAAGAACAACTAAATACACAGGACAATATAGACTCTCTAGCTACACCTGAGAGCACAGAAGGAAACATGATCTGGTCTCAAGCCCAAATAGCATTCCTGGAGGAGCTCAAGAAAAATTTTAAAGACCAAATCAGGGAGGCAGTGACCTACTTGGAAAAATGTCTCAGTGAAGTAATTGGAGAAAACACCTCCCTAAAAAAGGAACTTCAAAAAATAACCGAAGACCATAATTCACTAAAAATTAGAAACAATCAAACTGAAACTCAGAACTCTATAATGCAGCAAGAGTCAATCAAACAAAACAAGATGATCGAAAAATTGCAAGAAAGCATAAAATATCTCACTGGAAACATAACTCACCTAGAGAACAGATCCAGGAGAGACAACCTAGGAATTATTGTTCTACCAGAAAGCCATGATGAAAAAAGCAGCCTAGACAACATCCTCCAAGAGATTGTCAAAGAAAACTGTCCTGAGGTCCTGGAATCAGAAGATAAAATAGCTATTGATAGAATTCACCAGACTCCTCCTGAGAGAGATCCCAAACTGAAAACTCCAAGAAATATAGTAGCTAAATTCCAGAATTACAAGATCAAAGAAAAAAATTCTACAAGCAGCCAGAAAGAAACAATTCAAACATCGAGGAACTACAGTTAGGATTACACAGGACCTAGCAGCTTCTACATTAAAAGAGTGGAGGGACTGGAATTTGATATTTTGTAGGGCAAGAGAGCTAGGACTACAACCAAGGATTAACTACCCAGCAAAACTGAGCATAAACTTTCAGGCAAGGAGATGGTCATTTAATGAAATAAGAGACTTCCAGACTTTCCTGATGAAAAAGCCAGAGCTCAATGGAAAATTTGATCTCTAGTTACAGGACTCAAAGAAGACATAAGAAGATAAGCAAGAGAAACACAGACTCACACATGCATAAGTGCACACACCCACACCCACAAACACACGCTCATTACTTGGAATGCAACAAGAGCAAAATGTTCACATCCCTATATGTGGAGCTGATAACTGTCAATATTCGAAATCTTTGTGATTATCATGACCTTCAAAAGTGTTATACTTAGATAGAGGGTGTGGGTATGAATGCACTAACCTGAAGTCTAAAAAAAAGTATTAAGGGGATCAAAGGGACTGTAATGGGAAAAAGGAAAAGATGAGTTAGGAAAAGGTAAAATATGCCATCTGAAGAGGCATTAAAACACACTATAAAAGAGGGGAAAGAAAGAGGGAGAGGAACATCATTTAAACACTATTCTCACTGGTTCTGGTTCAAAGAGGGATCAACTTAATCAGTGAAGTTTAAGATTCTAATGTGAATAGACACATAAATTCATTAAATAGATGCAAAGGAGGGAGGGAGAGGAGCACTGTTTGAAATTTACTCTCATTGGTTTGGAATCAAATGGGGAGTAATTTACTCTGATAAGTATAAAAACTTATTGTGTCCTATAGATAGTGGAAGGGCAAGGGGGGATGAAAAAGAGGAGACTAAAGGGGGGATTAGAAGGGAGGGAAACAGTAGTAAGGAGAGAGAGTAGGTTAAGAAGGGGGATCACTGGGTGGGAACACTGAGGGAGGGGGTGGTCCAAAGGGAAAACTTCAAGGAGGGGAAGGGAGAAGGAAGAAACAAAAACATAAACAGGGGAGGGAATAGGATGGAGGGAAAGAGACAGATAGTCATCATTACTGTGAATGTGAATGGGATGAACTCTCCCATACAACAGAGACAGATAGCAGAATGGATTAAAAACCATAATCCTACAATATGCTATCTACAAGAAACACATTTGAAACAAAGAGATTCCCACAGGGTAAAGGTAAAAGGTTGGAGTAAAATTTATTATGCCTCAGCTAAAGTAAAAAAAGTAGCAATACTTATCTCAGATAAAGCAAAAGCAAAAATAGATCTAATTAAAAGAGATAAGGGAGGAAACTATATCCTACTAAAAGGCACCATCGAGAATGAAGCAATATCACTACTTAATATGTATGCACCAAGTGGTATAGCATCCAAATTCCTAGAGGAGAAATTAAAGGAATTAGAGAAAGAAACAGATAGCAAAGCTATACTAGTGGGGGACCTTAATCTCCCCCTCTCTGAACTCGATAAATCTAACCTCAAAATAAACAAGAAAGATGTTAAGGAGGTGAATAGAATCTTAGAGAGACTAGATATGATGGATCTCTGGAGAAAACTGAATGGGGATAAAAAGGAATTTACTTTCTTTTCAGCAGTGCATGGTACATACTCAAAAACAGACCATGTACTAGGCCATAAAAACCTCACAATCCGGTGCAGAAAGGCAGAAATATTAATTGCATCATTCTCAGATCATGATGCAATAAAAATTATATGCAATAAAGGGCCATGGAAAGATAGATTAAAAACTAATTGGAAATTAAACACATTAATCCTAAAAAATTGGTGTCTCAAACAAGAAATTATAGAAACAGTCAATAATTTCATTCAAGAGAATGATAAAAATGAGACAACATACCAAAATGTGTGGGATGCACTAAAGGCAGTTCTCAGGGTAATTTTTATATCCCTGAGTGCATACTTAATTAAAGCAGAGAGAAGGGAGGTCAATGAATTGGACATGCAATTGAAAAAGCTAGAAAAAGAACAAATTGAAAACCCCCAATTTAGTACTAAATTAGAAATATTGAAAACCAAAGGTGAGATTAATAAAATTGAAATTAAGAAAACTATTGAAGTAATAAATAAAACTAAGAGCTGGCTTTATGAAAAAATCAACAAAATTGATAGACCCTTAGTCAATATGATAAAAAAAAGAAAGAGGAAGCTAAATTATGAGTATCAAAAATGAAAAGGGTGAATCTACCTCCAATGAAGAGGAAATCAAAAAAAATAATGAGGAATTATTTTTCCCAATTGTATACACATAAATATGACAATCTTAGTGAAATGGATGAATATTTACAAAATCACAAGTTGCCCAGATTAACTGAAGAGGAAGTGAATTACCTAAATAACCCCATCTCAGAAAAATAAATCAAACAAGCCATCAATGAACTCCCTAGGAAAAAATCTCCAGGGCCAGATGGGTTTACTAATGAATTCTATCAAACATTTAAAGAACAATTGATTCCAATACTCTACAAACTATTTGGGAAAATTAGTGAAGAAGGAATCCTACCAAACTCTTTCTATGACACAAATATGGTACTGATTCCTAAATCAGGAAGAGATAAAACAGAGAAAGAAAATTATAGACCAATTTCCCTCATGAATTTAGATGCAAAAATTTTAATAAAATATTAGCCAAAAGACTCCAACAACTTATCACAAAAATAATACACTCTGTTCAGGTAGGATTCATTCCAGGAATGCAAGGATGGTTTAATATTAGGAAAACCATCAGTATAAATGAGCATATCAACAATAAAACTAGCAGAAACCACATGATCATCTCAATAGATGCAGAAAAGGCTTTTGACAAAGTACAACATTCATTCCTATTAAAAACACTAGAAAGTATAGGAATAAATGCAGCCTTTCTTAAAATAGTTGATAGCATCTATTTAAAACCATCAGCAAGTATTATATGCAATGGGGATAAACTAGAAGCCTTTCCAATAAGGTCAGGAGTGAAACAAGGGTGTCCACTATCACCCCTTTTATTCAATCTGGTACTAGAAACACTAGCAGTAGCAATTAGAGAAGAAAAAGAAATGAAAGGAATCAAATTAGGCAAAGAAGTGACCAAGCTATCACCCTTCGCTGATGATATGATGATATACTTAGAGAATCCTAGAGAATTAAGTAAAAAACTACTTGAGACAATAAATACATTTGGCTAAGTTGCAGGATATAAAATAAACCCACATAAATCCTCAGCATTCCTGTACATCTCTAATGAAACTCAACAGCAAGAGATAGAAAGAGAAATCCCATTTAAAGTCACTGCAGACATTATAAAATATTTGGGAATATATTTGCCAAAACAAACCCAGAATCTATATGATCACAACTACAAAACACTTCTCACACAAATAAAATCAGATCTAAATAGTTGGAAAAATATCAATTGCTCATGGCTGGGTCAAGCTAATATAATAAAAACGACAATTTTACCCAAACTAAACTATATATTTAGTGCCATACCAATCAATTTACCAAAAAACTACTTTCTAGATTTAGACAAAATAATAACAAAATTTATTTGGAAAAACAAATGGTCTAGAATATCAAGGGAGTTAATGACACAAAATGCTAGGGAAGGTGGCTAGCTATGCCAGATCTTAATCTGTATTATACAGCAGCAGTCATCAAAACTGCTTGGTACTGGCAGAGGAGTAGAGTAGTGGATCAATGGAATAGATTAGGTGCAACAGACCCAGCAGTTAATGAATATAGTAATCTATGGTTCGATAAACCCAAAGACCCCAGTTTTGGGGATAAGAATGCACTATTTGCCAAAAACTGATGGGAATACTGGCAGTAACTTGGCATAGACCATTATCTAACACCATATACCAAAATCAAGTCTAAATGGGTGCATGATCTAGGAAATGGATGATACCATACTAGTATGATACTAGTAAAGGATGATACTGTAAGCAATTTGGGAAAGCAAGGAATAGTTTACCTGACAGATTTGTGGAGAGGGGAAGACTTTAGGACCAAACAAGAATTAGAGAGCATTATAAAATGCAAAATGGATAATTTTGATTACATTAAATTGAAAAGCTTCTGCACAAACAAAGCCAATGTAACCAAGATCAAGAGGGAGGTGGGAAATTGGGAAAGAATTTTTACAGCTTGTGTCTCTGATAAAGGACTCATTTCTAAAATTTATAGAGAATTGAGCCAAATCTATATGAATACAAGTCATTCCCCAATTGATAAATGTTCAAAGGATATGAACAGGCAGTTTTCAGAGAAAGAAATTAAGATATCTATAAACATATGAAGAAATGCTCTAAATCACTATTGATTAGAGAAATGCAAATCAAAACAACTCTAAGATACCACATCTCCCCAGTCAGATTGGCTAAGATGAAAAAACAATAAAGTGACAAATGCTGGAGAGGATGTGGACAAATTGGAACACTAATACATTGCTGGTGGAGTTGTGAACTTATCCATCCATTCTGGAGAGCAATCTGGAATTATTCCCAAAAGACTATAAATAATTTCATACCCTTTGACCCAGCAATGCCACTTCTAGGGTTATATCCCAAAGACATCACAGAAGTGGGAGAAAGACCCATATGTACAAAAATATTTATAGCAGCCCTTTTTGTGGTTGCAAAGAACTGGAAACTAAAGGGGTGCCCATCAATTGGGGAATGGCTAAACAAGTTGTGGTATATGAATGTAATGGAATATTATTGTGCTATAAGAAACGAGGAGGTGACGGATTTCATAATTACCTGGAGAGACTTATATAAACTGATGCTGAGTGAGAAGAGTAGAATCAGAAGAAATTTGTATACAATCACAGACATACCATATCTGTGATAACTGATTATGACAGACTGGACTCTTTTCAGCAAAGCAATGATATAAGTCAATCCCGAAAGACTCAAGAAAGAAAGAAATATGCTATCCAGAGATATAACTAGAAAGAACTGAGCCTTAATCCTGATGGAAGCAAACTAAATGGTCTTTTTCTTTACAAAAAAAAAAGCATGGGAGCAAGCACAAAGCCTTATTTCACTCCATATTTTCCAGGTTATATGTGAAGAGGAAGTTATTCCCCAGGAGTTCAAGGATGCCTCCATTGTTCATCTCTATAAAGGTAAAGGAAATAGATTGTCCTGTGACAATCACAGGGGGTTCTCTCTCTTAGTTATTGCTGTCAAGATTCTTGCCAGAGTTCTCCTTAAATGGCTGATCCTTCATTTGGAAGTGGTCATCTACCTGATAGGCAGTGTGGCTTCAGAAAGGTCTGAGGAACAGTTGATAAAGTGTTTGCTGCCAACAACTTCAGGAGAAATGCCAGGAGCAGAACAGAGGTCTGTACACAACATTTGTAGATATGACCAAAGCCTTTAATAATGTTAGTCATGAGGGCTTATCAAAAATTATGTCAAACTTTGGTTACCCAGAGAAGTTCATCAGCATTGTATGTCAATTCCATGACAGCATGCTTGCTCAGGTTCTAGGTAATCGACAATGCTCTCATGCCTTCCTAGTCACCAATGCTAAAAATTAAGTAACTACTGAATGCCTGGTAAAACACAACTTTAGCTAGAATTATACTTCAGAAATTTGGTCACCTTGCATTAAATAAGACATTGAAATTACTATATACAAATACAGACTTAGAAATACTTAAGAATTCAACCTATAAACTGAGCTAGAAGTGGACTATTATCACAAACAAATTGTTGCCCACAATTGTTCAGACATGGCATTAATACATAAAAAAAGAAAAAAATTTAATGACACTATGTGAAATATATAAATCTCCAAACTAGATGGAATGAAAAGTTTACAAATTACAGACCTGAGAGGAGATCATAATTATGTGAGAACAGCATGAGAGATATAGGATTTATATTGTCCCATCTGCTATGGAATTATACTGAGAATGCATTCAGTCAACCTACAAAAGATGAACTATATCCTAATAGTCTTATTCAATTGCAAATGTAATTATTTTATCAAGTTCTTTAATAATCTGAGTAATTATATATATATAGTAAAAATAGTCAACAATTTGTCTCAATTTCTATCTGTACCGAATGGAAAGAGGTGAGAATGAAATAATAGAAATAATTTATATTTCATTGTAATGTTTTAAGGCATTTTCCATGTATTATCTCATTTAATATTATAATAACCCTGTGTTTTAGGTACTATGGGTATATCATCTTCATTTTTACAAATCTGGTGTTGCTTATACTGGCTAAGATTGGTTGAATTACCTGCTTGTCATTGCATTGTTGACTTATTAAAAGCAAAATTTAGTCCCAACTTCAACATACTATGCATTACTAGAAATAATAGGCATCATCATCAACAACAACAAACATTTATTGAGCATTTACTAGTTGCTCCTCCTAGACCACTGCCTTGTCATGGCAGAGGGGATTTTGTATTTCAGTGAAACTATGGATATTCTGTGGAGGCTTACCCAAGATGGATAGGTCATAATGGAGAATTCTGACAAAAGCTGATCCATCAGAGAAGGAAATAGCAAATCATTCCAGTATCTTTGCTAGAAAAACTTCATGGATTGTGGGTCTGGTGTGCTATGGTCCACAGGATCATTAAGAATCAGACATGATTTAACAACTGATGTACTTACTCTACCAAGAACTAAAGACCCAAAGAAGGTAAAAAAATAATTTCCTGACTTAACATGTAGCTACCATTCTAATGGAGGTAGCAACATGCATATCATATATATATATATATATATATGACATATACAAAGTAAATGAGAGGTAAGATTTCTACTACTGTTCACTTTGCCCTCATTATTTTCCTCTCTTTCCATGACACATATAAAATGACCAAAATAAGGGTAAGTGGACATGCTACCATGAAAAGGCTAGGTTGCTTTGTGAGGTTCTTTGAAAACTCTCCACTGCAGGTCTTTATTTAATGTTTTATAAGTTGAAACAATTATAGTAGATAATAACTAAAATCTTTTCCCATTATAAAAAATACTAACATTCTAAATAGTTCCTACTTGCTTATCATCAAGCTCAAGTTGCTTTGAAAAGATTTCTAACCTCTCTGATTTTCTGTTTCCTAATAGCAACTGATTCATACATTCAAATCCTGCTCCCGTCTTGGCAAAAGTCCCTTATAAAAAGTTGTTGTTTTTCCATCTGCTTGGGAATGCTAGTTGTAGGAACATGACTCATTGGATAAAGGAAAGCTAGGTGCAAAATGGTTTGATGCCAGAAATAAATGCCCTCTACTGATGAATTTAATTAAGAATCATTACAACCACACATCAAGAACTTGCCCTTCAGTGAGGGAATTGATTTCAGATGGATCCCATTCTAATCATTTTGCTGACATGAATATTATGGAAACAACAATTAATAGGGAGACAGAGAGGAGACAAGTGCTTCAGGGGAAAATTGTAAGGGAAAACACAAGGAAAATTTGTCTCTGGAGACCCACCCACCCCCCCAAAAAAGGAAGATGATATGAGAATAGCAGAGCAGAGCATCTGCCAAGACTGATAAGTCAAGGAGAACAGTCATGTTTTAACATTTTCTTTCCCTAATCCTTTATCTCCATTCTGAGGAAGGTCTGTTTCATGTGCGCTAGGCTCTCTGGGAAGCTGCAATGATTAATGTTAAATGGTCTCTATCCTGCAGCTGCTTCACTCACAGGGAAGCAAAGGAAGAATGCTGGCTTCTGTTAGACAATCAGAGAGAATGGCATCTATAAAATTAGTGTCGGAGTGGGCCCTGGCACCATTAAAATAGAGAACAAGGCAAGAGCAGACTGTGTCATTTTCCCAGTTATGAGCTCTTGGTTTGAGCTGATCAATTCCACCCAAAAAAAATGTCACAGAGTTAAACCCCAAATTCAGTTCTTAGTACCATTTTCTCTTTTTAGATTTAATATCAGCATCCTTGTTATTTAGAACAAATTTACATTGGCTTTGTCCATTTAAATGGAAAGGTGAACTGTGCTCTGTGGCCAATGTAAGGAACACACAATAAAACTAGGAACTTGGGAGCTTCTAGGATAGACTGTTTTTGTCTTTTCTGACCTCATCTTAAATTGTTTCCTCCTTTCCCTCCCTTTAAAATGAAAAAAGTACTTTAAGTCAATTAAAAAAAAAAAAGACTGCCCCCCAGCTTAATTTCTGCATATCAAAAAATGCTTAAGAATATTTTGAGTAGAGAGAAAATTAGCTAGACATGGAGATTCATTTGTCTTTGTAATAACAAGATATATCATAGAAATGAGATCAATTTGAACAGGGTATTTAAATTTATATGACCCTTTCCCACTGAATCTTCAGACAGGGTTATGTTGTGAATGAAGAACCCAGCTTATGGATGGATAGTTGGGTGTGGAAGGCCCCTTCTGTCTGTCTTTTTTCAAGACTAGAAAATTCTCATTCTCTTATAGTCCCTCGGGAGCTCTTGATTGCTTTTAGGTATTCTTTCAGAGTTGCCTTGACAATTTCCCAGACTCCTAGCACATACCTTTTTTTTCCTTTTGTGCCTTATACCTATGTCAGTGTCCTGAGGAGGATAACCAAGGTGTCAAGGGGACTTGAGAGATTGTAGTAGGAGCATTCATACAAGGAACTGGAGATATTTAGCCAGCCTAGGAACAAGATGACTTGTCCTTGTAGGGACGCAATAACTATATTTACATTTTTGAAAGCCTAACTTGTGAGAGATTTTGATTGAACTGTTTGACCTGGAGGATAGAACGAAAAGCAATGAATCGAAGTTGGAAAGAAAAAGATATAGGCTTCATGTTAAGGAAGTCTAATGAATAAATGGACCCGTTTGAAAGTGGAAAAGGATACCTTAGGTGGGTTGTCTTTCAGCAGAAATCCTTCGAGGATACTAGGTGAGAACCCATTAAGTACCCCAAAGGAAGTAATTACTGTTCAAATACATGTTGGACTAGATTGTGAGCTCCTTTATCCTTTTGAAATGCTGCATGATTCTATATATAGGTGTCACTGGAATTTTTAAATTTCAATTAATTTACCCACATACACATACTAAACCAAGCCAAAAACTCATCACCTTTTGTAATTACCCTCTTGACTTTCTTCTATTCTTTCTTTTCTCACCCTCAACACTTTGTATCTTCTACCATCTCTTTTCTATCCCTACTCCTGATGGCTGAATGTTAGTGAAGGAAAATACAGAACTGCTTGGGTTCTCAACCAATGTGTACTATCTGAACTAGAGTTATCACTGCTGTGTACCCATGCTAGCTTATGGCACGTGTGCATACATACATATAAAATTATGTAGGGAAATATGCACACATGTATATATATGTGTGAACACATATGTGTGTATATGTATATACCTACACATATGTGTATAGGTATGTGCATGTGTTTCTTATTGACTTTCTATCATGTTCTGCACAAGAACTATTCTAAATTCTCTTTTCTCAAACTCCCAATTCAATTAATCATCCTTCCTCCCCTCCACCTTATCCCAAACATCTTCAAACTCTTTCTCTTTTGGCTCTTTATATCAACCTCAAAAAAGATCTTCATTTGTTTTCTCAATTTCCTGACTACTCAATCTTTAACTCCTTGTTGTGTGGTTTACATGACCACCATTCCACTGGCAAAGCTCTAAGATCGCCAATGACTTACTTATCCCCTAAAACAATGACATTTTTCTGTCCTAATTCCTCTAGACTTCTCAGCAATATGTAACACTTTTAACTATCACTTCCTTTTTGTTATCTTATCACTTCTTGAGAGGCAGTGTTGAGTAATGGGTGAATTGCTAGCCTTAGAATCAGGAGACTTAGGTTAAAATCCCACCTGAGATATGTAGTGACTAAGCTTGCCAAAGGCAAATTAGCTAATCTCTCTGAGTTTCAATTTCCTTATCTGCAAAATTGCCATTGATATTTGTAATTGGACATGAAATATGTCAGTGTACAGAAAGCCTGACTCATAATTGGGAAGACCTAGTTCAAATACTACCTTTGATTCATTTTGGTTGTGTAATCCCTGACAAATAATATTTTAATGACCTAAAACTTTAAAACAATAAATTAAAGAGCAGGTGATAGTCTTCATTAGGAGTGTTTCTTCACTGGTGGTTCTTTATACCAACAAAATCATAGATTCATATCTAGACAAACATATGCATCATTTCCTCATAGAGTTTGTGGAAGACAATCTCTTTTCTATTCTTAAAATGTTTTGTTTTCCTATCCTTCTCCCATTTCTTTAAGCATAGATGACACATGTCTCTCAAGAATTGGTCTATGGCTAGAGGAAATGTAGAAGAATAGGGACACTGATACACTTGTTGGTAGAGTTAGATAATGGTCCAACCAGAACAATTTGGAATAATGCCCAAAGAACTATCAAATTGTTTATAACCTTTGACCCAATAATACCAGCACCATGTCTTTATCCCGAAGAGATGAAATAAAATGTAAAAAGATATGTAAAAAATTAGGGAATGGCTGAATAAGTGTGGTATATGATTGTGTTATAAAAATGATGAAGGGGAAGGGTTGAGCCAAGATGGCAGAAACAAGGTAGGGACTTGCCTGAGCTCTCCCCCAAACACCTTTAAATAATATCTCAAAACAAATTATAGAGTGGCAGAACTCACAAAATGATGGAGTGAAACAATTTTCCAGCCCAAGACAATTTATAAAGCGGGCAGGAACGGTCTGTTGCATCAGGGTGAGAGCAAGGCACAGCCTCACACAGACTAGACCTAGACAAACCAGGAACAGGACTTAGGCATAACTGAATCAGTGGTAGCCGTGTTGGTTTCTGGATTTCTCAGCCCACAGAGAGTAAGGGTGTTGAACAACTGGTCAGAATGAGATTACAGGGGTCTGTAAGGGTCTAAAGGGGCAGGATTCTGTCGCATTATTCACACTTGGATCTGGTTTGCAGTCCTAGGTTGTAGTCCCAGAGTGAGGAGGAATACTAGCATATCAGAGCTTGTAGTCACATGGGGAGCTGAGTCCCTGGTCACAGATCCAGGTAGAAAAGAATGCTTGTGGTCTGTGAGAGACCACAGACCAGTGCATAGTAAAGGAGAATAGTAAACTAACCTCTCCCTCGATTATACTACCTTGGAAGAATGAAAAATTTATAAGTGCACAGAATTACCTCTGAAAACAGCTGCATAAAAAACCTGGAGCTTGGGATGGTGACTCCTCCACTCCAGAAACAGAGTTTCACTTCAGTATACAGTTAAAACTAAAGAAATGGGCTGAAGAGTGAGCAAAAAGAGGGGGGAAAAGATCCTGATAATATAAAGTAACCATGGTGACAGGAGAGATCAAAACATAAACTTAGAAGAAGACAAAAGAGCCAAAACTCCCATATTCAAAGCCTCAAAAATAATGTGAATTGGCCCCAGTTCATAGAAGAGAGAAAAAATCATTTAAAAAATAAAGGAAGAGAGGTGGAAGAAATATTGGGAAAATAAATGAGATTGATGAAAGAAAATCATGAGAAAAGTGTCAACAGAGGGGCAGCTAGGTGACACAGTGAATAAAGCACCAGTCTTAGAGTCAGGAGGAACTGAGTTCAAATCTGGCCTCAGAAACTTAATACATACTAGCCACATGACCTTGCACAAATCAATTATCATCCATTACCCTGCCTTCCCCTCTTTCTCCCCCCACAAAAAAGAAAAAAAAGTCAACAGCTTGGTAAAGGAGGCACAAAAATAATGAAGAAAACAACACCTAAACCCCCCCCCCCCAGAATTGGCCAAAAGATAAAAGAGGCACAAAAAAAAAACTAATGAAGAGAACACTTTGGAAAGTGTAATTGGCAGTCAAGACGGTAGAGTAAAGGTAGGGACATGCCTAAGTTCTCTACTAAACCCTACCAAATACCTGTAACAAATGACTCTAAACACATTCTAGAGAAGTGTAACACACAAAAGACAGAGTGAAGCAAATTTCCAACCTAAGACAACCTTGAAGGCCAACAGGAAAGGTCTGTGGCACCAGGCTGAGAAAAGAGTATAGTCCAGTATAGGCCATAGAATGCACAAGCACAGTGTGAAATAGCTCATTGGTAGAAGAAAACAAAATTGACCTGGAAAATAAATTCAAGGGAGACAATTTAAGAATTATTGGGCTATGTGAAGGCCCTGATCAAAAAAAAAGAGCCAAGACTTCATCTTTCAAGAAATTAACAAGGAGGGGCAGAGCCAAGATGGCAGCATAGAAGCAGAAAAACTCCATGTGCTCCTCCCATAACCACCTCAAATACCTATAAAAATGACTCTAAACAAATTTTAGGGCTATAGAACCCACAAAGTGACAGAGAGAAACAAATCTACTGCTGAAGACAGCCCGGCAGGCTGGCAGGAAGGGTCCATTGCAGCAGTCTGGGAGCAGAGCCCAGCCCCACCTGAGCCCAAGGTTATAGCCTCAGGGTGGCCCCTGACCAGCTACAGCTGGAGGGACTTTGGGAGAGTGGATTACCAGCAGCTGTGGTGGTTTCCAGAAATATTAACCCATAAATGCCAAGACTTGCGGGACAGGGGATCCAGGAATGTGATTCAGCCTCTTCCCCCTGGAGGGAGAAGGGGCTGAGGTGCGGTGCCACACTGCTGCTTCAGAGTTCCTGGCCTGCAGATTGTAGGGGGACCAAGCAACCATTGTTAGGGGTAATTGCTCTTGCTTTAACCTGCTTGGATCTGGATCACTGTCTAGGGTAGAAGTCCTGGGATGTGTGACCAGGGTCCAGAGACAGTGGAGGCTTCAGAGAGGGCACCCAACTAATAGCTCTGGCAGCTGTGAAAACCCCAGCAAATTGGAACAAAGCTCTCCTCTCTGGAAGCAGAGTTCTACTGTGGCAAAAAGAAATTATCAAGGGAAACTGCCCTGATATTCTGGAACCAAAGGGTAAAATAGAAATTGAAAGAATCCATCAATCACCTCCTGAAAGAGATTCCTAAAAGGAAAGCTTCAAGAAATATTATAGCCAAATTCCAGAGTTCCCAGGTCAAGGAGAAAATATTACAATCAGCCAGAAAGAAACAATTCTAGTATTGTGGAATCACAATTAGGATAACAAAAAATTTAGCAGCTTCTACATTAAGGAATCAGAGGCCTTGGAATATAATATTTTGGGGGCCAAATGAGGTAGGATTTAAACCAAGAATCACCTACATAGTAAAAATGAGTGTAATACATGGGGGCAAAAATGATATTTAATAAAGCATAGGAAGGGAGGGAGGAGGGAGAGAATCTGGAACTCAAAAATTTAAAAACAAATGTTAAAAATTCTTTTTACATGTAACTGAGAAATAAGATACATACGCAATACAATACATAAGCAATACATAAGATACATAAGTATAGAAATTTATCTTACCCTACAGGAAAATTGAAGGGGAAGGGAATAAGAGAAGAAGAGGTGATAGAAGGTAAGGCAGATTGGGGGAAGGGGTAATCAGAAGCAAAACACATTTGAGGAGAGACAGGGTGAAACGGGAGAGAGAATAGAATAAATAGGGGTGGGGGAATAGGATGGAGGGAAATACAGTTAGCAGTAGTAACTGTGAAAAAAACATTGAAGCAAGGTTCTTTGATAAAAACCTTATTTCTCTAACATACACAGAACTTTGTCAAATTTATAAAAATTAGAGCAATTCCCTAATTGATAAATGATCAAAAGATATAATCAGTTTTTAGATGAAGTAATTAAATCTATCTATAGCCATGTTAAAAAATTCTAACTCACTATTGATTGGAGAAATGCAAGTTGAAACAATTCCGAGGTACTATCTCATACCTATTAGATTAGATAATAGGACAGAAAAAGTAAATGACAAATGTTGGAGGGGACGTGGAAAATATGAGATTAATGTACTGTTGTCAGAGTTGTAAAACGATTAAACCATTCTATGGAGTAATTTGGAACTGTGCCCAAAGGGCTATAAAACCATGCATAGCCTTCGACATAGTAATATCACTACTAGGATTGTATCCCAAAAGGAGATTAAAAACAAAAAAGAAAAGGATCTATATGTACAAAAATATTTATAGTAGCTCTTTTCTGGATTTAAAGAATTAGAAAATAAGGGGATGGACATCAATTGGGGAATGGCTGAATAAGTTATGGTATGTAACTATGTTCTAATACTATTGTGCTATAAAAATGATGAACAAGATGCTTCCAGAAAATCCTAGAAACACTTAAATGAGTTGATGCAAAGTGAAATCTATTGGGCACAAAGTAACAGCAAAATTGTAAGATGATCAGCTATGAATAACTTATCTACTCTCAGTAATACAGTGATGGATGACAATTCTTGTAATGGAAATGCTCATTTAAAGATCTTCCCTGCCCCTAGGCCCTTTGATAGGCTTAAGTGACTCTGAGAACCTTCCTAGATTTGAAAATATACTCTGCCTCCTAATAAGCTGAATGTGGTCACCTGGAGCCTGTGGTAGGAGGCTTGGTTTTCAGGAATGCTCATACCTTGCTGCTGTAGGATTGGGCAGTGGGTCAAGAGGGTGGTTACATTCTCTGACCCAGGAGAAGGCTATATAATCCCTGATGTGAGGCTTTGCTTTGGGGCTCACTTTGAGAAGTGATGTGTAATTTGACCAGATGAGATTCTGGGCAGTCATTGAGAGCCCCCCAGCTTTGAAAACCCAGATGTTGATGCTTTCCTCTCTGGTAACTGTGATTTGGTATTGATGTAATGGTTGGGCAGTTTGGAAGCCTGTCTGCTTGATCTGTTTGTTTCTCTGTCTTTTAAGTTCTGTCTGTATACTTTGAAGTTCAGGGTGCTGACCTTTTTCCCCTGAACTAGGTAAATGATATATGTTTGATTGATTAAAGTAAGCTTGTTAACCCATTTTGAGTTGCTCTCCTTTAGAAAAACAGATCTAAGAACCTGTGTTGGCAGCCACCCTGGGGATGCTGGGGTGTTTGCTGCTACAATTCTGAAGGACTTAGGATGAAAAAATGCTATCCTTCCCCAGAGAAAAAAATGATGGTGTCTGAATACAGATTGAAGCAACTTTTGTTTTTCGTTTTCTTTTTCTTGACTTTTTGTTTTTTTAGTCTACATTTTCTTTCACAACATGACTATTATGGATATGTTTTGCATAACTACATATATGTGTATACATATATGTGTATATGTACACATGTGCATATACACACGTGTGTGCATATGTATATTTGTGTGTGTATATGTATGTATATGCACATCCTATATGGAATTGCTTGCCTTCTCAATGTAGTGGGCTGGGGAAGGGAGAGAATCTGGAACTCAGAGTTTTAAAAACAAATGTTAAAATTTTGATTTTTACATGGAACTTGGGGGAATTAATTACTAAATAAATACAAAAACATAAAAGATAGACTTCATCATCACTGAAAAATAGAAAAAAATATAAAGGAAAGTGGAGTTGGTCAAATGGGAAAAATATACAAAAAAATCAATGATGAGAACAACTCTTTAAAAAGCAGAATTGGCCAAATAGAAAAGAAGTACAAAAGAATATTCTTAAAAATTAGAATTGGGCAAGTGGAAGCTAATGACTTTGTGAGACATCAAAAAACAATAAAACAAAATCAAATAAATGAAAAAGTAGAAGAAAATTTGAATTCTCACTGGAAAAATAGCTGACCTCTAAAATAGACCACAATACATACTTTAAGAATTATTGGACTACTTGAAAACCATTACCAAAAAAAAGAACCTACACATCATTCTTCAAGAAATTATCAAGGAAAACTATCTTTACATTCTAGAACTGAAGGGTAAGACAGAAATGGAAAGATTCTCCTGATCACCTCCTGAAAAAGATTTCAAAATGAAAATTCCCAGGATTATTATAGCCCAAGTCCAGAGCTCCTATGTCAAGGATAAAATGTTGCAAGTAGCCCAAAAGAAACAATCCAAACATGACAGAAACACAGTCAAGGACGAAACAAGATTTAAGAGTTGCTACATTAAAGGATCAGAGAATTTGGAATGTAATATTTCAGAGGAAAAAAAAAGAATTAGGAATACATCCAAAAATAATGTGCCCAGCAAGACTCAATATAATACTTCAGAAGACAAAATGGACATTCAATAAAATAGAGGACTTTCAAGAATTCCTGATGAAAAGACCAGAGCTAAATAGAAAATTTAACTTTCAAATACAAAATTCAAGAGTAGCATAAAGAGGTAAATAGAAAAGAGAAATCATAAGGATTCAACAAGTTTAACAATTTACTTTCCTACATAAGAAAATAATAACTCTTAAAAACGTTCTAATTATTAGGGAGGTTAGAAGGAATACATAGACAGCATGTGAGCTGAATATGATGGGATGATTATCTAAACATAATAAAATAAAATTAAGAGGTGAGAAAGATGACTGTACTGGGAGAAGGGAAAAAGGAGGGGTAGTGTGAGGTAAATTATTTTATCACCAAGGAAATACACAGCACCACCAACAACTATGAATAGCCAGCATAGCTCTGGATCTCAAAATATAACAGACTCTCCTTATAGAAGAAAGAAGCAAAACATATATTCAGACACCAGAAACCCAATTTCCAACACCAGAAAACTGAATTCATTATAGCAACAAAGAAATATATACCCAATAACACTGTAGAGAGCAACACCATCCCAAAACCTTCTGACAAACACTCACAAGCCTAGCTGTCTCCTTTCCTGTATCCTCTCTCCTCCCTCCTTTCTAACTGCTCTGACTCCCAACTTCCTCTTAGCTCTGCTCTACCCTTTCTGCTCCATCCATTCAGCAAACTCCTCCCACCACAAGCTCCATGTTATTACATTTGGCCTATTAAGGAATAAGGAATATCTTCAGATTACCATTACTATTATATTTATTTGACATAAAAGAGACCCAAAAGGCATTTTAGAGTAGAGGGGAAGATGGGGAAGTGTGTGTGTGTGTGTGTGTGTGTGTGTGTGTGTGTGTGTGTGAGCAATTGTGAAAGTTACTCATCAAAACTGACTCAAAGAGGGCATAATACATACATACATACACACATACACACACATATATACACATACTCACTTTGGGGTAAAAAAAACTATCTTAGCATAAAGGAAAATAAGAGGGAAAGGGGATAAGAGAATAGTGTTGGGGAGGAGTGATAGAAGAGAGGGTATGTTGGATGAAGTAAAAGTCATAAGGAAAACACCTTTGAGAATGGATAAAATGAAAGGAGAGAGAGTAGGAAAATAGGATGCAAAGAAATGCATAATAATCATTACTGTGGGGAAAAAAGACAATTATAACAATTTTCTCTCATAAAGACCTTATTTCTCAAATACATATAGAAAAGTCTAATTTGTAAAACATAAGAACTACTCCTCAATTTTTTGAGATCATCCCAATATAATTGATTCACACCAATACCCCTGTTTATGTATATTCATTCTAATTTCCCAAATAGTGATAGAGTTCTTAGGAGTTACATTGATCATCTTTCTATGTAGGAATATAAATAGTTTAATTTTATTGACTCCATTATGATTGCTTCTTCATGTTTACTTTTTATGCTTCTTTTGAGTCTCTAGGGTGGCAGTGGATGGAGGGAAGAAAAAAAAAGAAATTTACATGATTACTTTGTTGTATATTTAAAACAATAGCAAGTTATACATAGTAGATTTGCATTTTCATTTGCAATCATCTCTTTATATTAAACTATGTTTGGAGAATACTTGTTTTATTCCAAAAATTATATTTTTTTCTATTTGGCTCTTTTTTTCCTTCAGGAATGTTTGAAAGTCCTTTATTTCGTCAAATATCCATTTCCCCCCTAAACAATAATATCCAGTTTTACTGGGTAGGTAATTCTTTGTTTTAATTGTAGCTCCTTTGTCTTCCAGAATGTTATATTCTAAGACTTCCATTCTTTTAATGTGGAAGCCAGTAAATCTTCTGTGATCCTGCCTGTCGCTTTGCAATATTTGTATTATTTATTTGGTTTTTCCTAGCTGCTTGCAATATTTTCTTTTTGACCTGCAAGCTCTGTAAAATGGTATAATATTCCTGGAAATTTTCATTTAGGAGTCTCTTTTAGGAAGTGGTCAGTGGATTCTTTAATTTTCTATTTTACTACCTGAATCTAAGACATCAAGGCAGTTTTCCTTTACAATTACTTGAAATATTATGTCTGGGTTCTTTTTTTATCATGGCTTTCAAGTAATACAATAATTCCTAAATTATGGGGTGGCTAGGTGGCACAGTGAGTAGAGTGCTGACCCTGAAGTCAGAAGGACCTGAATTTGGATCCGGCCTCAGATGCTTAACACACGCAAAGAAAAACCTAGCCATGTGACCTTGAGCAAGTTACTTAACCCCAATTGCCCTCCAAAAAGCAAAAAAAAAATTCCTAAATTATCCCTGATTGTTTTTCAGGTCAGTTATTTTTCCAGTGAGATATTATACATTGTCTTCTTCTTTTATGATTATTATTATTACTTTGACTTTGTTTTGTTGTTTTTGGAGTTATAAGCTTCAAATTTCCTAATTCTATTTTTAAAGAAAATATTTTATTTATTGAGCTTTCATACCTCATTTTTCACTTATCCATTTCTTTTTTAAGTTCTTTCCTTCAATATTGTTTGTTACTCTTGTATCAAGCTGTTATTTCTCTTTTCATAATTTTCTTTCAGTAATCTCCTTTCTTTTCCCAACTTTTCTTCTATCATTCTTATCTCTTTCTTTAACTCTTCCAGGAATTGTTGTTTGACTTGGATCTCATTAGCATATTTCTTGGATACTTTGCTTGTAGATATCTTCATATTATTGTCTTATTTTGAGTTTTTGTCTTGGTCTTCCCTGCCACCTCTAAAATCAAGCAGGAGCAGTTCTCTAGAGGACTGCTGCTGTGAATAGCTTTAAGATTCTGATGACATGGTATAGTGAACTCTCTATTTGTTCAGCATTATACTAAGGCAAAACATTCACAGAAACCAAAGTACAGCATTCACAATGATATAACATAACTTATCACTAAAGTGGTCACATAGTTTTAAACAAGAGATATCATTCAGTAAGTCCTTAACTCAATCATCCTTAAGGAGCAATCCTCCTTAAGGGATACAAAGTACAAAGGTCAAAGTCTTCCCACCCCTAGGTCAGCCTGTCTTAATCTCTCAGTCAAAAAGTCTTCTTTCTTCTTGATTGGAGATTAGTTTCCCATCATCCTTAACTCAATCATCCTTAAGGGGTACAAGGTACAAAGTAGAAAGTTCTCCCATCCCTAGGCCACAGTAAATAATGATCTTCTTAGTCAGCACTAAGTACCCGAGGATAATTTTTTTTTTATCATGGCTCAAAGCTGGCTCCCAGATTCCATGGTTCCTCTTCCATGGGTCCAGATCTTGCCTGAATCTACCCAACTATGACCTGATGCAGGCAGCTCCCAGCTCCTCATTCAGATCCTTGTCCTGTTCCTCATCTGGCTCCCATTCTATATTGAAACTCAGAGTGTCCAGTCCACCTCAAGTCTTTCACAGTTTGTGTTTCTGGGAAGACAAAGCTTAACAGAGCCAAAACAACATTCACACATGCTACTGGCATCATCATCAATTCACTATCTGCCTGTGAAATCAACACAGACTCACAAATAGGGTGCAAGAAGTCAACACAAATCATCAGCATAGTCCTAGGACCTATGAAACCCTCCTTTAGGACTTCTGTAAACAGACAACAAGAAAATCCTCTTTCAGAGCTTCCAATAAGGGCCCAAAGTATCACAAAGTATCTGTACAAAGTATCAGAAACACAAATCAACACAGACAAACAGAGTGCTAGTCACCACAAGTGTTACCTTCTCAGTTCTGCTCTGTCCAGCTGTGCGTAACTTTTTATATGATCTTTAGATCCTCCCTGTTCCACCCACTTTTTATGTACTTCCTATTCCTGTCTTTGGTAAGTCCCTCCCACTGTGGGATTCACAGGTTCTTTTTCTTAACCAAAAATTGATATAATCAGGGCAAGGCTCAAAGACACTTGAACCGAAACAATGTGCTAAATAATTAAATAACTGAAACAAGGAGCTAAGTATCCATTTACTTGCCATTACACCACCATACTAGCTTTTATGGTCAAGTACCTTTTTTGTATTGTTTGCTAATTTTCCCCACACTATTTCTTAACTTTGAATGTTATGTTGAAATTCAACTTTGCTAACATGGGGTGGGGGTGAGGCACTGTGCCAAGCATCAGGCTTTTTCATGCTGCTTTTTTTCAGAGCTAGTTCTATGGATCTTAAAGTTTTCACTGCTTCCAAGGTGGTGTGTTCCTGGGTGAGGTATAGTCCCTGTTCTCCTGGTCTGCGCTTTGGTCTTTACCCTGTTCCCCTAGAGCCACAAGTGTTAGCACTTCTCTTGTACCTGCAACTCTGACCAGGTCCCCTGCTCTCCTGAAGCCACAAGAACTAACGCTGTTCTATGCCTTGGAAATGTGACCCAGAACTACATCTGGGTAACATAGTTGTCATTCAGCTATAGGTGTACCCAGTTCCAGCAATGGGTTTCCTGTAATCTGTTTCAGACAAGTCATCTGATCCCTTTACCCTCAGTTCTCAAGGCTGCTTCTGTAGCTGCCACTGTGGTAGCAACCTCTAAACCCCACGGATGCTGCTACTGTCATGATCCAGGCTTGTACCCACTCTGGTGTTAGAAATTTCTTCTGTGGACCTTCTAAATTGTCTTAGGCTGGAAAAAAATCTTTTTCTGACCTTTTGTTGGCTCTGATGCTCCAAAATTTCATTTGAGGAGTTATTTTAAAGTTTTTTGGAGCAGAATATTGGGAGAGTTCAGCTTGATGACTAGCTCTAATATGCTATCTTAACTCTGTGCCACATCTAGCCTATCTTATCATTTGCCAACTCTCACAGTGTGATCCCTTCCCTCTAGCCAAGATTCCGAGTTTCTGGACAAATGTATATTCTGAAAATAAAATAATAATAAGTTGCCAAAGGGAAATTAATAAGTTAGAATTAAACCTGGGGCTCATATTTATGTTCAAATTAGAATGAAGTTTGTAGTTATTGTTAGATTTAATTCATCTGCATAGTCTTGGGTTGATTTTTCAGAACTGTGATGATGGGCTATTTGATTATTTTTCTTCTAAATTTCATTTACTTTTAAAAGGTGGATTAAATTACTGATTGAGGATATGCTGATTCTTTATAACAGAAAAAAAATCTGGAAAAAAAAGACTAAAAGGATTCAGGTCTACTTTCACTTGAAAAGGACCTAGAATGAGGAAACTCTAAGCTTTTCAACAGCCATCATGATTTAATGACTACAAAGACAGATGCCAAGCTAACATTGTTATTTCCTTCACCCTCTATTATTTCTGAGATTGAACTCAGCAAAGTCTAATTTTATCTTCCCACAGAAATGCCCATGGTTTAATTTGTTGAAGTACACAATTCCACCTGCAACTTTCTCTGATTTATACTGAAGATATGATCTATTGAGTATGACTGTGAGTCTGTCCATTGATCCTCAAAGATTTCATCCTGTAACTCACTCTTATTTTCCCATCTTCTCCAATCCCTACCCCCAGCCCCTAATCCACCTTGTGCCCAAAGGAAAAAGAGATATCCATGTTCAATTTCCACAAATTTTAGTATAATAAGATTACATGTTTATGTAGAACTTTTGTCCCCAACATTTATTTTTGTTGGTAAACTCCCAGTGCAGAAACTCACTTCACTGGTGCAGATTTTCAGTTTATCTATAATGTAAAGTCCTAGAAAGTTTGTTAGGGCATTCAGATGTTAAATGAGTTTCCAGTGGCCATTAAGCTATTGTGATTAAGAGGAAAGATCTGAATTTAGGACTTCTTTGCTACAGTTACCCCTTTATCTACTATGACAACTTACCTCTCCTATAGAAGTATAAGGGTTTGCAAAGAGACTATTTTATTTCTTACCCCAATTTTATAAATGAGGAAATAGAGGTTCAGAGAGTGACTTGTCTATGATCACTCAGCTGCAGAGATTCAATTAAATAATCCAACCTCATAAGCACTTATTAATTTCAAGCTCTCTTCAATATGCTGTATGGTGCAAGGTTCTGACCACTCCTGCATGCAGATACTCTTTCCACCATACCAAACTCATTTGAAATTTTATATTTCATATTTTAATCACCTTCTACACCAGCCACTGGCTAAATGGATTATACACCCAATCTTAACCTGTTCATGTCATATCTTAAGGTTTACAGGGAAATTATGTAGGGCTCAAAGGCGTGGGGTTTGAGGGGAGTTGCTTCCTCCATTCTAAATGACTGTTTCTCATCAACATTATCTAGATATAATTTGAATCTCTATACCTCTAATACCTGGGACCCATGTGAAACTTCTCTATAGACCCTTATGGAAAACCACAGTATGATGAGTATGATGATATTGACATTGTTGACAAACACAGCAAGGTACCATGCAAACAAAACTGGATCTGAAGCTAGTTCAAATAGCAAGCAATGTCACTTAGAATATTTGTGATCTTCCCCTGTCTTCATCTCAGTTTCCTCATATGTTTCTTATTGAGGCAGCTAGACATCATAGTGCACAGAGAATCTTGCCTGGGGTCAGAAAGACCTAAGTACAAATCCAGTTTCAGACACTTACTAGTTGTGTGACTATGGCAAGCAGTGTAATCTCTAGTTGACTCAGCTTCCTCATCTGTAAAATGGAGAAAATAACACCTAACTCTGAGTCATTGTGGGGATCAAATGGGATAATTGTAAAGAACAGTGCCTGGCACATAGTAGGCACTAATAATATTACTTATTATAGTTACATAATTTTTAAATTAAATTTTATGGTTATTTTTAATTTCTATCATTCATTTCCACAAGATTTTGAGTTACATATTTTCACCCTATCTTTCTCCTACCCACTACTCCAAAACAGCGATCCCACTGAATAGTTCCTCCCCCAACTGGCTATCCTATATCCTCCCCCAGGCCCCCTCTGACTTTCTAGCAGGGCAAGATGGATATCTATGTCCCAGTGCCTGTGTATCTTACTTCCCAGTTGCATGTAAAAAAAAAAAAAAATATATATATATATATATATATATATATGTGTGTGTGTGTGTGTGTGTGTCTGTGTGTCTTGTGTGTGTGTGTGTCTGTGTGTGTGTGTATATGTATAAACATAAATATATATATATATATATATATATATATATATATATATAAACATTTGATTTTAAAACTTTGAATTCCAGATTCTTTCACTTCCTCCCTCCTTACCTACCCTTACTGGGAAGATAAGCAACTAAATATAGGTTCTACATGTGTAGCTATGCAAAACATTTCTATAGTGGATATATTATGAAAGACTGATTATATTTCCCTCCATCCAATCCCACCCCCCACTTTTTTGAGTTACAATTTTTCCCTACCCACCGCCCCAGAATAGCAGTCCCACAAGATATCCTCTCATCCAATCTGCTCTCTCCCATATCTTCTCCCATACCCCCTTTGACTTTGCCATCAAGGTAGGGTGAATCTCTGGGCCCCAAAGCCTAAACATCTTATGTCACAATTACATGCAAAATAATTGGTATTATTATACCAATAATAATGGTATTTATATACATTTGAAACATTTAATTTTAAAACTTAGAATTTCAGATGCATTCCCTTCCTCCCTTGTCAACCACTCCTTCTGGAAAGATAAGCAATTCAGTATGTGTTTTATATGTATAGCTATGGATAGTAGATATATTGTAAAAGGCTGCTTATATTTCCCTCCCACCCATCCCACCCCCTACCTAGTATATTCCCTACTTTGATCCTGTCTCTCTTAGATAGTGGGTACTTCCAAACTCCCCTCCCCCTAGAATGCCCTCTCCTCCATCATCCCCCCTCTCATTCCCCTTCCCCCTACTCTCTTGCAGGGCGAAATATCCCATTTAGTATGTATGTGATTCTCCCCTTGAGCCAAATTCAATGAGAATAAGGTTCTGCCTTTTTGCCTTCCTGTTCTTCCCCTCCCCTGCAACCACTTCCCCTTGCCTCTTCTATATGAGATAGTTTACCCTACGCTGTCTCTCCCCATCTCCTCTTGCCACTTTCCTCTCTCACCTCTTGACTTCACCCCTTAAGAATCATCCATTCCCATCAAATTCAAACTGTGCCCTCTATATATGTATACCTGTAAACATATATACACACATTCACATATGTATTCACATGTCCATATCCTTCTTCAATTATTTTCATAATGAGGAAGGTTTCATCAGTCACAGTTATTGTTTTTCCATGTAGAGATGTAAATAGTTCAACTTTGATAAGTTCATTTTGTATTTCTTTTCCCTGATTACCTTCTCAAGGATCTCTTGCTTCTTGTGCCTATGAATGTCAAATTTTCTATTCGACTCTGGTTTTTTCCTCAAGAATGCTTGAAAGTCCTCTATTCCACTGAATGACCATATTTTCCCCTGAAAGAAAATGCTCAGTTTTGCTGGGTAGGTGACCCTTGGCTTTAATCCCAGCTCTTTTGCCCTCTGGAATATCATATTCCATGCCCTTCGATCCCTCAGTGTAGAAGCTGCCAGGTCCTGGGCTATTCTGATTGTGTTTCCACAATATTGAAATTGTTTCTTCCTGGCTGCTTGTAGTATTTTCTCCTTGATCTGGGAGTTCTGGAACCTGGCTATAATGTTCCTAGGAGTTTTCTTTTTGGGATCCTTTTCAGGAGGTGATCAGTGGATTCTTTCAACCTCTATTTCCCCCTCTGGTTCTAAAACATCAGGGCAATTTTCCTTGATAATTTCTTGAAGGATGATTTTTAGGTTCTTTCTTTGATCATGGCTTTCAGGTAGTCCAATATTTTTTAAATTGTCTCTCCTGGATCTATTTTCCAGGTCAGTGGTTTTTCCCATGAGATATTTCACATTGCCTTCTATTCTTTCATTTGTTTGGATCTGTTTAACACCATCTTGATTTCTCATAGTCACTAGCTTCTATTTGCTGCAGTCTAATTCTGAAGGAATGAATCTCCTCAGTGAACTTTTGAGATTCTTTTTCCATCTGGCAAATTCGACTTTATAAGGCATTCTTCTCCTCATTGCCTTTCTGAGCCTCTTTTGACATTTGATTTAGTCTATTTTTTGAGGTGTTATTTTCCTCAGTCAGGCAGTTGATTGCCATTTCATACTTTTCTTGCATCTTTCTCATTTCTCTTCCCAATTTCCCCCCACTTCTCTTATCTGCTTCTTAAGGTCCTCTATGGCCTGTAGCCAGCTTGTATTTTTATTTGGGGCTTTAGGTGCAGGATTCTGACCTCACAGTCCTCCTCCTGTTACATGCTTTGATCCCCTTTGCCCCCAAAATAGGAGTCTAAAGTTGCATTTTTCTGTTTATTTTGTTTCCTTTGCCTAGGCATATTGCCACTTAATTACTTGACTTTTGCGCTTATTGCCACAGTGAGACTCTGCCACCAGACAGGGGAGCTTCCTTCCCGAATGTTGGGGTCTTCACAACTTGAGGAGGTTGGGTGGCCTCTCTAAAGCCTCCTCCCGATCTGGCAAATTGGATACCCAACCCAGACATCCCCCGCAGACCAAAATTCAGATCCAAGCAGACTAAAGCAAGAGCGATTAACCCCCAGACTGATTGCTGGATCTCCCTACAGTTTGCAGACCAGGAGCTGGAGCTGCCACTGATGCTGCAAAATGGCCTCTGTGCCGTGTTTCCTCAGCAGCTTTTCACCTCCAGGGGAGGAAGCCGATGTGTTCCCCAAATACTGGTCCCAAAGTCCATAGGGCACTAACTTCTCACTTTGTCCTAGGCATTTCTGTGCTGATCATTCTGGAATCGCCACAGCTGCTGGTGTTCTAGGGTCCCTCCAGCTGGCTGCTGGCCCGGCCACCCTGGGGATAAAACGGTGGCTCATGCAGGCCTGGGCTTGGTTCCCAGAGCACTGCACCATTGGTTCCCAGCTCACTGTGTTGTCCACTCTCAGAGCACTGTGCCAGCTGCTCCCTGCAGGGCTGCTGGGCTGTCCTCAGCTAGAGGTAAGCTTCTCTGTGCCATTCTGTGGGTGCTGGAGCCCCCCCCCCCACTTTTTTATTCTCTACTCTGACTCTGTAACATTTCAATAATGTGTGCTTCCAACTTCCCTCTCCCCACCATGCTTCCCCCCGCATCATCCCCTGTCTCACTCCCCCCCTACTCTCCTGTAGGGTGAATACCCTATTTAATGTACATGTTATTCCCTCTCTAAGACAAATTCAATGAGAGTAAGTTTGACTCATTCCCTTTTGCCTTCCTTTTCTACCCCTCCATTGTAACAGTTTTCCCTTGCCTCTTCTAGAAGAGATACTTTACCCCATTCTGTCTCTCCCCATCTCCTCTCATTATATTCCTCTCTCACCTCTCAATTTCACCTTTTAAGTACCATCCCTTCAGATTCAATTAGTCCTGTGCCCTCTGTCCATGTATAACTCTACACATATATACACACACTGACACATGTATTCATATGCCCATATACCCTCCTATATAGACATATATGTATACATATATATATATATATATATATACATATAGGTACACATATGTCTATACATATATGTATATGTATACATATACAAACACATTTATATTCCTTTCAACTATTCTCATACTAAAGAAAGTTTCATAAGTTACAATTATTGCTTTTCCATGTAGGAATGTAAATAGTTCAACTTTGATAAGTTCCTTATGATTTCTTTTCCCTGTTTACCTTACCATGTTTATTTTGATTCTGATGTCTGAATGTCAAATTTTCTATTCAACTCTGTTTTTTTTCATCATGTATATGCTTGAATGTCATCTATTCCATTGAATGACCATATTTCCCCCTGAAATATGATATTCAGTTTTGCTGTGTAGGCGATTCTTGGTTTTAATCCTAGCTCCTTTGACCTCCAGAATATCATTTTCCAAGCTCTTCAATCCCTCAGTTTAGAAGCTGTCAGATCCTGTGTTATCCTGATTGTGTTTCCATAATATTCAATTTGTTTCTTCCTGGATGCTTATAATATTTTCTCCTTGATTTGGGAATTCCAGAACCTGGCTATAATATTCCTAGGAGTTTTCTTTTGGGGATCTTTTTTTAGGAGGCAATTGGTAGATTCTTTCAACCTCTATTTTGCCCCCTGGTTCCAAAATATCAGGGCAATTTTCCTTGAGAATTTCTTGGAAGAGTATTTCTAGGTTCTTTTTTTGATTATGACTTTCAGGTAGTGCAATAATTTTAAAATTATCTTTCCTGGATCTATTTTCCAGGTCAGTGGTTTTCCAATGAGATATTTCATATTGCCTTCTATTCTTTCATTTGTTTGGATCTGTTTAATAGTATCTTGATTTCTCATAAAGTCACTAGCTTCCATTTACTCCAATCTAGTTCTGAAGGAATTATTCTCTTCAGTGAGCTTTTGAGATTCTTTTTCCATCTGGCAAATACAGCTTTTTAAGGCATTCTTGTCCTCATTGGCTTTTTGGCCACTTTTTCCATTTGAGTTATTCTATTTTTAAGGTGTTATTTCTTCTTCAGTCAGTTTTTTGATTCTCATTTCATGATTTTCTTGCATAGTTTTCATTTCTCTTCCCAATTTTTCCTCCACTTCTCTTATTTGGTTTTCAAAATTCTTCTTATGCTCCTCTTTGGCCTGTAACCAGTTTCTTGGAAGCTTTTGGTTCAGGAGTTCTGACTTTGTTGTTTTTCTCCCTTTGCATGCCTCAATCCTTTTTGTCCTCAAAAAAGGAATCCAACATCAGACTGCTATGATTGCCTAGCTTCCTCTGTTTGCTTATGTTGCCACTCATCCAATTGACTCTTGAGCTTTTTTCCACAGTAGAACTCCACTTTTAGAGAGGAGAGCTTTGTCCCAAATTGCTGGGGTTTTTGCAGCTGCCTGAGCTATTAGTTGGGTGCCCTCTCAGAAGCCTACACTGGCTCTGGCCCACTTGTCATGCACACTGGAGCTCCACCCAGGACAGGGATCCAGATCTAAGCAGGTTAAAGCATGAGCAATTACCCTTCAGAATGGTTGCTTCATCACCCTACAATCTGCAGGCCAGGAGCTCTGAAGCAGCAACCACACCTCAGGCGCTTTTCCCCTTAGGGTCAGAGGCTGGACTTCCGTCCTGGACCCCCTGCTCCCTAAGTCCACACTGATGTCTCACTTTGTCTTTGGCATTTATGGGTTGATAATTCTGGCAACTGCCACAGATGCTGGTGATCCACTCTCCCAAAGTCCCTCTAGCTGTGGCTGGTCAGGCCACTCTGAGGCTAAAACCTCAGGCTCATACAGGGCCAGGCTCAGCTCCCAGAGCACTGCTCTGGCCCCTTCCTGCCAGACTGTCAGGCTGTTTTCAGCCTGGGATTAGTTTCTCTCTGTCACTTTGTGAGTTCTGTAGTTCTAAAGTTGTTCAATCATTTTTTATATGTATTGCAGGAGGTAGAAGTGGGACTGTAAGGTTTATGGGATTTAAAGATCTTTCATGCCCCATTGGACTTGCTGACATAGTAGGAAGGGGTGGGGCAAGAGGAAGCTGAAGTAAAACTAGAGTTCGAGTGGTGACTGGCAGCGGCAGCAGCAGCAGCAGAAGTGGCAGCAGCAACGGTAGTGGCAAGGTAGAGGTGGAGGCACAAACCCTTTTTTGAGCCAGCCAGAACTTCTGCTAAGGACTCTTGTTGGGTACTGCCAGGGACCGGAACTCCAGGGGGCTAGAGCTGCTAGGAGCAGGCTTCCTGGACGCTGAGCAGTTGCTGTGATTGGGGAGAGAAGGACCTTTTCCTGAGGTAGCCTGTTATGTTCTGAAGGCTTAAGGATGTGGTTGTTTACTACATTAACTACATGTGCCAATTTCATAACTATTCTGATGGCTTTGACTTTCTGGTTTTGGGACTCAGTTATTTGGTATTTTGATAAATGTTCTAGCTTTATCACACATATAGAAAGCCTGGTATAGTTTGTGATTAATAACTACATAAGCCTATTTATAATTTCCATAGGTATTGTGAATATTGTATTATTAATATATTTGGCAACGAGGATGGTATCACAAAATATCAGGCCTCTATTTAGAGGTAGTGGGGCTTTAGAGGGAGAAATTGCTATCCCAGGATGGGAGGATTCGCCTTATTCCTCTCTAGCCAGAGAATGGGCCAAATGTGTGAAAACTAGGAACCAAGATTAAAAGAGGGAGAATCTGGAGGTTTGGATAGGTGTTTGCAAGGAATACCCATAGAACCAGGCAAAGAGCTGGCAGGAGTGTGCAGGAGAGGCTGGGTCCTGCTAACAAGTTATTGCCTTATGTGTAAAAGTAGGCATAAGCTGCTGGAGGAAAGAGCTCAGATGGCTAGGGAGTTGGCTGGTTTGCCTGAGGATTCTTCTGTGTCACAGCATTCAGAAGAGCAAACTGGAGGGACTCAGGTGGTCCAGGAACAAGCTACTGTTCATGTAGCTAAAAGGAAGCAAAAACCTGGCAGAAGGAATGTGCATGCAGCTTTTGTACAGGCTGAGCAGAGTTGCCTAGAGAGCTGCCAGGAGAATGTGTGTGTGGAGAATGGAACAAGGTTACATGAGGAGTTTTCTAACATAGAAGTTCTCCGCATATGAAGAAGAAGACAGGAGAACCGCCAGGGCCAAACAGAGTCCAGGGAGATAATTGAAGATTTCGCTCAACAGGAGATTACTAATATATTGAGTAGATTCACCCAAAGAATGAGAGAGTCTTTAGTGTCTTGGATAGTAAGAATCACTGATGAAGGTGCCAGAGGAATAACACTGGACAGTGAGGATTACTTAAAATTCATAAGTATCAGTCAGAATTCTTTTGTACACCAAGCTTTTAGGGATCACTATGTACGAGGAGGCCTCACCAGAACTAATCTAATTAGCTTTAGCTGCAGAGGGGTGCAATATCCTACTGACTCTATGTGGCCTAGTGGAGACAGACCCTGGTACTCACTTAGAGATTGTATGAGAAAGCTAAAGGAAGAGGTAATGAAAACTACCATCATGGTTGGAGATGCAAATACATATCATGAAACCCCCCTTAGGAGTTCCTAATAGAAATATCATAGTGAAGATGGCTTATAAGCTTATAAGCACTTAATTCTGATTTTATTAGTTGGAGAAATAGGGCACCATCTTTCATTGGTGCTAGATAAGATTTCACAATTAAGTGAATGGGGACAAGATAAATTGCCTAGAGAGAGAAGAGTATACAGCCAGAGGATTCTGAGACAAAATAGACCACCTAGAAGGAAACTGTTTACTGCCCTATTGAGAGCAGAGATGGACTTTAGAAGAATAGATGGTATTCCAACTGAAGAGCTGCATAAGCTATACCAAGAAAAGGTACTTAAAATTAGAATGAATAGGGAAGCAGGAACCACCCCTGCAGGAACTCCTGAATCTGAATCTTTGTATCTAAGTTTGCCCCACCTTCAGGGAGAATAGGAAATGGGCCAGGCCCCAGCCCAGATTAAAGAAATATACAGAGGAGATTGTAGACCCCACATTGGTTTAACAATATATTAGAAGAATGGATCAACTGTGACTAGGGCATTGCTCGATACTGGGCCTGAGGCCACACTTATCTACAGAAACCCTGATAAGTTTAAACATGGAACCCCTATTACCATCACAGGTCTAGGAGGGGCTAAAATATCAGCCAGACCAGTTAAAATAACAATGAAAATTGGGCAATTGCCTAAGAAAGAATATACTGTGGTTGTTGTACCCATTCCTGAAAACATAATTGGAATAGGTATATTGAGAGGCATGACTGAGTTTACCTGAAGGAAGATACCAATTTGCTGTAAGGAAGATAGGAATTAATACAGTTTTAGTGGGAAAAATAAAAATGGACCCAATCACTTTACTTGAACCTTCAGAAGTAATTATTTTAAAACAGTATCGTGTGCCAGGTGGGCAAGATGAAATTACAGCTGCTATAAGCTATAAAGAAATATATTGAACCAGGAGTGTTAGTCCCTACAACCACACGATGGAATAATCCTGTATGCCCAGTAAGAAAATCAGATGGAACATGGAAAATGACCGTGGATTATAGACAATTGAATAAGGTGACTCCTCCTTTGTTTGCTGCTGTTCCAGATACCATCACTTTAATAGAAAGGATCGAGAAATATGATGGGACTTGGTATGCAGTTATTGACTTGGCAAATGCCTTCTTCACCATCCCAATAGACCCTAAACAATGGGACCAGTTTGCTTTCACTTGCAGGGTAGACAATATACTTTCACTCACTTGCCACAAGGGTACCTACATAGCCCCACTATTTGTCACAGGATTGTGGCTGAACAGTTCGATGAATTAAAGCTACCTGGAGTACAGCTTACCCATTACATTGATGATATCATGATACAGGGAAAAGATGCAAAAGGAGTAGAGAGGAGTTTGACCCTTCTAATTGAGCATATGAAAAGTAAAGAGTGGGAAATTAACCATGCAAAGGTTCAAGGACCAGCTCAAAATGTAAAATTTTGGGGTATACAATGGAACAAGGGACTATGAGATATTCTTCCACAAGCCTGACAAAAGATTCAGGACTTTCCTACCCCTACCAATAAGAATGAAGCCCAAAAGTTCATAGGAATGTTTGGGTACTGGAGGCACCACATTCCACTTTTGGGACAGATTTTGAAACCTTTGTATAGAGTCACTTGAAAGAAATATGAATTCAATTGGGGACTTGAGCAGAGTAAAGTTTTTGAAGAAGCCAAGGCTGCCATACAATTGACCCTAGATTTGTGTCCCATGCAAAATGGTCCAGTAGAATTACAAGTGACTGTACAAGATGATTATGCAAACTGGCGCTTATGGCAAAAACAACAAAGCCAAAATATACCCTTGGGATTTTGGTGTAGGAAACTCCCTTCATCTGCAGTCCAGTATACACCTTTTGAAAAGCAGTCGTTAGCTGCATATTGGGTTTTGGTGGAGACTGAACAATAGACTCTGGGCCATGAAGTGATATAAGACCTGGAATCCCGATTATGAGCTGGGTAATGAGTTCCCCAGCTTCTCACAGAATTGGACATGCCCAAGAGGCTAGTATAATCAAATGGAAGTGGTATATTCAAAATAGAGCGAAAACAGGCAAAAGTGGAGTCTCTGCTCTACATGAATCTGTAACAAACGTAGAAATTGAGAGGAATGACACACCCCCTGAGCCAAAGCAACTGTTGGTACAATCATTTGTAAAATGGAATGAGGGATATGATGGACTAACTAAAGAACAAAAGAGACATGCATGGTTTACTGATGGGACAGCAAAATATTTGGGCCAGAAAAGACATTGGAAAGCAGTGGCCTATAACCCATGTACTAGAAGGACTTTGGAAAGTACTGGGATAGGTGTAAGTAGTCCGTATGCTGAACTTATGGCAGTACATCAAGCCATCAAAATAGAACAAGGAGGACAGTGTCATATATTCACTGATTCATGGGTGGTAGCTAAGGGGTTAGTTACATGGATGCCCATGTGAAAAAATCAAAATTGGGAAATTCATGGCAAACTAGTCTGGGGCAAAGAATTATGAGAAGATATCTGGAACACGTCTTTGGTCACTGACTTGTCAGTTTTTCACATAGATGCTCATGTGGCCCTCACCACTCCAGAACGTGAGTACAGTGCTCATGCTGATCGACTGGCAAAGATTGCTACTGAACATATTGTCCCTACTTTGACAACAACTGATGATCAGGTATTAGAAAAAAGGGTCCACCAAACATCTGGGCATTTGGGGGTCCAGGCCACATACTGATGGGCACAAGATCGAGGTATTAGTATCTCTCATTCACTGTTAAAACAGATAGCAGCAGAATGTCATATATGTCAATGGGAAAAGGAGAGAACTGTTTCTCAGGTAGTAACTGGAGAGATAGCAAGAGGAAAAGACCCAGCCCAAATCTGGCAAATAGATTATATTGGTCCACTACCACAAGATAAAGGATGCAGGTTTATATGTACTTGTGTTGACACCTATTCTGGTGTACTAGTGGCTTGTCCTTACAAGAATGCAACCCAGAAAAACACTTGTAAAACTCTAGATCTCATAAGTCTATATTGTGGAACCCCAATGCAGATTCAAAGTGACAATGGGTCACATTTCAAAGGTAATGAAATGAAGAAGTATTGTATGCTAAACAATATAGAATGGACATATCATATTCCATATTATCCAGAAGCATCTGGGTTAATTGAAAGAATGAATGGATTACTGAAAGAATAGTTAAGGAAGTTAAGTTCCAATAATTCATATCAACATTGGAAGGATAATTTGTTCATGGCTTTACATAATTTGAATAATAGACCATTGGGAGGAAGTACACCTCTAACTAGAATGATGACCCCAAATCTGCAAATTAGAAAACAACAAACACATAAGATCCCAAATATTGAGTATTAGACCTTGAGGCCAGATGTCCCAGCACCATACCTAGGAAGACCTGGTTTGGTGGGATATGATTTACATTGTTTAGAGGACTTTTGGTTAGATAGAAAAGAAATAAGAAAAATATCCACTGGGATATGCATAAGAATCCCTAAAAATCACTTTGGACAGATTTTACCCAAATCAGGATTAGCAGCCCAAGGAATACATGTATTGGCTGGAGTAATAGATTCTAATTATCAAGGATAAATTATTGTGACATTCCATAATTTAGGTGAAGGGCCTATATAGATTCATAAAAATGATAGGATATTTCAAGTGATTATCATTCCTTGTAAAACAATACCATTTGTAAAAACTGACCCTCCTCCCAAAATAACTGTCAGAGAAATTGAAGGATTTGGTTCTACTTATAGAATAAAATCAGGAGCTAAAGTATGGGTAAAGCAGAAGCCAGATGATATTCCAAAGGCTGCAGAGATTATAGCACATGGGAGGGATAACACTGTAACTATTGTTTATTCCGGAGAAGATGATTACAAAATTGTACCTTTAATTCATATATTCTACTGTGAGTGAGGCTACAATAGTCTGGTTATTTTCTATTTGCTTTTTCTTTGCTTTTTGTCTGTTTACCTTGTTTGATAGATTTGTTTCCACAGGCTTGGTACAATCTACCTGTAGATGCCTGATAGCTTAAGCTGGATATCACCCCTTGTCTGCAACGGTGATGGGTCACCCCTGGACTTGGCATCAAGCACATTAAGAATTGACCTCCCAAATGAGATCCCTTTGGACAGGGACAGCTCTATGTCCGATTTCAGCAGCAAGTAGCCATGGAAGAAGAGACCTTCATCCCTTACCCCAAGATTTCAGGCCCCATTTGTCCATGGGGGGAATGACGGGGAGCTTGTGCTCAAGCCCCACCCTAAAATGTTGTTTTCTTTGTTTATTGTGTGCTATCCTTGTTATACTGTTGTAAAATTCTGTTGACACCAGTTATTCCTAATATATTTTTGCCAAGTAAGGGGCATGAAAGATCTTGGGACCAAATGTAAGGGTTATGGGATTTAAAGATCTTCCATGTCCTGTTGGACTAGCTGATGTAGCAGGAAGGGATGGGGCAAGAGGAAGCTGAAGCAAAGCTAGAGTTCTGGTGGTGACTGGCGGCAGAGGCAGCAATAGCAGCAGCAGAGGTGGCAGCGGCAGCAGCAGCAGCAGCAGCAGCAGCAGCAGCAGCAGCAGCAGCAGCAGCAGCAGCAGCAGTGGTAGTGGCAAGGTAGAGGTGGAGACACAAACCCCTTTTTCAGGCAGCCAGAATTTCTGATAAGGAATCTAATTGGGGACTGCCAGGAACTGGAACTCCGGGGGGGGGGGGGCAGAGCTATTGGGAGAATGCTTCCTGGATGCTGAGCAGTTTCTGTGAGTGGGGAGAGAAGTACCTTTGCCTGAGGTAGCCTGTTCTGTTTTGAAGGCTTGAGAATGTGGTTGTTTACTACGTTAACTACTTGTGCCAATTTCATAACTACCCTGATGGCTTTGACTTTCTGGTTTTGGGACTCAGTTATTTGGTGTTTTAATAAATGTTCTAGCTTTATCCCCCATATAGAAAGCCTGATATATTTTGTGATTAATAACCACATAAGCCTATTTATAATTGCCATAGGCATTGTGAATATTGCATTGTTAATATAGGGACTTGTTTGGAAGTCCTGTTTCTACTCGGCCATCTTGGCTCCACCCCCTATAGTTATATACTTATAATAAATATAATTATATGTAAAATGAGAAGGTTGGAGTATATTTGTTCTCTTTATAGGGCTAGATTTGTCATCCTTCTATAGGCATAGATGATTATTGTAATGGACTATTCTGAAAAACCCAAGTTCTTTCATATCTAGAAGCACCTGGTAGGAGACTTGGCAATCAATGAGGTTTTTACTAAGCTCTGGTGGAACTAACACTTCTCTTGAGCTTGTTCTGTTTTCTGAGTAAATTAACAGGAAGTTCAAAGTTCCCCACTTCCCTTCCTTTTACCTAAATTACAAAGAAGTACTTCTGACATAACATTTTATAGCAACTGCAGGTAGTTTTTTTTTTTTTAACTATTCATTTGTTTTGTGGGGGTGATAGTCTTGATCTGTGATTTCATTAGGATGGGAAACACCTGCTTTGTAAAATCTCTCCATTGGATAATATCAGCCACTCAATTGCAATGTAGTGTTGGTCTTTCAGGGCTTCAGTGATTTGCCAATGGTTACATAGTTTGCATCAGAGATAAGATTTGAGCCTTATTGACTCTGAGATCGAGCTATTATCTAATAAATCATAATGGCTCTTTGTTAAATGTCACAGACATTATTTTCTCCCATAAATAAAGTACCAAAGATGTTAGACCCCAGAAGGGCATCAATTGGGCAATAAATCATACTTATTTGGTACATGTGGGTCCCTAGCTCTATGTCTGGAAAAAGGCCCATTAAGATGAAAGTAAATATTGAGAGAAAGAAAGGACTTTTAGGTTATTGTTGTGCTGTTAAGTGCCAGGGTTCTTCCCCAAAGGGTCTGTCCCATGTCCCATCACAGGGAAAGTAGAGAGCTATCCTAAGATACAGAGGTACACACCTCTATTTTCTACCCTCAATGCAGATAAAGGAACAGTTGAGGTCTTTCTGGCTCAACTATGAGCAACAGCAGTGTAAAGAAGAGGCCACCCTGGGACATGTGCTATGAGAGAAGGCACCAGATTGAAAAAAAAAAGTGACATGAATTCCACTGAAGGGGGTGGGGAGGGAATAGCATAGAAAAGAAGAGCAGGAAGAGGAGAGAAATTGACACATTTATGGATGCTCTGTGACATGAGCTGTATTTAGCCTCACTGCTGCCTTGTGCCAGTTGATTAAGACTGGGAACATTTTCCCAAGTTGTGTGAGAGAAGCACAGCTGTCGTGTTCAGGAACTTGAGCGAGAAACGTATGCTTCCTGCCAAGCTATCACTCGGTACAAGCGCAAAGCTTCACGACAACAGGACAATTTAAAAAAATGATTGGGAAGAGCCATTCTCACTGACAGATGGAAAGTACCAGAGCTATAAGGATTTGGGGAGTATAGGAGTGGTGTCTTTAAAACTTGGAAAATTTGTCAACAGATTTAGACCCATTAATGACCATTTTTCCCAGTGAAAAGTTTTATTTCTCAATGACTGATAATAATAATAATAATGGTAATTCTATAGTACCTTTTGAACTGAAGATTCCAAAAGATGTCTTAGTTTTTTTTTGTATGTTTTTTTCTGGTTTGTAGACAGAGGACAAAAAAACTAACTCCTAGTGGCAATCTTCTGTAGCAATCTTTCTACTAAAACCTTTCAGACACAGGATTCCACTGATGCAATAACCTTTAAGATTTAGATAATTGTTGAATGTTAAAGAAATGAAATTATATATATTTTTGAGAAAAGGTACCATTGACATGTCCATACTGTTTAAGGTAAATTTCTTATTTTTGCAAATGTGAAGTAAGAATCTCATTACATTGATTTTGAAGTTTCTTTAATTTCTCTCCCACCATTTTATTTTTATGTCTAAGCTACTCAACAACACATCAAGGTGAGATATGATGTAATGTACTCAAATTTCTCCAAGTTTCCTTTAAAATATGGGCTATATGAAAAGTGAAAATAATGGAATAATTCAGAAACAGATCATAGACTTGGTAGAAATATATGATATTATAGTGATGGGAGACTTCAGTTAACTAGACACTTGTTAGAGATTTGTCTCTGACAAAAGCATAGCAATTACTAATTTTTTGACTCATATTAATGAAAATTTCATTCATACTGGATCATAGATTTAGAGCTGAGAGGGGCCTTAGAAGTTGTCTAGTTCAAGACTCAATTTATAGTCAAGGAAAAAGTTCCAGAGATTTTAAATGACTTGTCCAAGGTCACATTGATACGCGTGCAGAGATGGACTTTGTAACCCAGTCCTGTCCTATGTTTAAAGGTAATTCCATCGCAACATGTTGCTGCTTTCAAAGGATTGAGGAAATAACAAGTGAAAAAAACAATACTAGTTAGGAATTTCACTAACAGTAAGGAATTGGTTACTGGTGTAGACATAACATGATCTTTGAGAATTGATCACTCCACCTTCTGTAGAATTTAGGATGGAGGATGAGAAAGGATGTGTAGTATGTCATGGGTCTTAGATTCGGAGAAATTAAATTTCAAAGGCTGCAGAGAAAGGATAAAAACGACCCCATGGGGAAAAATTCTTCAGAGGAAGTAAGACCAGAAGAAATAGCAAATTCTCAATAATAATATTCAGAAGAAACAAAGAGAAAATTCTGATGAACAAGAAAAAAGAAATAAGTTGCCTAAAGTGCATCATGTGGATATAAAGGGCACTTATTAACAAATTTGCTTTTTAAAAACATAACGTGAAGAAGATGCAAGCAAAATAAAGAAGTAACATAAATCCCTGGAATGGTCTTGCAAAAATAATATCAGGAATGCTCAATCTTAGAATGAGTAGGGCTGTTGAAAGAAGTCAAGAATAACATAAAATTGATTTTTTTTCCCTTGACTTTAGGAGAAAGAAAATGTTCAAAGAATAGATAGAGTCACTGCCTGGAGTGGATGGAATGGTGATAACTGACAACAAAGAGAAAGCAGAGTTGATAAATTCTTACACTGAATGTGTTTTCTTTACCATGGACAGGAGTAGGCTATGTCAGAATACAAATAGGAAGCCAAGACTAGATATCCAAAATAAATAAGGACATTATAAGAAAGGACCTAATTGTCTTGGATTAATTCAGGTCATCAGGCTTAGATGAATTATATCCTTGGATAAAGAACCAACTGGCTTATAGAATTAATCAGCCTCTGTCCAGGATATTTGAAAGATCATGGAGAATAGGAGAGATATCAGAGGACTGGGGCAGCCAGTGAACTTGACTTTGATTCCTGGGAAACTGTATAATAGGTCATTAAAAAGATGGTTCTTAAACTACAGAAAAGGAAGAGGTCATCACAAAATTTAGCGTAGTTTCATTAAGAAAAAAACATGGGGGCAGCTAGGTGGTGCATCGAATAGAGCACTGGCCCTGGAATCAGGAGGACCTGGGTTCAGATCTGACCTCAGACACTTAAGACACACACACACACACACACACACACACACACACACACACACACAAACACACACACACACACACACACACACACACAAACTAGCCGTGTGACCTTGAGCAAGTCACTTAAACCCAATTGCCCTCCAAAAAGCAAAAAAAAAAAAAAAATACAATGCCAGACTCACTTTACTTCCTATTATTAATATTAAGTAGAACAGGGGAATACTATACATAGAGTTTACTTAGGTTTTTAGTAAAGTATTTTTAAAATATCATATACTCTTCCTTTAGAATATATGGAGCGGCGGCTAGGTGGCGCAGTGAGTAAGAGCACCGGCCTCGGAGTTGGGATGACCTGAGATCGAATCCGGCCTCAGAAAAGGAGCACCCACACATAAATAATGACTAGCCGTGTAACCTTGAGCAAGTTACTTAACCCCAATTGCTTTAAAAAAAAAAGAATATATGGAGACAATGGACTAGAAAAATATAAATTTAGATTTATTTAGAGATGGTTGAATGACATACTCAAAAAATAATTATTAAAGATCTATGCCAACTTGGCAGGGAGTTTCAAATGAAGTGCCCTAGGGATTTGTCTTTAGCTCTGTGTTGTTTAATATTTTTATCAATGACTGGATAAATACTATATATGAATGGTGTCTTAGATAAAAACCATCTGTGGATAGTACGTTCATCAAGTTTATTGATGATATGAGGGATGATAAAACCCTATCATAGAATGATAGGGTAAAGATCCACAAAGATCTAGCATTGAGCTAAATTGAATAAGATGAAATGAAATGGAAATAAATAAGAAGTTGTTTGCATTAAAATCAACCTTGCAAGTATAGTTTTGGGGAAGTCATGGTTAGAAGACAGATTGTATGAAAAAAAATCAATGGATTGAAATCTCTCTATGAGTGAACAGTCTGATATGACAGCGAGAATGTTAATATTACCCTGAGCTGCATAAAAAGAGACATATAGTCCATGAATAAGATGTTTACCATTTTAAGAAGAAAGTGAGGGAGAGAGAGAAATTTAGAACTCAAAATTTGTAAAAATAAATGCTAAATATTATGTTTACATATAATAGGGAAGAAAATAAAATAATATTAAAAATGTTTACTATGCCCTAGTCAGACCAGATATGGATTATTTTGTTTAGTTCTGAGTGCTATGTTTTAAAAGAAATAATAAGCTTAAAATGATAAGCTGAAGAATGTTCAAGGAAGGGCAACCAGGATGGTAAAGGTGCTTGAGTTCATGTCATATAAGGAATACATATCTTTATATGAACTAATAAGTAGACCTATAAAATCTTATCCTAGAGAAGACTCAGGGATGGTATGATGGTTATCTTTGGGGATCTGATGGCCTGGGTTTTAGAAGAGGGATTAGATTTGTATTATTTAGCCCCAGAATACAGAACAATGATCATTAGGAAAAAGCAGAAAATTTTAAATCTGACTTCAGGAGGAAAAAGCAAAACTTTGTTAAGCAGAACTCAAAAAAAAGAACTAAAAAAAAAAAAGAATGGGTTCATGGAGAGGAGTTGGGTTTGCTTTTATTGAAGGTCTTCAAGCAGAGGCTGGATTATCATTGGCTGCATAAGTTGTGTGGAATGTTCCTATTAATCAGTTGAATTTAAGGCTTCTGAGGTTATCCCTACTCTAAATTCTGTGACTGTGATTCTGTGCCCATTGCTTATGTCCATCCACCATGCATCTTACAGGACAGCACTTCATACCAGAGTTGTGTCTGAACCTAAGCTGCTAGCAAACTAACTATGGTGATTCTTCTGCTTACCAGTCTCTGTTAGCATCCTGGCTCTCCCCCACCTCCTTATTTAAGATTAAGTCAAACAAACTTGAAAATTTTAGAAATGGAGAACTTTCAGGAAATGCTTGGCAGCTTCCAATTTTTTACCATTACCAGATTATAGTAATCAAAGATTGCTTGTGTCTGTGGGCTATGGTCAAGGAAGTAAGAGAGTCTCTCTAAGCCTTTCTGAATGGGAGTGATCTCACTTTCTCCCTGGAAATAAGTACTTTGAAAGATTTGTGACAATCATCAACTCAGACAGTATAAAGGAGAAAAGGGAAGCAAAGGAGAAAAAAATGACACTTAAGAACAGTCTCTTGTATAGTAGTATTACATGATTTCTATTCTTGGTCCTCAAAGACTTAAGGTAATACAGGTCCAGTAGAAGGATGTAATTAATTAGTTCAGGATGATTGGGGAGGGAAGCTTCAGATCAGCTCTTATATCATCCCAATCGATTTACTAGCTCCCAAATAAGTCACTTTATTCTGCATTCAGGTTGCTAAGGACCCTCCCAAGCCTCTTGTCATACCTTTTATTCAAACATATTCACTCACTTTATAACTCCACATGACCCTAATTTTACCTAGAGCTGCAAGGTTAAGTGGGAAGGGCTCAGTAAGATATTGTGATTATGGAAATTTCTTACTCAAAATCCCTTCATGCTTCAGAATTCCTCAGCCAAGAAGACAGTTAGATTCCCATTTCAATTTAAGATGAGGTTAGAAGAAAAGAGAGTTGGATATCCAACTGGATTATGTTTGTCAACATTAAAATACTCCCTAATTGATGTAAAACACAGGTGAAAATATCTAGAATGGTTATATTCAAGATCTAAGCCAATATTCAGTTGGCTTTTTCTCAGCAGGGATAAGATAAGATTAATAATGCATTAAAGAAGGCATAATCAAGATGGCAGATAAGCAGCAGCAACCCAAATGAACTCTCTCAATATTCTCCTCAAAAAAATTTAAAATAACACCTCATATAAAATTTTTGATTGGCAGAGGCAACAAAAGGGCAAAGTGAAATATTTATGTAAACCTAAGAAAATTTAGGAGGTCAGAATGAGAGGTCTATGACAATGAGGTAGAGACCCGTCTGAAGTACCTGCATGAAGTCGGAGCAGCAACAGTGGCAGAGCAGCTTCAGAAGCTCTCAGCTCAGAGATGGAAAGGGAATCAGGCAACTGGTCAGAAAAAGATTACAGGGGACTGTTTGTTGGCACTGGATATAATTGGAACTGATTGGCAACTCTATCACCCATACTCAGTTCTGCGTCAGCGTTCCAGGGCAAAAAAAGGTACTTGTGGTTGGTTACAAGGAAAAGGGAACCTGGGCTGCAGTTTCAGGGCCAAGAAGAATGCTACCACTTTCTGATACAAGGAAGAAGGGGTCTTTTTTTTTTTTTTACACACACATTCACATATGTATTCATATGACCACACCCCCTTCTTCCATTATTTTCATAGTGAGAAAGATATCATCAGTCACAGATATTGCTTTTCCATATAGGAATGTAAATAGTTCAACTTTGATAAGTTCCTTTCGATTTCTTTTCCCTGATTACCTTCTCAGGCATCTCTTACTTCTTGCGTCTGGATGTCAAATTTTCTATTCAACTCTGGTTTTTTCCTCAAGAATGCTTGAAAGTCCTCTATTCCACTGAATGACCATATTTTCCCCTGAAACAAAATACTCAGTTTTGCTGGGTAGGTGACCCTTGGGTTCATTCCCAGTTCTTTTGCCCTCTGGAATATCATATTCCATGCCCTTCGATCCCTCAGTGTAGAAGCTGCCAGGTCCTGGGCTATTCTGATTGTGTTTCCACAATATTGAAATTGTTTCTTCCTGGCTGCTTGTAGTATTTTCTCCTTGATCTGGGGATTCTGGAACCTGGCTATAATATTTCTGGGAGTTTTCTTTTTGGGATCTTTTCAGGAGGTGATCGGTGGATTCTTTCAACCTCTATTTTGCCCTCTGGATCTAAAACATCAGGGCAGTTTTCCTTGAGAATTTCTTGAAGGGTGATTTCTAGGTTCTTTCTTTGATCATGGCTTTCAGGTAGTCCAATAATTTTTAAATTGTCTCTCCTGGATCTATTTTCCAGGTCAGTGGTTTTTCCATGAGATATTTCACATTGCCTTCTAATCTTTCATTTGTTTGGATCTGCTTAACAGCATCTTGATATCTCATAAAGTCACTAGCTTCCATTTGCTCCAGTCTAACTCTGAAGGAATGAATCTCCTCAGTGAACTTTTGAGATTCTTTTTCCATCTGGCAAATTCGACTTTTTAAGGCATTCTTCTCCTCATTGCCCTTTTGGGCCTCCTTTGCCATTTGAGTTAGTCTATTTTTTAAGGTGTTGTTTTCCTCAGTCAGGCTGTTGACCCTCATTTCATACTTTCCTGCATCCTTCTCATTTCTCTTTCCAATTTTTCCTCCACTTCTCTTATTTGATTTTTAAAGTCCTTCTTAAGGTCCTCTATGGCCTGCAACCCGCTCATGTTTTCCCCTGGGGCTTTTGGAGCAGGACTTCTGACCTCACAGTCCTTTTCCCGCTCTATGCCCCCAAAATAGGAGTCTAGGGTTGCATTTTTCTGTTTCCTTTGCCTTGGCATATTGCCACTTAATTGCTTGACTTTTGGGCTTGTTGCCACACTATGGCTTTAAGGCCAGATAGAGGAATTTTCGTCCCGAACGTGTGGGGGGCAACTTCCGTTTCTGGTAAGCCGTAAACCCACCAACAACTTCCACCCTAGATCACAATCCAGATCCAGAGAGGTTAAAGCAAGAGCAATTACCCCCCAAGACTGATCACTGGATCTCCCCACGATTTGCAGGCTGGGAGCCGGAAATGCCTCTGAAAACTACAAAATGGCGTGTCTCCTCAGCGGCTTCTAGCCCCCAGGGGAGGGAGCTGACGCATTCCCCAAATACAGGTCCCAAAGTCCATAGGACACTAACCTCTTACTTTGTCCTAGGCATGTCTATGTTGATAATTCTGGAGTTGCCACAGCTCCTGGTGTTCTGGGGTTCCTCCAGCTGGCTGCTGGCCCTGACGCCCTGGGGCTAAAACCTCGGCTCACGCGGACCTGGGCTCCGCTCGGCTGGGCTCCTGCGCTCTGCACGTTGCCGGCTCCCAGACAGCTGCGCTGGTCCTTCCTGCAGGGCTGCTGGGCTGTCCTCAGCGGGAGGTTAGCTTCTCTGTGTCGTTCTGTGGGTGCTGGGGCTCCAGAAGTTGTTCAGAGTCCTTTTTTACATAGTTTGTGGGGAATCTGGGGGCAGACAGGCTTGGACGAGCTGTTTCTACTCCGTCATCTTGGCTCCGCCCCAGAAGGGGTCTTTCCTATGTATAGAGCAGAGCACAATCTAGGAGAACAGTAACCACACCTCTCCCAGGACCACACCACCTTGGAAGCACCCAAAATTGACAGATCCTCAGATGTCCTCTAAAAATGGTAGCACTAATAAGCCTGAAGCTTGGAACAGTGCCTCCACACACCCAGGTGAGCAAACTCCAACTTTAACATAAAGTTCAAAGTCAAGAAATAAGCTAGAAACATTAAAAAAAAAACCCACATGCAATAAAAAAAATAACTTAACAATATAAAACTACTATGACAGCAAGGAAGACTAAGAAACAAATTCAGAATGAGATAATAATTTGAAAACAGCTAAAAACAAAGTATCAAAGAAAACTGCTAATTGGACTGAAACCCAACAAGAATTCCTGGAATAGTAAGCAATAAGAGTGTTAGAGGAAAAGTTAGGGAAAGAAATGAAATAAATACAAGACAATTATATAAAAAAAGAATTTGCAAATTAATAAAAGAATCACAAAATTATTGAAGAAAACAATACCTTAAAAACATAATTGGCCTAATGGTGAAAGAGACAAAAAAAAAATCACTGAAGAAATGAACTTCTTTCTTTCTTTCTTTCTTTATTTTATATTTTATTTTTAAACTTCTGGTTTACATCATTCATTTCTGCCAGATTTTGAGTTACAATTTGTCCCCCATTTTCCCTAACCACCACCCCAGAATAGTAGTCCCACTAGATATGCCATCATCCAATCTGCTCTCTCCCACATCTTCTCCCATACCCCTTGGTCTTTGCCATTAGGGCAAGGTGAATCTCTGAGCCCCAATGCCTGGATATCTTATGAAACATTTAATTTTAAAACTTCGATTTTCAGATCCATTCCCTTTCTCCCTTGTCACCCACTCCCTCTGAGAAGATAAGCAATTCAGTATGTGTTGTACATGTATAGCTATGCAAAACATTACCATAGTAGATATATTGTAAAAAACTGCTTATATTTCCCTCCCACCCATCTCACCTCCCACCTGGTCCATTCCCTACTTTGATCCTGTCCCTCTTTGATAGTGGGTACTTCCAACCTCCCCTCCCCCCCAGAATGCCCTCCCCTCCATCATCCCCCCTCTCATCCTCCTTTCCCCTGCTCTCCTGCAGGGTGAGATATCCCATTTAGTATGCATGTGATTCTCTCCTTGAGCCAACTTCAATGAGAATAAGGTTTTGCCTTTTTGCCTTGCTGTTCTTCCCCTCCCCTGCAACTACTTCCCCTTGCCTCTTCTACATGAGATAGTTTACCCTACGCTGTCTCTCCCCATCTCCTCTTGCCACTTTCCTCTCTCACCTCTTGACTTCACCCCTTAAGAATCATCCCTTCCCATCAAATTCAACCTGTGCCCTCTATCCATGTATACCTGTAAACATATGCCCATATACCCTTCCTCAATTATTTTCATAATGAGAAAATTTCATCAGTCATAGTTATTGTTTTTCCATGTAGGAATGTAAATAGTTCAACTTTGTTAAGTTCCTTTTGATTTCTTTTCCTTGATTTCCTTCTCAAGCATCTCTTGCTTCTTGTGTCTGAATGTCAAATTTTCTGTTCAGCTCTGGTTTTTTCCTCAAGAATGCTTGAAAGTCCTCTAATCCACTGAATGAACATATTTTCCCCTGAAACAAAATACTCAGTTTTGCTGGGTAGGTGACCCTTGGGTTCAATCCCAGCTCTTTTGCCCTCTGGAAAATCATATTCCATCGATCCCTCAGTGTAGAAGTTTCCAGGTCCTGTGTTATTCTTATTGTGTTTCCACAATAGTGAAATTGTTTCTTCCTGGCTGTTTGTAGTATTTTCTCCTTGATCTGGGGAATCTGGAACCTGGCTATAATATTCCTAGGAGTTTTCTTTTTGGGATCCTTTTCAGGAGGTGATCAGTGGATTCTTTCAACCTCTATTTTGCCCTCTGGATCTAAAACATCAGGGAAATTTTCCTTGAGAATTTCTTGAAGGTTGATTTCTAGGTTCTTTCTTTGATTATGGCTTTTGATCCTGGCTTACACGGGCCTGGGCTCAGCTCCCAGAGCACTGGGCTGTCGGTTCCCAGCGTGTTGTGCTGCGTGCTCTCAGAGAGCTGTGCTGGCCACTCCCTGCAGGGCTGCTGGGCTGCCATCAGCAGGAGGTTAGCTTCTCTGTGTCGTTCTGTGGGTGCTGGGCTCCAGAAGTTATTCAGATGCCCCTTTTACATTGTTTGGAATTTGTGTGGAGCAGAGCACCTTGGAAGTGCTGTTTCTACTCCTCCATCTAGAAATGAACTTCTTAAAAATGGCCAAACAAAAAGGAAGAAAAGAAGTTCACTGAAGATAATAATTTCTTTTTTTTTTGAGGGAAAGGGCAGGGCAATTGGGGTTAAGTTACTTGCCCAAGGTCACATGGCTAGCAAGTTTTAAGTATCTGATGCCGAAATTGAACTCGGGTCTTTATGAGTCCACATGACTGTGTCACCTAGCCAACCCTGAAGATAATAATTTCTTTAAAAACAGAATTGCACAAGTGGAAGCTAATGACTCCATGTGGCATCAAGAAACAATAATATAAAGTCAAAAGTATAAAAAAAGAAGACAATGTGAGCTATCTCACCAAAAAAACCAACTGACCTGGACATTAGGTTAAGGATAGATAATTTAAGAATTATTGGACTACCCAAAAGAGCATATATAGAGCCCAGACATCATAGTTCAATAAATTATAAGTGGAAACTATCTTTAAAATATTAAATCCAGAGCATAAAATATAAATTGAAAGAACCTAATGGTTACCTCCCAAATGAGATTTCAAAATGAAAGTTCCCAGGAATATTATAGCCTAATTACAGAATTCCCAGGTAAAGGATAACATATTGCAAGCAGGCAAAAGGAAACAATTCAAATATCATGGAGCCAGAGGCAAGATCACTCTAGATTTAGCAGCTTCTACATTGATGAAGTAAAGGGCTTAAATATGATATTCAGAAAATCAAAGGAGCTATGATTACAATCAAGAATCTCCTACCGAGCAAAATTAAGTATAATCCTTTGGGGGGAAAATTAATAAAATAGAAGACTTTTGAGCATTCCTAATGAATATAGAAGAATTGAATTAAAAAAAATCAAAATCAAACACAAAACTTAAGAGAATCACAAGAAAAATAAACATGAAATAGAAATCATAAGGGATACAATTAGGTTAACTTATTTACATTCTCTATATGGGAAGATGATCCATATAACACCTAAGAACTGTATTATTATTAGGGATGTTAAAAGGAGTTTACATAGACAGAGGGCATGGGAGTGAGTCAATTATGATGGAGTGATCTCAAAAAAAATATAATGAAAGGCGGGTGGAGCCAACATGGCAGAGTAGAAGCAGGAAATTCCATGACCTCTCCCCCACAACCACCTGAAATACCTATAAGTTATGACTCTAAACAAATTTCAGAGCTACAGAACCCACAAAGTGACAGAGAGAAACAAATCTTCCACTTAAGGCAGCCTCGCAGGCCAACAGAAAGGGTTCATCAAGCATGCTGGGAGCTGAGCACAGTTATGCATTAGCTGCATGGTTTTGGAATCAGGGAGGCAGCATCAGTAAGTGCAGACTTCAGGAGAGTGAATCACCAACAGCTGTAGCAGTTTCCCCCAACTTTTAAACCCATAAACAACAAAAAGAAAGTAAAAAGTCATTCACGAACTCTATAGGAAAGAAAGGGCAAAGTCCAGCCCCTACCCCTGGAGTAAGAAGTGGCAGAGGCATGGAGGATGCATCATCTGCCCCATGGCCGGCTCAGGAACTTTGGGCCAACAGAACATAGGGGGACCAAATGACCATTCAGAGAGTAATAGCTCTTGCTTTGACCAGCTTGGATCTGGGTTGCTTTCTTAGGTGTTGGTCCTGTGGTGAGAAATTTCAGTTTGCCAGTGTGGTGTCCACATAGAGCACACCCTCCTCAGACTTCTGACAACATTTGCAAGAACCCCAGTAATTTGGGACAAAGTTCTCCTCTCTGGAAGCAAAGTTCTACTGTGGCAAAGAGCTCAAAAGTTGAGTAATGGACTGGCAATATGATCAATCAGATAAAACACAAACAGACTATAAAATCCTTTTTTGGGGAAAAAATGACCAAATCATGGAATGGGAAGAAAATAACAAAGTCAAAAGTCCTGTATCAAAAGCTTCCAAATAAATATGAACTGTCTACAGGCAATGGAGGGCCTCAAGAAGGATTTTGAAAATCATGTAAGAGAAGTGGGAGAAAAACTGTGAAGAGAAATGAGAATGATGCAAGAAAATCATGAAAAGAGATTCAATAACCTGTCTGAAGGAAAAAATACATAAAAAATAGACTAACTCAAATGGCAAAAGGGGCCCATAAAGCCAATGAGTAGAAGAATGCCTTAAAAAGCTGAATTTGCCAGATGGCAAAGGAATTTCAAAAACTCACTGAAGAGAATAATTATTTCAAAATTACATTGGAGCAAATACAAGCTGATGACTTTATGAGAAATAAAGATACTAAAAAACAGATCTGAACAAATGAAAAAATAGAAGGCAGTGTGAAATATCTCATTGGAAAAACTACTGACCTGGAAAATAGAGCCAGGAGAGATAATTTAAAAATTATTGGACTACCTGAAGGCCATGATAAAAAAAAAAGAACCTAGAAATCACCCTTCAAGAAATTCTCAAGGAAAATTGCCCTGATGTTTTAGAACCAGAGGGCAATATAGAAGTTCAAAGAATCCACCAAATACCTCCTGAAAAAGATTCCAAAAAGAAAACTCCTAGGAATATTATAGCCAAATTCCAGAGTGCCCACGTCAAGAAGAAAATATTACAAGCACTCAGGAAGAAACAATTTCAGTGTTATGAAAACACAATCAGGATAACAGAAGACCCAGCAGCTTCTACATTATAGCACTGAAGGGCTTAGAATATGATATTCCAGAGATCCAAGGAGCTAGGATTAAAACCAAATGTCATCTAGCCAGCAAAACTGAATATAATGTTTCAGGGGAAAATATGGTCATTTGATGAAATTGAGGACTTTCAAGCATTATTGATGAAACAACTGGAATTGAATAGAAAATTTGACTTTCAAATACAAGAAACAAGAGAAGCATGAAAAGGTAAAAAGGGAGAAGAAATCATAAGGAACTTACTAAAGTTGAACTATTTACATTCCTACATGGTAAAACGATAATTTTAACTCATGAGACTTTCCTCAGTAGGAGGATAGTTGATGGAAGTGTGTGTGTGTGTGTGTGTGTGTGTGTGTACACAATACACATATATATGTTTATATAGGAGGGTATATGTGCATATAAATACATATGTCAGTGTGTGTATACATGTGTACATGTATATATAGACAGAGGGCCCAGGATCAGTTGAATATAAAGGGATGTTGCCTAAAATATAAAATTAAGAGGTGAGATAGGAATATAATGAGAGGAGATAGGGAGAGATAGAATAGGGTAAAGTACCTCATATAAAAGAGGCAAGAGAAAACTGTTACAATGGAGGAGAAAAACAGGAAGGCAAAAGGGAATGGGTCCACCTTACTGTCACTGAATTTGGCTTAAGGAGGGAATAACATACACACCAAATTGGGTATCTAACCCTATAGGAAAGAAGGGGGGAAGGGGATGTGGGGGTAATAGAAGGGAGGGCAGATTGTTAGGGAATGTAGTTAGAAGCATCCATTTTTGAAAAGGGACAGGATCAGAGTTACAAAATAGAGTGAGTTGGGGGTAGGGTAGGATGGAGGGAAACATAGTCATTCTTTCATAATATATCTACTATGGCATTGTTTTGTGTAACTAAACATATATAACCTATATTGAATTACTTTTCCTCCCAGTAGGGGTGGGTGGCAAGAGAAATATGGAAACAATCTGGAAATCAAAGTTTTAAAACCAAATGTTAAAAAATATATATTATTATTATTTTTTACATGCAACTGGGAAATAAGATATGCAGGCACTGGGGTATAGAAATCCATCTTGCCCTACTAAAGTCAGAGCAGGGATGGGTGAAAATATAATAAAGAGTAATTGGGGGAAGGGGTATTCAGTAGGATTGCTGTTTTGGGGTGGTGGATAGTGGACAGATGGGGAGAAAATTTGTAACTCAAAATCTTGTGGAAATGAATGTTGAAAACTAAAAATAAACAATTTTTAAAAAAAGTTTGGAAAATAAAGGAGTGAGAAAGAGGGATACATTGGGAGAAGACTGAAGGAAGAGGTAGAATCAAGAAAATTGTCTCACATGAAAGGTGCACAAGGAAGAGATTTACAGTGGTAGGGAAAATGGGGAGTGGTGGGCATTGCTTAAATCTCAATTCTCATGAAAATTTGTTTGAAGTGGGAAATTTATATGTAGATATTGATATCTATATCTACATCTGTATCTATATCTGCCTCTTTGTGTGTTTATGCATATATGTATATGTTTATGAATATATATGCACATATGTATGTATATGTATATATACACATGCACACATATATATGCACACTAAATATGCACATACACATAAATACACATGCACATATACTCTTAATTATGTATAGAAATCTATCTTACTAAATAGGGAAATAGAAGGGAAAAGGGATAACAGATATGGGGGGGTATTAAGGGAGGCAATTACTAGAAGTAAAATAGATTTGAGGAAGGACAGGATGAAAAAGAAAGAGAAGGAATGATAAACAGAAGAAAGTGGAATGAAGGGAAACACACAATAATACTAATCATAATTATGAATGTAAATGAGATGAACTCACCCATAAAACAGAAGGAGACAGCAGAATGGATTATACAATTCAATAATGTTATTTATAAGACACAGACTTGAAATAGAAAGACACACACAGACTTAAAATAGAAGGTTGGAATAGAATTTAATATGCTTTAGTTGAAGTAAAAAAAAATGCAAGGGTAGCAATCATGATCTCAGAAAAAGCAAAAGTAAAAAAGAGACCTAATTGAAAGAAGATAATTAAGGAAACTATATTTTGTTAAAGTACCATAAACAATGAAGCAATATTAAAAAATACTAAGCTTCTTTTATAAAGGTCTCATTTTTCAAATATATAGATAACTGAATCAAATTTATGAAAGAGTGATTCTGGGGGCAGAGTCAAGATGGTAGAGTAGAAACAGGACTTCCACATGGCTCTGGCCTGTGGCTCTGGCTTACACCTCCTCCAATTTTTGTAAAAAATAACTCTAGACACACTTTGGAGCTACAGAACCTACAAAATGACAGAGAGAAGCTAACCTCCTGATGAAGACAGCCCAACAGGCCAGCAGGAAAGGGCCAGCACAATTTTCTGGGAGCCAAACCCACCCCCAAGCAAGCCAAGGTTTTAGCCTCAGGGCAGCCTGACCAGCCACCAGCTGGAGGAACTTCAAATCACCAGCAGCTGTGGTGGTTTCCAGAATTATCAAACCATAGATGCCAAAGACAAAGTAAGAGGTCAGTGTAGACTTTGGGGAACAGGGAATTTTGGAGTGCAGTCTTGTCTTTGCCCCCAGGGCGAGAAACACTTGAGGCTCCACAGGCATGTAGCCGGACACCACATGGCTGCTTCAGAGCCCCAGGCCTGAAGATTATATGGGGGCCAAGTGACCAGTCTGAGGGGTAATCACTTTTCCTTTACCCTGTTTGGATCTGGATTGCTGTCTAAGGTGGAGGTCCTGGGGTGGGCAACCAGCTTGCCAGAGAGCATGCAGAGGCTTCAGAGAGGGCACCCAACTAATATCTCCACCAGCTGTGAAAATCCCAACAATTGGAATAAAGCTCCTCCTCCTTGTAGCAGAGTTCTACTGTGGTAAAAAGCTCAAAAGTCAAGTAATTGAAGGCAACGTGAGCAAGCAAAGGAAGCAAAGCAAATAGAGAAATGTGACATTAGACTTCTATTTTGGGGACAAAAAGGATCAAAGCGTTGAACAAGAAGAAGACAGTGAAGTCAGAATTCCTTTACCAGAAGATTCCAAGAAAAATGTGAGCTGGTTACAAGCCATAGAGGACCTTAAGAAGGATTGTGAAAACCAAATGAGAGAAGTGGAGGAAAAATTGGGAAGAGAAATGAGAGTGATGAAAGAAAATTATAAAATGAGACTCAACAACCTGACTGAAGAAAATAACACCCTAAAAAACAGACTAACTCAAATAGCAAAAAAGGCTCAAAAAGCCAATGAGGAAAAGAATGCCTTAAAAAGCTGAATTTGCCAGATGGAAAAAAGAATCTCAAAAGCTCACTGAAGAGAATCATTCCTTCAGAATTAAATTGGAGCAAATGGAAGCTACTGACTTTATGAGAAATCAGGATACTATTAAGCCGATCCAAAGAAGTGAAAAAAATGTAAGGCAATGTGAAATATCTCACTGGAAAAACCACTGACCTGGAAAATATAAACAGGAGAGATCATTTAAAAGTTATTGGACTACCTGAAAGCCATGATCAAAAAAAAAAGAATCTAGAAATCATCCTTTAAGAAATTCTCAAGGAAAAATGCCATGATGTTTTAGAATGAGAGGCCAAAATAGAGGTTGAAAGAATCTACTAATCACCTCCTGAAAAAGATCCCCAAAAGAAAAGTCCTAGGAATATCATGGCCAGGTTCTGGAGTCCCCAGAGAAAATATTATAAGGAGCCAGGATGAAACAATTTCAATATTGTAGAAACATAATCAGGATAACAGAGGATCTGGCAGCTTCTATACTGAGGCATTGAAGGGCTTGGAATATGATATTCTGGAGGTCTTCCTCCTGTTCCATGCTTTGATCCTTTTTTCCTCCAAAATAGGAGCGTAAATTTGGGGTACTCTGATTATTTTGCTTCCTTTGCCTAGGCATGTTGCCACTCAGTCATTTGACCCCTGGGCTTTTTGCCACAGTAGGACTCTGCCACCAGACATGGGAGCTTCCATCCTGCACACTGGGGTTTTCTCAGCTGCTGGAGGCCTTTGTTGGGTGCCCTCTCTGAAGCCTGCACATGCTCTGGCATGATGGTCACACACTCCAGGACCTCCACCCTAGACCACAATCCAGATCCAAGCAGGTTAAAGCAAGAGTGATTGACCCTCAGACTGGTCACTTCATCCCCCTACAGTCTGCAGGCCAGGAGCTGAAGCTGCAACATGGTCCCAGCTGTGCCACAGCTCCTCAGTGGCTTCTTGCTCTGGGGAAAAGAGGCCAACACACTCCCAACCACTGGAACCCAAAGTTCCTAGTGCACTGACCTCTCACTTTGTCCTTGGGATTTCTGGAAATGTCAGAGCTGTTGGTGTTCTGAAGTCCCTCCAGCCAGCTGTTGGTCAGGTTTGCCCTGGAACTAAAACCTCTGGCTCACATGGGGCTGGGGTCAGCTCCCAGAGCGCTGTGTTGGCCACTCCCTGCTGAGCTGCCAGGCTGTCCTCAGTGGCAGGTTAGCTTCTCTTTGTCATTTTGTGGGTTCTGTAGCTCCAAATTTTGTTCAGAGTCCCCTTTTACATTCACTGGGGAAGGTGGGAGCTGGAGCCCCATGGAAGTCCTGTTTCTACTCTGCCATCTTGACTCCCCACACTCTCTTTCTATGTGTGCCCTCTTTAAATGGCATAATAACAATACAGTAATCAAGAATTACAACTGTTATCTTTTCCTGTAGTGCTATAAAGAGTTTGCCCTTTTTAATAATGTGTTCTTGTTTTTTTTTTCTTTCCTTTTTACCTTTTTATGCTTCTGTTGAGTCTTGTATTTGAAGATTAAATTTTCTCTTAGCTGTAGTCTTTTCATCAGTAAGGTTTGGAAGTCCCTTATTCTGTTGAATATCCATTTCCTCCCCTGAAAGATTATGCTCAATTTCACTGGGTAGCTAATCCTTGGTTGTAATCCCAGGTCATTTGCCTTACAGAATATGGTATTCCAAGCCCTCCAAACTTTTAATGTAGAAATTTCGAGGTCTTGCATAATCCTGACTATAGTTCCATGATATGTAAATTGTTTCCTTCTGAATGTTTGCAATATATTCTCTTTGTCCTGGTAATTTTGGAATTTGTCTACAATATTGTTTGATGCTTTCAATCCGGGATCTCTTTCAGGAGGCAAGAGGTGGTTTCTTTCAATGATTATTTTACCTTCTGGTTCTAGGACCTCAGGGCAGTTTTCCTTAATCATTTCCTGAAAGATGCTGTCTAGGCTCTTCTTTTCATCATGGTTTTCAGATAGACCAATAATTTTTAAATTATCTCTCCTGGATCTGTTTTCCAGGTCAATTGTTTTACCAATGAGGTAGTCAACTTTTTCTTCTATTTTTTTATTCTTTTATTTCTGTTTGACTGATTCTGGATTTCTAATAGTAATTATAATAATTATTTCTAATAATAATTAGCTTCCACTTGTCCAAATCTAATTTTTTAAAAAATTGTTTTCTTCTCTTAGATTTTGTTTCTCCTTTTCCATTTGGTCCATTTTACTCTTTAAGGAGTTTTCTTCAGTGAATATTTGTGCCACCTTTTCCATTTAGCCAATTCTACTTTTTGAGGACTTATTTTGTACTGTCAGTTTTTGTCCTTCCTTTTCCAAGCTGTCTCTCATATACCTCTCATTTGTTTTCCTAATTTTTCTTCCACCTCTTATTTGACTTTTAAAATCCTTCTTGAGCTCTTCCAAAAAGGATTATTGGGCTTGAGACCAGTTCATATTCCCCTTTGAGTTTTCGGAAATGGGTATATTGAATTCGGAAATGGGTATATTGAATATATTGAAAATGTTGGTCTCTTCTGAATTTGTGTCTTGAACTTCCCTGTCAACATACTATGAATCCGTGGTCATTGTCTGTTTCTCTTTTCTGTTCATGGTGTTTGCCTAATTCTTGGTTCTTAAAGTTGAGTTCTTTTGCTGGACTACAGGGGTCATTAAACAAAGCTTCTTGTGATAGGAGCCCAGGACCTAATCACTGATTTTGTGTGCTGTAGGGGTCTGGCAGCTTCCCTGGTGCTGAACTGGGGTAAGCAAAATTGGAGCTCTCAGAGTGAGAGTGGGGAGTCTGGCCCCCTGAGGTGTGCCTGCTTACCTGGGCTTCTTTAAAGCACTTGAATATTTCGCTGCTGGAGGATGTCTGCCAACCTGAAGCTGTGCCTGCTGGAATAGTTCTTCCTGCAGTTGTGCTGAAGCACAGGGGGATTAAGCTGCTGGAGAACACTGACACATATGGCAGTTTTCCAAGCAAGTGTAGAAGCAACCACTTTAGAAAAGGAATCAGATCAAAGCAGAGAATAGAACAAGTTGGGAGTGGGATAGGATGGAGGTAAATATAGTCAATCTTTCTCAATATATCCACTATGGAAATGTTTTGCATAGCTCTACATGTACAACCTTTATTGAATTGCTTATCTTACCAGTGAGTGTGGGTGATGAGGGATGAAGGAAAATATATGGAATTCAAAGTTTTAAAATCAAATGTTTAAAAAATATATAATAATATTACTTATCATCATCATCATCATCATCATTTTACATGTAACTGGGAAATGAGATATACAGGCAGTGGGACATAGATATCCACTGAGCACTACTGTAAAATCGGAGGGGGAATGAGGAAAGATATGGGAGAGAGCAGACTGGGGGAGGGAATATTCAGTGGAATCGCTCTTTTGGGGTGGTGGGTGGGGAAAATGGGGAGAAAACGTGTGACTCAAAAAACATGGAACAGGAGGAAGATAGTGAAGTCATAACTCCTGCACCAAAAGATTCCAAGAAAAAATATGAGTTGGTTACAGGCCATAGAGCACTTTAAGAAGCAAATAAGAGAAGTGGAGGAAAAAATGGGAAGAGAAATAAGAACGATGCAAAAAAATTATGAAATGAGAGTCAACAGCCTGACTGAGGAAAATAACACCTTAAGAAATGGACTAACTCAAATGGCAAAAGAGGCTCAAAAAGACAATGAGGAGAAGAATGCCTTAAAAAGTCGAATTTGCCAGATGGAAAAAGAATCTCAAAAGATCACTGAGGAGAATCATTCCTTCAGAATTAGACTGGAGCAAATGGAAACAAGTGACTTTATAAGAAATCAAAATGGTGTTAAACAGATCCAAACAAATGAAAGAATAGAAGGTAATGTGAAATATCTGATGGGAAAAACCACTGACCTGGAAAATAGATCCAGAAGAGATCATTTTAAAATTATTGGACTACCTGAAAGCCATGATCAAAGAAAGAACCTAGAGATCATCCTTCAAGAAATTCTCAAGGAAAATTGCCCTCATGTTTTAGATCCAGAGGGCAAAATAGAGGTTGAAAGAATCCACTGATCACCTCCTGAAAAAGATCCTGAAAAAAACCAAAAACTCCCAGGAATATTATAGCCAGGTTCTGAAATTCCCAAATCAAGGAGAGAATATTGCAAGCAGCCAGGAAGAAACAATTTGAACATTGTGGAAACACAATAGGGAAAACACAGGGCAGCTTCTACACTGAGGGATTGAAGGGCTTAGAATGAGATATTACAGAAGGCAAAGGAGCTGGGATTGAAATCAAGAATCACCTACCCAGCAAAACTGAGTATCATGTTTGAGGGGAAAATATGGTCATTCAGTGGAATAGACAACTTTCAAGTATTCTTGATGAAAAAAACAGAGTTGAGTAGAAAATTTGACATTTAGATATAAGAAGCAAGAGAATCCTGAGAAGGCAAACAGGGAAAAGAAATCATAGGGAACTTATCAAATTGGAACTATTTACATTCCTACATGGAAAAACAATAATTTTAACTTATGAAACTTTTCTCAGTATGAAAATAGTTTAAGAATAGTATATGGGCATATGAATACATATGTGAATGTGTGTATATTTGTTTACAGGTATACATGTATAGATGGCACAGAACCATTTTAATAGGAAGGGATGATACTTAAGGTGAAATTAAGAAGTGAGAGATGAATATAATGAGAGGAGATTGGGAGAGACAGAATGGGGTAAACTATCTCACAGAAGAGTCAAGGGAAAATGGTTGAAATGGAGGGGAAGAACAGGAAGGCAAAAAGGCAAAACCTTACTCTCATTGAATTTGGCTCAGGGAAAGAATGACATACATACTAAATAGTATATCTCACCCTACAGTAGAGTAGGGGGGAAGGGGATGAGAAGGGAGATGATGGAAGGGAGGGCAAGGGGGAGGCAAGTTGGAAGTACCCACTTTTGAAAAGGGACAGGATCAAAGTAGAGAATAGAACAAGTGGGAGGAAGGATAGGAGGGAGGGAAATATATTCAGTCTTTTACAATATATCTACTATGGTAAGGTTTTTCATAGCTACACATGTATAACATATACTGAATTCCTTATCTTCCCAGTAAGGGTGGGTGACAAGGGAGGAAGGAAATGAATCTGGAATTCAAAGTTTTAAATTCAAATGTTTAAAAATATATAAATACTATTATTTATATTATTTTACATGCAATTGGGAAATATTATATACAGGCATTAGGGCATAGGCATCCACGATGCCCTACTGGAAAAGTCAAAAGGGTTATGTGAGAAACTATGGGAGAGAACAGATTGGAGCAGGGGATATCCTGTGGGTCTGCTATTTTGGGGTGGTGGGTAGAGGAAAAATGGGGAATAGTAACTCAAAATCTGTTGGAAATGAATGATGTAAACCAGAATTTAATAAAGCATTTGGAAAAAAAGAGGGTGTGGTTTTATGTTGACTTTGATGTGATGATAAAAATATAATTAAGTGGTGAAAAGGGATTGTACTAGGAGAAAAGGAAAGGAGAAGGTAGACAAGAGTAAATTATATCACATGAAAAGACATAAAAACTTATTATAGTAGTGGGATAGAAAGGAGGGAGATGAACATTATTCAAAATTTTCTCTCCTCAGATTTGGCTCAAAGAAGGGAATAACCTACTTAGGTATAGAAATCTAACTAACCCTAAAGGAAGTAGGAAGGGGGAAAGAAAAAGGAGGGAATGGGTAGAAGGGAAAGAAGAAGGAGTAAGGGTAAAGGGGAAGAAAAGAGAGGGGCTTTATAGAAGGGAGGGCAGACTGAGAGAGGTGGTGGTTGGAAGCAAACTTCTAGTGAGTAGGAAAAGTAGGCATAGACCAAAATCTTATACCCTATACCAAGACAAAGTAAAAGTGGATATATAATTCAGATATAGAAACTGATATCATGAGTAAAGTAGGAGAACAAAGAATAGTCTACCTGTCAGATCTATGGAGAAGGGAATAATTTATGAGTAAATGAGCCATAGAGAACATTATGAAATGCAAAATGGATGATTCTGATTCCATTAAATTGAAAAGGTTGTTTTTTTTTCATTTTTCCCACCACAAACAAATCCAATGCAACCAAGACTAGAAGGGAAGCAGAAAATTGGTAAATGGTTTTTACAAACAATGTCTCTGAAAAAAGATATCATTTATAAAATATGTGGAGAACTGAATCAAATTTATAAGAATACAAGTCATTCCCCATAGACAAATGGTCAAAGTATATGAATAGACACGTTTCAGAGAAGAAATTCAAGCCAGCTAATCATATGAAAAACTGCTCTAAACCACTATTGATTAGAGAAATGCATAAAACAACTCTGAGGTAATGCATCACACATACCAGATTGGCTAACAGGACAAAACAGGAAAATGATAAAGGTTGGAGACAACGTGGGACAATTGGAGAACTACTGCATTGTGGTAGAGTTGTGAACTGATCCAGTCATTCTGGAGAACAATGCTGAACTATGCCCAGAAGGCTATATAATTGTCTATACCCTTTGACCCAGCAATACAACTTACAGGTCTATATTCCAAAGCAATCATAAAAACAGGAAAAGAACCCACATGTTTAAACATTTATAGCAGCTTTTTTAGTGATGGCAAAGAATCAAAAACTGAGGGGAAATCCACCTGTTAGGGAATGACTGAAGAAGTTGTGGCATATTAATGTAATGGAGTACTATTGTGTCATAAGAAATGATGAGCAGGTGTGATGGTAATAGAATTTAAAGATCCCCTATATTGGCTTGGTTTTTAGGTTGACTGTTGAAACCCAGAGATTGGGAATCACACTTGTGGGATGGACTTGTTGATGTGAAGAGAGGGCTGAACTAGGAGGAGATGATGCCCTGGATTTAGAAAGAAGCCCAATCAGAAAGAAGGACCAAGCAGAGAGAATCAGAAGAACTTTTGGGAGCAGCATTGTAGAGGCAGAGGGAGAGAAAGGGAGAGAGAGAGGGAGAGAGAGAGAGAGAGAGAGAGAGAGAGAGAGAGAGAGAGAGAGAGAGAGAGAGAGAGAGAGAGAGACTGCTGAGGGCCAGTTGGAGCTGCCCAGGACTTTTGAGGGCTGCCACCTGGAGCTGCTGAGAACTGAGGAGACATGACTGTGGTATTGCTCTTTTTTCTGTCTGTTTTGATGTTTTGCCAGATTCATCTGCTGGTGAAAGGCAGAAAGTGTTGTTGCAGAGGTCCTAGAACATTGCTGTCAGTTCAGAACCCCTAAAGAAGGATTTTCTTATTGTATGTTTACAGAAATCCTGGAAGAGGATCTTGCTGATGTTTTCAGGGGTCCTGAGACTGTCCTGCAGTCAGAGAGTGAATTGATGAGGACACTGGCAATGTATGTTGTGGCTTTGTTAAGCTTTGTCTCCCAGGAACAGAGATTGCTGAGAACTTGCCTCAGATCAAGTTGAAGAAAAGAGCTCTCCTTGGGTATTGAATGCTGTGATGATATCATAACCTTGTTGTGGCTTAGGGGTAGATGGCTATTGTGCTCTCCACTGCCCCTTTTGAGAAGTGCTTGACTGTTATGTGCTGATATTTGTAATTCAGTTTTGATCCAGGGGCGGGAAACTCTTAATTTTTTGTGCTCTGTGATTGACCAAATGAATGTACTTTGTTTATGATTGGAAACTAATTTCCATTTGAAAAGAGGGACTTTGTGACTCACTAAATGAATGTACTAGCCAGGAGTTGGATACTTTGACTCTGTACTTTGTGACTGAGTTCAGAACTTGTTAAATGACCGAGTTACACCATATTTTGACTTTCTCTGTTTGGTGAATGTTTTGCCTTATTTTGTCACTTAATAAATGGAGAATTACTATGCTGGTAGCCCTAACCTTGCAAGTAGCCAGGGCTTGGCATTATAGCAGGCTGACTACAGAAAAACCTTTTAGGAAAAAAGACTTTTAGGAACTGATGTTGAGTGCTGGTAGCATAACCAGGAGAATATTGTACCCAGTAACATCTACATTATGCAATGACTGACCTTAATAGACTTAGCTATTCTTAGCAATGCAAGGACATAAGACAACTCTCAATGGAAAATGCTATTCATATCCAGAGAAAGAATTCTGAAATCTGAATGAAGATATTATTTGCTTTATATGAGCATATTATTTGCTTTCCTTGTCTTTTGTTATTTTATTTTGTTTCTTTTTTCTTGTGGTTCCTCCCATTAGTTCTAATTCTTCTTTAAATAATGACGAATGTTAAAATATGCTTAATACAAATGTATAGGTAAAACCTATATCAGGCTGCATGCTGTCTTGGGGAGGCAGAAGAAGAGGGAAAGGTTCAAAGCTTAAAATTTTATGGAGGTGAATGTTGAAAACTAAAAACAAGGGGGGAGGAGCCAAGATGGCAGAAAGGAAGCAGTAACCTCCCTGAGCTCCTCAGTCACTAAGTCTCAAAGGGTGAATCTGAGCAGATTCTGGAGTGACGGAGCCCACTGGAAGATGGAGCATGGCAGAGTCCAGCCCAGGAGGTTGCCCAGTGTGTCCGGACAGAACAAGCGCAGAGCATGTGGGGTCTGCACAGCTCAGACCTAAGAGCAGACAAGCAGACTACACCAGAGAGAGAAAAAGCCCCAGCCTGCAGACTTACCGAGGACAAATCACTGTCATCTCCTCTTCATCTGAAGAAGGGACAGGAGTGGTGGGAGTGGTCATTGGAGCCAGGTAGGAGAGTCAGGCCCCACAGAGGAGAGAGCAGCTTCTCTGGCTGCATTCAGCCCCCACCCTGGAAGCTTAGAAACTGCCTGCCTGTATAATACAGGGGCTGGAATGGCAAAGTAAATTCTAGCTGCTCTGATCCTCCCATCCCTCCTTCAAGAAGCAGAAAACCCAAAGATAAGTCTCCCACCCAGATTGAAATCCCCAGTTAATGGAAATAGCCCCAGGGTTGAGAGTCTCCAAGAAGGGGTGTAACTGAGACAGCCAGGAGTCTGAAGAGAAGAGAGGGAGGGGTCCCAACAAGCCCCACCTCACCTCACCAACAAAAGCCTACTTATAGCCCAGGGGTATAGAGGCAGAAATCTGAAGTGGTCAGACTCACCCCCACCTACACATCTACATTCCTCACTGACTTCCCTGTCTTAGCCATAAAGTAGCCACCCAGAGGTATTCAAACTCAAGGATCAGGCCCTAAACTCATAGCCTGAGAAACTAAGAAACAGGAAGTCACAATGGGAAAGAAGGAAGCTGAAAAGGAGAAGGGGAAGGCAAGAAAGTCTATTCGAGCCTACTCTATAAGGCAAGAACAACTAAATACACAGGACAATATAGACTCTCTAGCCACACCTGAGAGCACAGAAGGAAACATGATCTGGTCTCAAGGCCAAATAGCATTCCTGGAGGAGCTTAAGAAAAATTTTAAAGACCAAATCAGGGAGGCAGTGACCTACTTGGAAAAATGTCTCAGTGAAGTAATTGGAGAAAATACCTCCCTAAAAAAGGAACTTCAAAAAATAACCGAAGACCATAATTCACTAAAAATTAGAAACAATCAAACTGAAACTCAGAACTCTATAATGCAGCAAGAGTCAATCAAACAAAACAAGATGATCGAAAAATTGCAAGAAAGCATAAAATATCTCACTGGAAACATAACTCACCTAGAGAACAGATCCAGGAGAGACAACCTAGGAATTATTGTTCTACCAGAAAGCCATGATGAAAAAAGCAGCCTAGACAACATCCTCCAAGAGATTGTCAAAGAAAACTGTCCTGAGGTCCTGGAATCAGAAGATAAAATAGCTATTGATAGAATTCACCAGACTCCTCCTGAGAGAGATCCCAAACTGAAAACTCCAAGAAATATAGTAGCTAAATTCCAGAATTACAAGATCAAAGAAAAAAATTCTACAAGCAGCCAGAAAGAAACAATTCAAACATCGAGGAACTACAGTTAGGATTACACAGGACCTAGCAGCTTCTACATTAAAAGAGTGGAGGGACTGGAATTTGATATTTTGTAGGGCAAGAGAGCTAGGACTACAACCAAGGATTAACTACCCAGCAAAACTGAGCATAACCTTTCAGGCAAGGAGATGGTCGTTTAATGAAATAAGAGACTTCCAGACTTTCCTGATGAAAAAGCCAGAGCTCAATGGAAAATTTAATCTCCAGTTACAGGACTCAAAGAAGACATAAAAAGGTAAGCAAGAGAAACACAGACTCACACATGCATAAGTGCACACACCCACACCCACAAACACATGCTCATTACTTGGAATGCAACAAGAGCAAAATGTTCACATCCCTATATGTGGAGCTGATAACTGTCAATATTCGAAATCATTATGATTATCATGACCTTGAAAAGTGTTATACTTAGATAGAGGGTGTGGGTATGAATGCACTAACCTGAAGTCTAAAAAAAAAGTATTAAGGGGATCAAAGGGACTGTAATGGGAAAAAGGAAAAGATGAGTTAGGAAAAGGTAAAATATGCCATCTGAAGAGGCATTAAAACACACTATAAAAGAGGGGAAAGAAAGAGGGAGAGGAACATCATTTAAACACTATTCTCACTGGTTCTGGTTCAAAGAGGGATCAACTTAATCAGTGAAGTTTAAGATTCTAATGTGAATAGACACATAAATTCATTAAATAGAGGAAAAGGAGGGAGGGAGAGGAGCAATGTTTGAAATTTACTCTCATTGGTTTGGAATCAGATGGGGAGTAATTTACTCTGATAAGTATAAAAACTTATTGTGTCCTATAGATAGTGGAAGGGCAAGGGGGGATGAAAAAGAGGAGACTAAAGGGGGGATTAGAAGGGAGGGAAACAGTAGTAAGGAGAGAGAGTAGGTTAAGAAGGGGGATCACTGGGTGGGAACACTGAGGGAGGGGGTGGTCCAAAGGGAAAACTTCAAGGAGGGGAAGGGAGAAGGAAGAAACAAAAACATAAACAGGGGAGGGAATAGGATGGAGGGAAAGAGACAGATAGTCATCATTACTGTGAATGTGAATGGGATGAACTCTCCCATACAACAGAGACAGATAGCAGAAAGGATTAAAAACCATAATCCTACAATATGCTGTCTACAAGAAACACATTTGAAAGAATGGGATTCCCACAGGGTAAAGGTAAAAGGTTGGAGTAAAATTTATTAAGCCTCAGCTAAAGTAAAAAAAGCAAGGGTAGCAATACTTATCTCAGATAAAGCAAAAGCAAAAAATAGATCTAATTAAAAGAGATAAGGGAGGAAACTATATCCTACTAAAAGGCACCATTGAGAATGAAGCAATATCATTACTTAATATGTATGCACCAAGTGGTATAGCATCCAAATTCCTAGAGGAGAAGTTAAAGGAATTAGAGGAAGAAATAGATAGCAAAGTTATACTAGTGGGGGACCTTAATCTCCCCCTCTCTGAACTCGATAAATCTAACCTCAAAATAAACAAGAAAGAAGTTAAGGAGGTGAATAGAATCTTAGAGAGACTAGATATGATGGATCTCTGGAGAAAACTGAATGGGGATAAAAAGGAATTTACTTTCTTTTCAGCAGTGCATGGTACCTACTCAAAAACAGACCATGTACTAGGGCATAAAAACCTCACAATCCAGTGCAGAAAGGCAGAAATATTAAATGCATCATTCTCAGATCATGATGCAATAAAAATTATATGCAATAAAGGGCCATGGAAAGATAGACTAAAAACTAATTGGAAATTAAACAATTTAATCCTAAAAAATGGTGGCTCAAACAAGAAAATATAGAAACAATCAATAATTTCATTCAAGAGAATGATAATAATGAGACAACATACCAAAATGTGTGGGATGCACTAAAGGCAGTTCTCAGGGTAATTTTTATATCCCTGAGTGCATACTTAATTAAAGCAGAGAGAAGGGAGGTTAATGAATTGGACATGCAATTGAAAAAGCTAGAAAAAGAACAAATTGAAAATCCCCAATTTAGTACTAAATTAGAAATATTGAAAACCAAAGGTGAGATTAATGAAATTGAAATTAAGAAAACTATTGAAGTAATAAATAAAACTAAGAGCTGGTTTTATGAAAAAATCAACAAAATTGATAGACCCTTAGTCAATATGATAAAAAAAAAAGAAAGAGGAAACCAAATTATGAGTATCAAAAATGAAAAGGGTGAATCTACCTCCAATGAAGAGGAAACCAAAAAAATAATGAGGAATTATTTTTCCCAATTGTATACACATAAATATGACAATCTTAGTGAAATGAATGAATATTTACAAAATCACAAGTTGCCCAGATTAACTGAAGAGGAAGTGAATTACCCAAATAACCACATCTCAGAAAAAGAAATCAAACAAGCCATCAATGAACTCCCTAGGAAAAAATCTCCAGGGTCAGATGGGTTTACTAGTGAATTCTATCAAACATTTAAAGAACAATTGATTCCAATACTCTACAAACTATTTGGGAAAATTAGTGAAGAAGGAGTCCTACCAAACTCTTTCTATGACACAAATATGGTACTGATTCGTAAATCAGGAAGAGATAAAACAGAGAAAGAAAATTATAGACCAATTTCCCTCATGAATTTAGACGCAAAAATTCTAAATAAAATATTAGCCAAAAGACTCCAACAACTTATCACAAAAATAACACACTCTGTTCAGGTAGGATTCATTCCAGGAATGCAAGGATGGTTTAATATTAGGAAAACCATCAGTATAAATGAGCATATCAACAATAAAACTAGCAGAAACCACATGATCATCTCAATAGATGCAGAAAAGGCTTTTGCCAAAGTACAACATTCATTCCTCTTACAAACACTAGAAAGTATAGGAATAAATGGAGCCTTCCTTAAAATAGTTGTTAGCATCTATTTAAAACCATCAGCAAGTATTATATGCAATGAGGATAAACTAGAAGCCTGTCCAATAGGGTCAGGAGTGAAACAAGGGTGTCCACTATCACCCCTTTTATTCAATCTGGTACTAGAAACACTAGCAGTAGCAATTAGAGAAGAAAAAGAAATCAAAGGAATCAAATTAGGCAAAGAAGTGACCAAGCTATCACCCTTCGCTGATGATATGATGATATACTTAGAGAATCCTAGAGAATTAAGTAAAAAACTACTTGAGACAATAAATACATTTGGCTAAGTTGCAGGATATAAAATAAACCCACATAAATCCTCAGCATTCCTGTACTTCTCTAATGAAACTCAACAGCAAGAGATAGAAAGAGAAATCCCATTTAAAGTCACTGTAGACATTATAAAATATTTGGGAATCTATTTGCCAAAACAATCCCAGAATCTATATGATCACAACTACAAAACACTTCTCACACAAATAAAATCAGATCTAAATAGTTGGAAAAATATCAATTGCTTATGGCTGGGTTGAGTTAATATAATAAAAATGACAATTTTACCCAAACTAAACTATATATTTAGTGCCATACCAATCAATTTATGAAAAACTACTTTTTAGAGTTAGACAAAATAATAAAAAAATTTATTTGGAAAAACAAACGGTCTAGAATATCAAGTGAATTAATGAAACGAAATGCTAGGGAAGGTGGACTAGCTATGCCAGATCTTAATCTGTATTATACAGCAGCAGTCATCAAAACTCCTTGGTACTGGCAGAGGTGTAGAGTAGTGGATCAATGGAATAGATTAGGTGCAGGAGACCCATCAGTTAATGAATATAGTAATCTATTGTTCAAGAAACCCAAAGACCCCAGTTTTGGGGATAAGAATGCACTATTTGCCAAAAACTGATGGGAAAACTGGAATACAGTATGGCAGAAATTGGGCATAGACCATTATCTAACACCATATACCAAAATCAAGTCTAAATGGGTGCATGATTTAGGTGTAAAAGATGATACTGTAAGCAATTTGGGAAAGCAAGGAATAGTTTACCTGACAGATTTGTGGAGAGGGGAAGACTTTAGGACCAAATAAGAATTTGAGAGCATTATAAAATGCAAAATGGATAATTTTGATTACATTAAATTGAAAAGCTTCTGTACAAACAAAGCCAATGTAACCAAGATCAAGAGGGAGGTGGGAAATTGGGAAAGAATTTTTACCACTCGTGTCTCTCATAAATGACTCATTTCTAAAATTTATAGAGAATTGAGCCAAATCTACATGAATACAAGTCATTCCCCAATTGATAAATGGTCAAAGGATATGAACAGGCAGTTTTCAGAGAAAGAAATTAAGATATCTATAAACATATAAGAAATGCTCTAAATCACTATTGATTAGAGAAATGCAAATCAAAACAACTCTGAGATACCACATCTCTCCAGTCAGATTGGCTAAGATGAAAACACAAGAAAGTGACAAATGCTGGAGAGGATGTGGGCAAATTGAAACGCTAATACATTGCTGGTGGAGTTGTGAACTTATCCAACCATTCTGGAGAGCAATCTGGAATTATGCCCAAAAGACTACAAATAATTTCATACCCTTTGACCCAGCAATACCACTTCTAGGGTTATATCCCAAAGAGATCACAGAAGTGGGAGAAAGACCCATATGTACAAAAATATTTATAGCAGCCCTTTTTGTGGTTGCAAAGAATTGGAAACTAAAGGGGTGCCCATCAATTGAGGGATGGCTAAACATGTTGTGGTATATGAATGTAATGGAATATTATTGTGCTATAAGAAACGAGTAGGTGACAAACTTCATAATTACCTGGAGAAACTTATACAAACTTATGCTGAGCTAGAAGAGTAGAATCAGAATAAATTTGTATGCAATCACAGACATACCATATCTGTGATAACCGATTATGACAGCCTGGACTCTTTTCAGCAAAGCAGTGATATAAGTCAATCCCGAAAGACTCAAGAAAGAGAGAAATACGCTATCCAGAGATGTAACTAGAAAGAACTGAGCCTGAATCCTGATAGAAGCAAACTAAATGATCTTTTTATTTAAAAAAAAAAAAAAAAACTTAAACTAAACTAAAAACAAATAAATAATTCATTAACCAACATGAAAAATAAAAACAAATTTCAAATGCTGGAGGACATGAGGAAAAATAGGTATACTGATGAATTATTGGTGGAGTAATGAAAAAAAATTTGGATTATACCCAATAAGCTATAAATCTGGGCAATCCCTTTGACCTAACAATACTACTACAAGTTCTTTATCCCAAGGAAATCAAGCATAAAAGAAAAGGATCAATTTGCAAAAATGTATAGCTCTTTTTGTGCTGGCAAAGAACTGGAAATCAAAGGGTTGCTCATCATTTGAGAAATGACTGAATAACTTGTGTCAAATGATTGTGATGGAGTACAGCGGTTTCAGAAAAGTATGGCAAGATCTATATGAACTAATGCAAAGTAAAATAAGAAGAACCAGATCACTGTGCATAGGAAGAGCAATGTTCTAATATTGATCAACTGTGAAAGATTTAGCTACTCTGATCAATACAATGATCCAAGACAATTTCAAAGAACTCATTATGAAAAAAAAAATATCATCCACCTCCATAGAGAGAACTGATAAACTCAGAGTGCAAAAGGAATTATAATTTCTTCACTTTTGGTTTTTCTTTTGCAATATGGCTAATATAGAAATATGTTTTGCATGATTTCACATGTATAATTGATATCATTTTGCTTGCCTTCTCAGTGGGTGGGGGTAGGAGTAGAAGGGAGGGAGAGAATTTGGAACTCAATATTCAAAAAGAAAAGAATGCCAAAATAAATAATATATTTTTTAAAAAGCTAAAATAGATATCCTGTATTAAGACACAACATAGCAAATGATCACTTGTTAATGATTTGAGTTTTCATGGAAAGTGCCTTGCTTAAAATATTTGGAATTATGTTCAGAAAATCACTATTATTTTTTTTAAATAAGACTTCATGTAGTTTTGAAAGAGGGGGACCCATTTTCTACCCTTCTTCTTCCAACAATAGGGAAGGTAGAGAAGATGTATGCAGATTCAAAAATAGGAATTATTCCATAGAGATTGGGACAGGTCAGCATGGAAGCATTGATTTCAACCTCAGGTGCATTTATGCAAAGTGGCTTAGTGGCTGGCTGCCCAGAGGATTTGGCTCTTGACACTATAGGGAGGAGGAGGGAAGGCTTTCAGAGAGATACTACAGACAAGGAAACTTGGATGTAGTGACTCAGGGGCACCATCTATGTAGTGGAGTAATTTAAGAGAGGATGATTTGATAGTGGCAGAATGGGATAAAGTACTAAGTTTGTAATAGTCATGAGAAAAGAAGTGCTCTTATGTCATCCCTTCCCCTCTAAGGTTCATAACCCTGCTCTGAGGTTATGAATCTATTTTATTTCATTCTATTCTTTTCTAATGTGGCTCCAAGAAGCTGTAGCATGCTCAGTAGCCACACCCCTATAAACTATTTCAGCAAATGGACTAAGCCAGGTTGAGGATAATTGTCAGGCCTCAAACCTGTCAGTGAGGTAGTGGCTTGTCTAACCCAAGCTTATGAAGATTTTGCCTGGTGAAATGTGTAAATGAGAACAATTTGTTTGAAGAGTCATGAAGGTGGCTGAAGCCGGTGCTGTGAAGCACTTAGAGCTTGGTCAGGTATTGAAGTTGTCAAGGTCATTCACTGTATCCTGGACCTTTGCCAGTCTTCTTGACTTTTTTCTTGCTACTAGACCTTGATAACTCAGGAAGAGATTGTGAGACTGAGGATTTTGTGCAACTCTGTCTCACTTTAATCCAGTTCATGCACAAGTCAAGATGTTACCTGTAATGTCACTGATCCTCTTTGAAAATGAAGGACAAACAACAACATTATGCTTCTATTTGGTGCTATGCTAAGTACTAAAGCCTTATAAAGACAAAATAAATCAGTCCCTGCCTTCAAAAATGTTTTATTCTGTTTTCTGTACCCAAGTCCATTGCTTTTGGGGAAACTGCCCTCGGGGTTCTTTGTCCCCACATCTACACCCCAGTTCTTCCCCTGTACAGCCAGCATTGTAATGAAAACCATCTTAAGCAACCAGACAGATAACATCACAGAAAGTGTAGACATCTCCTTAAGAATTGGACAGTTATTGTGAAGGGGCAAAGAGAAATCCTCTGTAGGGATTTCTACCATATCAATGTTGGGCCCAGTCTCCTTGGAAAGAAGCAAAAAGGGCTCCGGATAGACAAGTGGTGGGGAAATTGAAAAGAACTTGCAACCGTGCACACAATCTGTAGACATCTACAAACCATGATCAAAGGTGTTACCCTGGGTTTTCTTTACAAGATGAGGTCTATGTATGCTCACTTCCCCATAAATATCGTTATTCAAAAGAATGGCTCACTTGTTGAAATCAGAATTTTCTTGGGTGAAAAATATATCCGAAGAGTGCACATCTTAAGCCCCAAAAGATGAGTTAATTCTTGAAGGAAATGATATTGAATTCATTTCAAACTCATCTGCCCTGATCCAACAGGCCACCACAGTAAAAAACAAGGATATCAGAAAATTTTGGGGTGGTGTCTATGTTTCTGAGAAAGGAACAGTGCAACAAGGTGATGAATAAGTTGGAAAAGATGCCAAAGGCCATGTCCTGAGGAGTCAACACTTATTAAGATGTTAAAATAAAAATGCTTTTTGTCAAAAAGAAAAAAAAGAATCTTTTATTGTACTGGATGATAGGGGACAACATATATGAGTGAATGAAAAACAAATTTACAAATAAAGGAATACATATGAATAAACCAATAAATAAAGATATATATATATACATATATATGCAATATATGTTATGTGTATGTGTGTTTGTAAATACAAAGTACATAGAGCAGGGATACAGACTGAATGTGTGATTTCATTATCCAAGAGAACTCTGTAGATGTGGAAACTCTCTCTACCAACTCAAGTTGGCACCATCTTCATAAGGTATTGTCATAATGAGTTTCATAGACCACTAAGAAATTAAATGACTCTGAAAACAAAATGTCAGTGTATGTCAAAGGCAGGATTCGAAACAATATTTTCCTTTCTCTGAGGCAGGCCATCTCTGTATTCACCATGCCGTGCTCCTCAAAATACAAATATATACAAAGTATTTTCCATAGGCAGGGCATGGGTCTAATGTGAAGGACATATTGTCAATAATAGAACAGGGAGGGGTTCTGGATACACAAATGGAAGGTTAAGAAAGACTGGGACTCTTAAGGGATGGGACTGACATGAATTTATATGAGGGAGTAAGGAGTCTTGGTCAAAGGTAATATAATGGTACTATATAACTTGTATGTGTGTAGATACATACACGTCTGATGTTCAAATCTTACCCCCAACCCAAATATATGGTCCTTTCCCAGATTGATTATGGCTGCACTGTTTCTGAGTGAATATACTTAAAATAAAAATAAAATAAAAACTTCTTCCTTCCCTGTTGGAACCAGAAGCACTGACTCCAGGGAATATTTTCTACAGTTATCCTTTCCCTAGAAAGGTGGAGTAAGGGCCTATGCAGCTCCCACTTGCCCTATTCACTGAACAAAATAAGGATAGAGTAATGAAAAGATGATGGGACTAAGAATTGGATGACCTGGTTTCAAATCCTGGCTCTGACACTTTAGGAAAGGCATTTAACCCCTATGGGATTCAATTTCCTCATCTTTAAAAGGTTCATTGGATTAGATGGCCTTTAGATGCCATCTGTGATGAACTTTAGTTGTTCTTTCCTTCTTGAATTTTGTGATCTGATGACCTCTTACACCCAAGTTGGAATAATCAGGGAATGAATGGTGGTCTCACATTTCTCTCCATAATCTAGACACCAAATGAGATATTACATATAAAGGGCTTTGCAAACCTTAAAACACTACATAAATGCTAGTTGTTGTATAAGTAGCACCATCATCATTACATTTAACATTGTTAGACAAGGACTTTCGATGGCTAGCATTGACCCTTGTCATCCTGCCTTTTAGTGTTGTTCAGTCATTCAGTCCTATTGTATTCTGTAAACCTCTATGGGGTTTTCTTGGCAAGAATCTTAGAGTGCTTTGTCATTTCCATCTCCAGTGGATTAAAGCAAATAGAGAGGTTAAGTGATTTGCCCAAGGTCACTAGCTAGTGAATATCTGAGGCCTAATTTGAACTCAGGTCTTCCTGATGCCAGGCACTGAATTCTATTTACTGAACCACCTAACTGCCTCCAATATACTCACCCATGCTTACCCATTAGGGCTCTGTCTCCTTAAAGTGCATTTGTCTATTAAAGTTCATTTGAAACTCACAGAATCATAGACCAACAGAATGTGATAACGGGAAACATTTTCGAAATCATCTGGTCTAACTACACCACTTTTACAGCAGAGTAAACTAAGGTTTGAAATGGTCATGAGACATGTCCTTAGATATATGCTAGCACTTGTTACTAACAAAGCTAGCATTAGAATCTTTCCTACCTAAGTGAGGTCTTTGAAAATGACTTGTTTTTAGATTACAAACTTAGAATAGGAAGTGGTTGGGCCTCCAGGACTCTCTGTGTATAGGTACAGCCCTATGTACATGTAGTTGCTTCGTAATAAATATTCAGAGATGGGAAAGATACAAAAGATGGTAAAGATCCTACAAGGTCATCCATCACCACTCAAAAGTAATTATTCCCTTAATGGTCTATGGAAAACCCAAGGCACAGGGAAGTTGTACAATTTCTCTAGTAAGCCATTGTAGTATTGCTTATATAAGAACAGAAATGCTTTGTCTGACACTAGGCCGTGCTGACTCCAAAAACTCTTCACTTTTCCATCTCCTTTTCAAAGGATACCTGAGAGGAATGAAATAAACGGATCCTGCCCCCCTTACAATCCTTTGAAGGACCCTGACATGCCAATTCCATAAGAGGCTTGAGAGGAAGAATTCTCCATAATTCACTCTGTGTGCTGGAGCTGGACAAGAGATACATAATTTATACAGGCAATTACACATCAATTGGTTATTAAAAGTGCCCTCATTGAGATGTACTGTATTAAGGACACAGAGATAAATCTGGTTCCCCAGGTAACCAGCTCGAGCTTACAGATTGAAGGAAAAAAATATTCTGATTTTAGATTGGCACAGAGTCTATTGACCCTGCTATTATGACTTCCTTGCAATGTGGAGCTCTGCCTACGCTTAGGAGGGTGGAAATATGATTAGCAGGGAGAGAGGCTAGACCTGAAGCCCAGGCAGGCCCTTTCTCTGGATGTCTTTCTTCTTGGAAAGGATGGGGCTTTTTGTTTGTTTTGTTTTGGCTTGGGTTTTTTAGATTAATGCTCTGCCATGCCCGAGTCAAGTTGCTAAGCAGTGCTTAAAAAGGAGGCACATTCCCCTCTCCAATGGAACAAATAGAAACCAAGAATGACCCAATATGCATTTGCTTCTCCTTCTGGATCCAACCTGATCACACAGAGAGTAGCCATTGCTCCTGGGCATTTCTAGAGGCTTGCTGCTCAGAGCCATCCTCATGTGGAAGGAGCAGAAGACTGAAGACTCATAGATCCACATTCCAGTCTTGGTTCTTCTACTCATTAGCTAGGTTTCCTTTAGGCAGGTCACTTCTCTAGGGCCTGGTTTCCTCATAGGTAAATCGAGTGGATTCTGAAGGGCCAGGGAGTGAAAGGGAAATTCCCTCAAGAGCACTTGCTCAGATGCTACTATGTGTAAATCAGTAAATGATTCCTAAAATCTTTCAATAACCAGGGCTGGTGGGGGCGGCTGATTGGCCCAGTGAATAGAGCACCAGCCCTGGAGTCCCGAGGACCTGAGTTCAAAATCGGCCTCAGACACTTAACACAAAACTAGTCACTTAACCCCAATTGCCCTTCCAATAAAAAAAAGCAAAAAAATAAAACAAAATAAAAGAGAGGATGAGGAGTTTAAAAAAAATCAGGGCTGGTGGAAACATCTTAAGGGTATGTTAGCACCCAACCAGAGGGTAGGGAAATGGGTTATATCCCATGCTTGTGTGTTAGCCAATTATCCAATACAACCACACCTCACCTTACCCTTTACCACTTCTCACTCAACCCTATTTTGGTAATGCCAGCTCCTCATCTTTTCCCATTCTAGGGGATATTACCTCCATTCTGAGGTTACTACTGATTTACACGTAGTAGTATCTGAGCAAGTGCTATTGGGAGAATTTATCTCCCATTCCCTGTGCCTCACTCCTCTTGTAACTATGGCATGGTCCCTCAGAAAGCAATGGCTGGAGAGCAAGAGCACATCCTAATCCCCTTTTTATTCCAGGTCAAACAGAATGAATCACACAGGATGAGAAAGCAGGGATGGATTGCGATTGACATCTTACACCTCGCTACATTATTTTTCTCCCCGCACCTACCCTCCTTCCCACCTCCCCTATTATTGAGAATGCACAATCATCCCTCCAGTCACCCAGCTGCCAAAAGCCACAATGCCATCTTTGACTCCCCACTTTCCCTCACTTGACATATCCAGTACTTAGCACAGTATCTGGCACATAGCAGATTCTTAAAAAATGTTTGTTGATTGATTGATATCCAGGGAGCTGCAAATTCTTTCCCCTTTTATCTCTATATTTCTTACAACTGTTACCTCACTACTTACACAGCAAACACATAGTTAAGATTTCATTACTTCTCCCTTGGACTATGAGACTTACTTCCTATTTAACCTCAATATTATATTTCAGGTTTCTCCTCTCTCCGATTCACCCTTCACACAGCTGCCAGCTATTTTTCTAAAGTACTCCCTTACTTTAAAAACTCAAATGGCTCCCTTTTGATTCTAGAATCAAATGCTTTCATCTTGACCTCATCCTTTTTGATACCTATTTTGGGGGTAAGTTTTAGTATTATAAAGTAGCACATGTTTATAAATTATAAATCATTAAATATATGCATATTAGGGATTCATACTGAAAATAGCTTTTATTACTGGGTTACATGATCAAGAAGTTTGACAAGCACTGGTTTAAAGGGCAAGTATCTTTTACTGAGTGAGCCTTGCAGTGCCCTGTCCTAGGGGAATGGCACAAAAAATATAGAAACTCCATCAATCCAGACCTTGAGTTTAAAATACAGCAGGGAAGGTAGATAACACTGAGGGAAATAGTACTTAAGAAGGCTCATAAAGTAATATCTATGTAGTTAGAGGATGTGAAATAATGTAATAGGGGCAATCCAAGTGTACTGATATGACTAAATTAAGGTTTCCCAGAGGGGGTAACCTTTGAGTTGGGTTTCAGAGGTCCTGGGGGGGGGTTATTGCTCAGATTATCCTCTTCCGGATTTGTGCCTCTACATAGGCTACTCGGCAGACTCCTCAAGGCCTTATTTAATCATCAACTCCCAGGCAGTTTTCTTAATTTCAGTTGTATCCATAGAAGATGCTAATGTTTTTCCAGTTGTGTTTAATTTCTGGGTAGATGCCCAGATGCTCTGACAGTAATTGGCACCAGCTCACAATGTGCTTCTGCAGAAATATGACAGCAATCAACAGAGAAACCCAGACATCCTAGGGGTATTGTGAATGGGGCATGGGGAGTTCTTTCCCCAGTAGGAAAAGGAACATCTAGCAGTTCCCTTGAGAGAAGCAAGATGTAAGACCAAACAGTATTCTTTTTAAAAGCATGTAGGATGTGATTAAGGGTTTTTTTTTCTCCCACATAAAGCAGGTAATTCAATTCAGCAAGCATATTTTAAGTGTTAGGTCCTAGGTACACACACACACACACACACACACACACACACACACACACACACACTAACACAGTCACTGTCCTTAAGGAACTTACAATATACAGGGAACTGGTAGTATACGAAAGAGTTAACTAGACAAATGTTATCAATTAAACAATTAACAAACTTTTTTTTCCTTTAGGGCACACAACACCTAACACTGAAATAAATGTTATGGTGGCTATTTAAAAAGTAAATAAAAAATAAATGCTCTCTTCACCTGTGGAACTTATAGTCTAGATGGGGAGATTATTAATCAATCCATCCACCAGTCAAGCGCAAGTATGTATTTTTAAAATACATCTATGTGCTAGACATTGTGCTATGTGCAGGGAATATACAAAGGCAAAAGTGAAACACGTCCTTGCTTCATGTAACTCATATTGTATAGGGAGAGACATTTATAACACCCGTCTCAATATGTATAGAAGCAGTATATACAGAGATACAAAAGTATACGTGTGTGTCTCTGTGTGTGTGTATGTGTGTGTATACGTACTGCTTGAGTGTGTGCTTACTCACATGTATGGAGGAAGGCAGGAATTAGTAGTTATGGGAGTGGCAGGGGAGAGGAGATCAGGAACACATCTTGCAGAAGGTGATATCTGAACTTAGTTTTGAAATAAGCCAGGCACACCGGGAGACAGATGCAGAGGGCAGGTATTACCTGTGCACAAGCATAGAAACCAAAGATGAGATGTTATATGTGAGGAGCAATGTTAGAGGACCAAAAAGTATGTGAAGGGAAGTACTGCATAATAATACAATCTGATCCTATTTGAAACAGATTAGATTGTAAAGTGCTGTTTAAAGTAAAACAGAAGAGTGTATATTTGATACTACAAGTAACAGGAAGTATTGGAATTTCCTGCGCAGGGAAATAACATTGTCAGATCTGCATCCTATGTAGACATGAAAACAAATAACCACCAATTGTATTCAGGTATTTATAGATTTATATAAAAGGGGCTAAGATGTTCTGGTCTATCTCTTTCATCTCAAAAATGAAGTCCCTGAGTTCTGGGACATAAATGAACTTGCCCAAGGTAATATAACAAATTACCATCAGATCTTTTTTCATCAAAAACCCAGGTCTCTTGAAGTCTAGTCCAGGGATTTTTCTACTGGACTTTTCCTGCAATGATAATCATGAAAATAACTCATACACATATAGCTGTAACACTTTACAAACTGTAATATACATTTACATATATTATTATAATGTGTATGATGTTTCCATGTGTAACAAAATATTCTCTAGAAGCCTATATGTGTATTGCAGTTTGTAGTTTTGCAGTTTACAGTTACTGTGACTTTACAATTTACAGTGGTTTTCCACCTCACAAAAAACTCCGTGAAGTCACTAGTGCATGCATTATTGTCCTTATTTTATCAGTGAAGAAACCAAGATTCACAAGTGAAGCACCTTTTACACAGTCACACAATTAGTGAGTAGTGGGGAGACCTGAATTCAGGTCTTCTAAGTTTAAATTCAGTCCTCTTTTCCCTATTGTTTGATGGCTCTGGGACATAGGTGAATAGCTTAGTATACATTTTTAGATAAAAAGATAATTTTAAAAATTATTATATTAAGTACTTGACAACATAATGAGAAGTTGTCAGTAACATATAAAGGAACCAACATCCAGACTAGAAGTCTGTCTTCCAAAGACATAATAATTATATCTCCCATTTATTCAGGTGCCTAAAGGTTAACAACAACCCTGTGAGGAAGATTCTGGAAGTAATTTTATCACCATTTTACAGACAAGAAAGTTGAGGTTTAGAAAAATTAAATGATTTGATGAGTCACAGAAATATTAAAAGTCACAAACAGTATTTGAACCCAGGCAAAAGCTGTCCCAGCTGATGTCTCTATATTCCTAAATCAAATATCTGACAATGTCACTTTCTTACTTTAAAAACTCCCAGGTAGGGTAACTAGGTAATGCAGTGGAAAGAGCACTAGTCCTAGAGTAAGGAGGACCCAAGTTCAAATCCACCCTCAGACACTTACTATGTGACCCTGGGCAAGACACTCAACCCAGATTACCTCCAGAAAAGAAAAATAAAACAGAAAAAAAAAACCCAAACTTTTAGGGTTCCTTATTTTCCCTGGGATAAAATAGAAACTCCTCAGTTTGGCATCTAAAGCCTTTCAAAGTCTGACTGTGACCTATCTTTCCAGGCTTACATAGTATTCCCCTTCATACAATCTCTTAGTGCAGTCAAACAAACCTATTTTCTGCTTCTCACATAAAATATTCCAGATCTGATCTCTAGGCTTTTGCACAGGCTATCCCTCATGACTAGAATCCACTCCCACCTTGCCTCAATTTCTTAGAATCCCTACTTCTCATCAAGAAGATCAGTTCAGGAACCTCCTATGAGAGGGAAACCTTTCTAAATTCTTACCTCAGACTGTTGTGAGGAACAAATACAAACCTTAAAGTGTAATGGGGATCATGATGAAGATGAAGATAATGATTACCACCACTACTACCCCCACTACCACTTCTACTCCTCCTCCTCCTATTACTACTACCACTCTTCCTCCTCCTCCTCCTCTTCCTCTTCCTCTTCCTCTTCCTCCTCCTGATATAAGGGGCAGCTGGCAAATGAGGATCCAGTACTTAGAAGATGCTCTGATTTGCCATTCCTCGTAAGTTACATAGAATATACGAATATTCCCTGCAGAGTTCTGGTCTAATATGAAATCTTAAAAGATTTTTTTTTCTATCCATAGTTAACTAAAGATCTGTAATGCCATTAAGTTTTCTAATTGGATTCAGACTTGGAAGAATTGATTAATAAGGATATATGGAAGTGGAAATGATTGTGAATCCAAGAGATGACCTACTGATCTCTCTATTTCTTTTCCTTCCTGATAGTGAGTGAGAAAAGGATTGCTGTAAAGTGCTAGGCTGGGGAATAGAACCAAGATGCATTTCTTCAATGGGTCATCATGTGTTTGTGAGCACATGGTGCCTCTGGTTGTGTGTGTGTGTGTGTGTGTGCATTTGTTCTTCCCTGATGCTGAGTGAACATCAACAAGATGGAATTATCTAGGTAAGTATCTACATTGTGAGTTAGGGAGTTGTATCCAAAGTTCTCATTAGAGGTCCCAGCAATGACTGGAGTCAATGATAGAGTCCATCAGTGCAGGTGTGCCTAACAAAAAAGGAAGGAACCACAGATGGTTCTGGAAAAGCAATTAGCCGAGGGTGGCAGGAGCCCCAGAGAACACGACTACTCATGATGAGGAGAAATTCTGACTATTATTCCAGAACAAACCAATAGAGAGTTACATCTAAGGGGAACTAATGAAAAATCTATGAAGGGAGAAAAGGATTTCCCAGTAACTAGGATTTATGAGGTACGCTAATGTCACATGTGGCCTCTACAAATAGGTCTGACCTTACCCTCCCTAGGAACCTAGTGGATAGGGAAAGAATAGACCCTGGCCCCAGGTTTTCAGAAAACATCTTGTACCTGCTCTTCCTACTCAGTAAATACCATTTGTTAAAGCCAATGGAGGTCAATCGTTTAATTGAAAAGGAGGGTGCACTTGTACTCTTAGGAGATCAGGCGATACCACTACTATATACTCAGTGATATTCCTAGATCCCTGAAGGGACAGAAAAGTGGTGAGCAGCCATGTGGGGAGCTAACCTGTGAGTGTAGTGTAATTTGGAGTAGTAAACCCAAAGGGGTTGTTCCATTATTAATAATTCCCCTAGTCAGTACAGTACCCCCTCCATTGCTTTGTATTTACTTTGTATAGGCTTTGTGTTTGTATACATATATGCATATTGATTCTACCATTGATCATAAGCCTGGAGGACATAGACTGTTTTATTCTTTGTTTCTCGGGGGACTTACAAAAGTCCCTGGCACATAGTTGACATATAATGAATGCTTGTCGATCGACAGTGTGATGGCTATTGTTTTTAACTTAATACATTTATTAATAACTTAATACTATTTCTTTTTTATTTATTTATTTATTTATTTATTTATTTATTTATTTATTTATTTATTTATTTATTTATTTATTTTTAAGCAATTGGGGCTAAGTAACTTGCTCAAGGTTACACGGCTAGTCATTATTTATGTGTGGGTGCTCATTTTCTGAGGCCGGATTTGATCTCGGGTCATACCAACTCCGAGGCCGGCGCTCTTTACTCACTGCGCCACCTAGCCGCCCCTTTTAGGGCAATTGGGATTAAGTAACTTGCCCAAGGTCACACGGCTAGGTTTTTTGTTTGTGTGGGTTAAGTGTCTGAGGCCGGATCCGAACTCAGGTCCTTCTGACTCCAGGGCCGGCGCTCTACTCACTGCGCCACCTAGCCGCCCCCTTAATACTATTTCTTAAACAGTAAAATGTTATGCACTTATAAACTATCCTTATTAAAATTACTATCAGTAATGTTACTATCATAAGTCAAAGGAAAAACTCATGGGGTGACAATAGGAGGGGTGACAGTAGGAGGGGGTGACTACCAGCCACTTCCATTAATCTGGGATCAAAGGACTTTCTTGGAAGTGATTTGGAATTAATGGAGGCTACTGCCTAGAAAATAGGAAGTGTGTAGTGATTCTGATTTACCAAAGCTTGCTTCATCTTTAATATCCTTCCATTTTATCCAGTTTGCCACACTGGGAGGAAAGTAAGACGTCATTCTCCTTGCAGCTGCAGAGCATGAAAAAGGTGGATCTGAAATGTAGAAAGCTCTGCGAGTCCTCATCTTCTAGCATGGCCCCCATCTTGGTGTCTCTGCATTAATTGCAGTGCTCATGTATTTCTGTCTCTTTCTAGACATGTTTAGCATATCCAGCCCCACACAGGAAATGATGAAAGGGACCAAAGTCCAAGGGGAGTAGTGGCATAGCCCTGTCTTCAAAAATACCAATCGACAAACAGTCCTGAGAGAACCTCCATGGGGAAATGGTAGAGAATGTTGAATTATTCTCATTCACCTTCTCTGGCTAATCGGGTCCCTTTGCACCACAGGGAAACTTTCAAGGGAGAGAAATCAGCTCATTTTCTTTCTTTTATACAAAGTGTAGTTTCTTGAAATCTCATGTTATATTCCTAGTATCCTTAAAAGAATGCTCTAGTGGCAGACCATCTTCTGGAGGATTCAGGTCTTAGAGCCCTGGAGGGACTTGAGGATTAAATTTTTTCCTGACCTCCAAATGAAAAAGCCTGGCTCCCTCTTCCTTGCCTCCTCTCAATAGTTTTAATCATTGTCCAGCATACTAAACTGTTCCATTTATAGAATCACAGAATTGTAGAGCTGGAAGCAGCCTCAGAGATGATCTCACCCAATCCTTTAATTTTACAAACGAGAAAAATGAAGCCCAAGATGTACAATAAGTTATTCAGTGTCACAGGCATCATGATATAGTGGAAAGACTCCAAGATTTGGAATATGAGGTCCTGGGTTCAAATCTTGGTTCTATCATTTATTGCTGATGCAACTTTGTGAGTGTAGTTCTCAGTTTCCTGATTGGTAAAGTGAGGGCATTGAACTAGATGATGTCTAAGTTTTCCTCCATCTCTACAAATCAAAGACCCAGGATTATCACCTAAGTCTTCCAATTTTAAATCTAGTGTTCCTTCTACATAGTCTTAGTCTTTCCTCTTTTTCTTCCTGTTTTTTTTCTCCTTCCTTCTTTCCTTTTCTCCCCCCTTGACACATATCATTATTTTTCTCTGAAAAAGTCCTAGTAATCCTCTCTTGATGGTATTGGAGATAATTAGGTCTTCCACAAAAGACTATTTTATGAAGTACTAGTCAGGAAAAGATAGACATTCAATACCTAACTCCTCGTCTTGAGCAATATCTCAGTGACCAAAAACAGACTGTCTTATCAAAGATGGAACTTACAGTTCCAGCGGCCTTGATGTTGTGCTAATCCTAGAAAATGAATGGTCCTGAGGATGACTGACCTTGTACATCCTACTGATGATACATTGTCACACCAAGGTGTCCATCTATCTTTCCTGACAGGAAGAGATTCTTATCTGGACAAAGGAGGTAGAGGATACTTTTTTCATATAAGAAAAAGCTAAAATGAAGTGGAACATCTGGTTAATCAGTTGTAAACATCTCAGAATAACACCTCACTCTTATGAATTTTCATTCTTTCATTTTCCCCTGTTCCTTCCCTCCCTAGCTCTGATTTTGACTGCCTCTTCAGACTTACTGGAATAAAGAGGGAAGAAACCAAAAGAAACAATCAACTCTATTCATAGACTGAGAATGAGGAAAGGAGGCAGAAGAGGGAAAGAAGATATACACTGCCTGATTCAGGATTACTCTCAAACAAAGGTATTCAGAGTTTTGTCCAGGAAGCTTCTGAAAGGGCTCAATTCTACAATAAAAAATGTGTCAATTTCATGTAATTCTCATAGGATTTAGAGCTGGGAAGGGCCCCAGTGGTCATCTAATCCAACTATCTCATTTTACAGATGTAGAAACAGAGGCTCAAGACCACTCAGTAACTGACAGAGACAGAATAATCATAATGGCAACAACAAACTCACATACATGCAGCATTTTAGGAACTGAAAAATACTCTCTGTCTTATTTATTTGTAATTTAGTATTATTTTATACCTTCTCCATAGCCACTTCCCTTCTCTTTAAAATTACTTTGCTCTAGATTAGGGGAGGGGGTATTCAGTAGGACTGCTGTTTTGAAGTGGTGGGTAGGGGAAAAATGGGGAGAAAATTTATAACTCAAAATCTTGTGGAAATGAATGATGTCAACTAAAAAAATAAAAAAGGTAAAATTATTTTGCTCAATAATCATTTACATTAAAATTGTTTTGCTAAATTATAAATAATTCCATTTTTTTATTCCATCTAACTACTACTAACCAACATTTTCACTAATATTTTTAAAATTCTGAATTCCCAACCTCACTCAATAACTAAGAGAAACAGAAGACTGAACATACAGGAACAGAGTTCAGTGCTATAACTGAATAAAAATAACAGCAAAATTAATTTGCTACATATTAACAAAATGTATGACACTGTGCATATAGTAATTAACTATAAATGGTAAATAGAAGTACCTGTAATGAGTATTACTTTTACATAATCAAAACAACTTGTACATTTCTTTTTTCCCCCTTCTGTTCTCTCCTATCTAATAAAGAGTACTGAAGGTAACACTATTCTCTAATAGTATGAACCATTAGTCTGAGTGAAATAATTTGACACTCACTAAAAGTCATAAGATGATAAATTTAAATATGGGAAGACCTCTAGTCTAATTTTGCAGATGAGGAAACTGAGGCAAAAAGAGGGTAATCACAGTCATGAATTATCCAGGCTTTCCTTAAACAGAATTGATTAACCTTATAGACATATCATAGTTGTCCTTCCTCTCTCAACAAAATACCCAGATATAGATGTGTGTGTGTATGTGTGTCTGTGTTTATTTGTGGGTGGGTGGATGGGGGGGGGTTGTATACTTACATAATTTATTAATGCATTAATCAATATTCCCTTTGAAGTATCATTACACTTTCCAGTCTCATCTAGGATTCTCCCTACCCTAATTGACCTAATCATAGGGATCTAATGGTAAATGCCTCTCCTTCCCTCTCCTTTTAATCCCCAGCAGATCTAAAGAGGATTAATAGCATGTGTGACCATAATTTCCCTTTGGTTAGACGTGGACACAACAGAATAAAGAATGCCACAGCAAGAGGAAGCTGAGGGAACCAAAGAGAAGCCAAGAATTATAGAATTTCCCAGATAGAAGGGACCTCAGAGGTCATCTAGTCCCACATCCCCTGCTTGACAATGTTGCCTAAGGTCAACTTTCTTAACCTATGAATGTGCAAGGCTAGGCAAAAGTCACCATCAGGTCCATTTTTTGCTCTCCATGACTGTGCATAGTTCCAGGGAATATTGCTAACCACTTTCTTATTTCACCATGCAATGGGGCTTTAGGCTTAATCCCTCATCCTTATCTTTAATTAGCACTTTTCTCTTTACGCCTTCATCTCTACTAGATCCCTTGAGAGCCTTACTCTCTGGAAGGGAGAGAAAACTTGAACACTCCAAGATGTAGCTGTGTAATTATCCAGAAAGAATCCCTAAGAAATATGAGGCCACGCAAATTCCTAAAGTATTCAAGAAGGACTCAGGAGGCCTGGGTTCCTGTTTGGTTCTAGTGCTATTTAGTGTGCAGTATACAATCTCAGGGAAGTCATTTACTTTCTCTGGGCCTTATTTCCCTGGTGTGTGGGAGCAAAAGGAGAGGGCAGGGGTGGGGGGATATTGGGAAATTGATGACGCAACATGTAAGGTCTTCCAACTCTAGCAATTTATGCATTTATGAATCCTTGCAGGTTCAAATCTATAAGTATTCAGTTACTTCCCTAAAAGTTCTGTGAAGGCACCAGATCCCTAACCTGTAAAATGGAGAGTATGGGAAGACAAAAATCTCTCAGTTCTCTTTCTCTGTTACCACTCTATGATGTGGCATTGTCATGGGAATGTTGTGGATAAACATGATTTTTCCATTTTTCAAAGTGTTTCTTTGCTCATCTTCATGTCCACCCTCATCCCTATTTCCCCTTCTTTGCACTCTGATTTTCTCCCCTGTTAGAAAATGATCATTTGTTAAAAGGAAAGACAAAACAAAACAACAACAATAATGGAACCCCTCCACAAACCTCATGCCATGCAGATGGTTCCCAATATCCACTTCTACTCTATCATCAGCAGACTTCACTCCAGCGATAATAAACTCTGCAATTTGTATGGTGAAGACACATTTTTGAAACCAAACTGGTTATTATTGCAGAGGCGCCTGCCTCAAGCAACCGTCTGAATGTTTTTTCTCCCTGAAAGCTCAACGTATTCATCAAACTGCGTCTCTCTCCTGGACTTGCAATTAATCATGGCTTGTTTCAAGCTTTGTTAATTAATACCAGGGCCAGGGACACAGTAGAGGCCTCAAATATAATCTGTGGTACTTTCAAATTATTATAATCTGCTAGGGGAAGAGCTGTTGGATTTTAAATAGCTAATTTATTTTTTTTTTAATTTTACAAAAAAAAATCCTGTTTTGTATTGCCAAGAAATTAAAAGAAATAATATAGGATTCCTAGAGAAGGAGCTATCCTGAAATAGCCTTGTTTTGTTGTCTTATAGGCAAGATCTGTACACCAGAGGGAAGTATAATTGAAACCGAAATCTACTATTCCAAGGCCATGTTTTACCACATAAAGGTGGCCTTTTAGAAATAAACTTATGCACTGAGAAGGCTCAAGGGCCAGCAGTTTCCAAGCAGGTTACCAAGAAAGAGTTTGATCAGATGAATTAGGAAGGAACATATTTTCGTTCCAGGTTGCTGTCCAAGCAAACACCCTTTGACCTCATGGATTCATCTATGAAATCTGTGAAATGGGTAGACTTCCTGACCTCAAGGATCAAAGGCAGCAATACTTTCAAACCAGACTAGGCCTAGAGTAAGAAGAAAGTAGTATTTTTTTTTCTTTTTGGAGGGTGGAAGGTAGGGCAATTGGGATTAAGTGACTTGCCCAAGGTGGTACTCTATTCACTGCACCACCTAACACCCCCCCCCCCCCGCAAAAAAGTAGTTTTTACAAAGTTATAAAAGCAGTCTTTGGGAAAAAGGTTGGAGGGGAATAAGAACTAGCCATAGCCCCCAAGAGCCTTGTGTTCAAAATCCTGGTCCAAATTTTATCAGTTCCATTAAACCTCAGTTTCCCCAATAGTAAACTGAGGACAATAATATAATAATATTAATTTTGTTGGATTGTTATAAGGAAAATACATTGTGATCCTTAAAGCATTATGTGAAATAGATTAGAATCCTCATTACTATCATCATTAGTATGGTGGTTGTAATGATTGTTAAATGCTCAACACAAAAGTACATTGTTTTAGTTTCTATGCAATGATTATCAGGAAATTCTTGTTTTCTGAAAACTTACTCTATGAAAAATCACACAACAAAGATGTGTGAAAAGAAGACATCTTTGGATGTTGGGGCTATATTCAATAGTAAATACATTTTAGTTTTGATACTTTAAAGGTAAAACCAGAATTCATCCATTCCAGTTATCAGACAAGTTCCTATTGTCCAACTTGTTCCACTAAAACTCTTCCTTTTGTTGCTGAAAAATAGAGAACGTACCTTCATGGTTCAAAAGAAAGGCTCCAAAGCAGCCTGAAATACTATCATCATCATCCAAAGAGCAAGGGAAAAAATAGAAAATGGGCAGAAGCAGAATAAGAAACAATGGTTATTCTCAAATTTCTCGGCATCACCCCTTGATGTTTGGGGAGTCTGGAGAAAGCCAATGACAAACCACATATGATAGGCCCCAGGATGGGTGTTTGGAGTAAGGTTTGTTGATTTTCAAATGCTAGCAGCTATTCATAGAATGGCAGAAGGAAAACTCCAGAAATAGGAAGGAAGATAAAGCACTGGTCCCAGAACCAATCAAGATCAAAACCAGATATCATAAAGGAAGATACTGAAACAGAAGAACTGGAAAATCCAGACACAAAAGCCATGTCAGGATGACTGAGAAGACAGGTGGGAAAGGGACTGAAAGAAGAATAGTTAAGAAGAACAGGTCAAGGACAAAATACTAGGACAGCTCTAGTGAGAGGGTGTAGCTGTGCCTTAGTTGCTCTTAGCACTTAGTCTAAAGGAGTTTTTGCATGCTTTATTAGCAAGGCCATACCAAAACAGACCAGGGCATGCTGATCTTACTCTTTTTTGCTTCTTATAGGCATAGACTTATCAGAGGTAATTCAGGCACAAGGGATTTATGTGGCTGAAGAATAATGACAAAGACAAAACAGATTGACTGGAAAAAGGAGCCAGGAATCTCATTTTCAGGCATTTTTGGTTGGAATGGGAAATCCTGGGACTTCTCTGCCATCCCAGATTATCTTTGCCCTGCTCCATGTGTCCAGTGCAACTGTGGAGGATATCAGCATATCATACAAAGACATTGTGTAGAGGATTGGGGAGTGGAATTAAAGACAATCAGTACTTGGACATTAAATAACCCAAAGCATTTTCACAATGTTATCCCAATGTCTGGGGCCTCTCAGGATGGTCCTAAAGTTCCTACAGTGAAATCAGAAGTTCAGTCTTCCATTTGAATTTCCCCAGCAATCTACATTTCAGATAGGGTAGTAGCCAGAAATATGGACTTTGTTGCTCCCAGAGCCTGGTGCTATATCCTCTATCAGACATATGGACTGTATTCTCTAACCAGTCCCCTAATATCTGTCCCTTCCATGTTCCAAACACTCAACTAGAAATAAACTGAAATAAATCCCTGAAGTAGGTTTCCATGGTACTTTTCCCCAAGTTCACAAACAAGAGTATTCTTCACAAGTGTGTTGGGGTTGGAAAATCACAAAGTGAGGTTGGCTAAGGGGTTAAAAACAAACAAAAAAAGCTTTCATGAGCCCTAGCTCAAAAGAAAGAACTCTGTGGGTACAGTTAAGGAAGGTGACTGTCCTCGCATCCTAACTAGCCCCCTCCTGAGGCCAAGACATAGCACAAATCCTACCTTTTCGCTTGAGTTCCTTTATTCTTGGAGCCTCCTGCAGTGGATGGAGACAAAGCAATTGCTAGATAAAGAAAGCAACAAGACAGAAAGGAAGAGAACATTGAGTGGGAGCTGGCCTGTGGAAATCCATTAAAGAATCTCTGAGCAGAGACAAAGCTCAAAACCTCTTTTCCTAGACCCCATTACCCCTGTTTCATCCTCCCTTGAATGTAGAGCTATTTTATAAAGCACAGTGTCAGAGATGCAAATATGAAACCTGAATCCTAAGGTAGATTTCCTCAGGGCCAGAATAGGCAGCTGGATTCAGAGTGTCTGGGCTCAGATCTTTACACTGCTGCCATTTGTGTGATCTTAGAAGCCATTTAGCTTTTCCAGGACTTAATAATAATAACAATAACAACAACAATAATAATAATAAAAATAAGCATTTATGTAACACCTTACATGTTATTTCATTTTGTCCTCACAAGAATTCTGGGAAATAAATATTTTTAATACCTCCATTTACAAATGAGGAAACTGAGGCAGGCAGAGGTTAAGTGACATGCCAAGGGTCACAAAACTAATAAGTGCCCGAGGCAGGATTTGAACTCAGGTGTTCCTGACTCTAGGTCTAGAACTCTCTCCACTTTGCCATTTATCTGTCAATCGCATTATCAATAAATTAAGGGAGTTGAATGACATGACCTCTAAGGTCCTTTTCAGCTCTAAATCTATGATCCCAAGATGCCCTTTACAAAGGACAAATATATAACCCACAGACAACCAAGTTTTAAAACAGATATCTGTTTTGCAAAATATATTCTCACTTTAAGGAATGATAAATTAAGCCCAGAGTTAACCCTTTCTTCAAATTGTTTCTTATATATTTGTACAGGTTTTTTGAATGGTTGAACCCAAAGAGTATTCATTAATGGGTCAGGGTTGTGTTAAAGAATGGTTTTTAGTCTTCGACAAAGTTCCACTGTAATATTTCTCTAGTCAAATACTGGTTATAATTTTTATCAGATACTTACAAGGAAAATTGAAGGCATGTTTAACTATTTCACAATGTCATGAAATTGAGAGTGGTATTTAATGATCAGAATCAACATGCCCAAATATCTTGAAAGTATAAAAAAAGTATTCAATTTAATAAAGTAAAATTTAATAGGGATGACATCTTATACAAGTTAAAAAAATTCACTATGCAAATCCAAAGTAGATGAGGAACAGCTAAAAAAAATTCCAAAGTTTCAAGTGGATTGAAAATCTCAATATGACGCAAGCATGATGTGGTGATTCTCCAAAAAAGTTTAAGTGATCTTGGGCTACATTGATGGTATCCAGAATGAGATAAGTGTAAATTCTGCTGTACTTCTCTTTGGTCTCACCATGTCTAAAATACAGTGCTTGTTTTGAGGCAAATCATTTTAGGAAACATATTGACCAACTTGAGCACATCCAGAGAAGGGAGAATAGAATACTCAGGGAAACCAAAAACACTGTCATAAGAAAATAACTTGAAGGAACAAGGGATGTTAAAGCCTGAGAAAGAGAGCACTTAGACAGGACATGGTATCTTTCAAGTACCTGGAAAGTTATCATGCAGAAGAATAATAAGATTTTTTCTACTTGGCCCCAGAAGGCAGAACAGAAAGAATCTGAGCAAATTGTAGAGAAACTGAATTTACTTAGAAGTGATGCGAAATCGTGTAACAATTTGACAACTTCCTAGAGGCACATTTTCTTTTTCTAGTCACTAAAATGTTACTCTCCCTTAATTTCATGGGAATTGGAAGAAGATGAGTTGGTATAGAGACTAACAGTCAATAATTAGAAGGTATTAACCTTCAGAAGATATTAATATCACTGTCACTACACTCTTTGTAGAGATTGGTAGTAACAGAATAAACAAGTTTGTGGACAGTCTATCATCAAAGTTAAGCAAATATGAAAACATCCCTTGGGACCCAAAGGGTGTCATCAGTACATACAAGAACTAATAGATTTCACAGGCCTAAGATTATTTTTCCTCCCTTCCTTCCTTCCTTCCTTCCTTCCTTCCTTCCTTCCTTCCCTCCTTCCTTCCTTCCCTCCTTCCTTCCTTCCTTCATTCCCTTCCCTTCCATTTACTTCTTTCTTTGGCTTTCATTCATTCTTTTTTTTTCATTTTCCTTTCTCCAATTTTTCATAATACTTTTTGTTATTCTCAACTTAACAGACACAAAGAAGTAAGAACATTTCCAAATACAAAGAACAGAAAAAGGATTGCATATGAAACTGTAAAATATTATGTTGTTTTTATACATTTTTCAATTAGCAAGAGTTTCTTTTTCTCTCCCTCATAACTTTCTCTCCTACTGAGAAAAGGGGAAAAATCTCATAACATATATATATATATATATATATATATATATATATATATGTATACACACACACACACAAACACACAAACACACACACATATATATATAGTAAAATGAAAAAGCACCCAGTCATGTTCAACAAATAGCTGTCTCATTTTGTATATTTAGTCTATTTTTTCTCTGTCAGGAGGTAGATGACATTTTTCATCCATCTTGTGGAATCATGGTTGATCATTATATTGATCTTAATTCTTAAGTCTTTCATTTTTTAAACACTGTGGTTGATATCACAGAAATTGTTATCCTGGTTTAGCTCACTTCACTCTATATAAATATCTACATATGTATTCCAATTTTTTTCCTGAGAAACTTCCCATTTAATAATTTCTTACAGAACAATAGTCTTGATGTTTACATATGTGTGTATATACATGTATATACACACATACATACACACACACACACATATATACACACACACACACACACACACACACACACACATGCACACACCAGGTAATTGATGAATGCTTGAACAAATCATGGTTATATTTATATATACCCCACCTCTATCCACCCCCACAAATATGTGCATGTATATGGTTATATATTCAATATGATTATTTTTATCTAAGGCTAAAAGGGACTCCATTGAAGTTCCCAGTTACTATGGTTTTATTACATAGAAAAGACTGTGTTATTGGTAACTTTGGAGAGAGCATCTTTGGTATATTGATGATATCAACAGTCATAGAGAAAAATATTGATGAGAAAGTAAGAGAAGGGGCGGCTAGGTGGCGCAGTGAGTAAGAGTGCCGGCCTCGGAGTTGGGATGACCCGAGATCGAATTCGGCCTCAGAAAATGAACACCCACACATAAATAATGACTAGCCGTGTAACCTTGAGCAAGTTACTTAACCCCAATTGCTTAAAAAAAAAGAAAGAGAAGTGAGGAAGAGGAATTAGGAAGGGAGAGTTGATAGTATTTCTTTTAATGGGGCTTGGTGAATAGTGATTAACATTAAAGACAATGCATGAAAAACCTCAACTTGCCTTGGACTTTCTGCATGTTCACCTGAGGCCATTTTGGCAGTGTCAACATGAGAATTACTGATACTAGATGTTTTTTTTATGCTGTCCTGAGGTATATAAATTAGCTTACTGATGTTGCTTTTTGGGTTTCTTTTTCACTAATCAGGCTGAGGCCTTTTCTATATCATTGCTGAGTAGATGTGGCAAGGGGGTTGGATGAGAAGAAAGGCTCCTCTTTGACATTTTCCACAGCCCTCTTAACCAGAAGTCCACTCAGAAGTATGTCCAGGGGGAGGAGCCAAGATGGTGGAGTAGAAACAGCTCATCCAAGCCACTCTGCCCCCAGATTCCCCCCAAACTATGTAAAAAGTGACTCTGAACAACTTCTGGAGCCCCAGCACCCACAGAACGACACAGAGAAGCTAACCTCCCACTGAGGGAGCAGCCCTGCAGGAAGGACCAGCACAGTGGTCTGGGAGCCAGCAGCCCACAGCGCACGAGCCCAGCTGAGCCAAGCCCAGGTCCACATGAGCCGAGGTTTTAGCCCCAGGGCAGCAGGGCCAACAGCCGGCTGGAGAGACCCCAGAACACCAGCCACTGAGGAGACTCCAGAATTATCAACATAGACATGCATAGGACAAAGTAAGAGGTTAGTGTCCTATGGACTTTGGGACCAGTATTTGGGGAATGCGTCGGCTCCCTCCCCTGGGGGCTATAAGCTGCTGAGGAGACACGCCATTTTGTAGTTTTCAGAGGCAGCTCCAGCTCCTGGCCTTCGAAGTGTAGAGAGATCCAGCGATCAGTCTTGGGGGGTAATCGCTCTTGCTTTAACCTCCCTGGATCTGGATTGTGATCTAGGATGGAAGTCATGGGCGGGTTTACAGCTTGCCAAAAACAGAAGTTGCCCCACACACGTTTGGGACGAAAATTCCTCTATCTGGCCTTAAAGCCATAGTGTGGCAACAAGCCCAAAAGTCAAGCAATTAAGTGACAACATGCCAAGGCAAAGGAAACAGAAAAATGCAACCCTAGACTCCTATTTTGGGGGCATAGAGCGGGAAAAGGACTGTGAGGTCAGAAATCCTGCTCCAAAAGCCCCAGGGGAAAACATGAGTGGGTTGCAGGCCATAGAGGACCTTAAGAAGGACTTTAAAAATCAAATAGAGAAGTGGAGGAAAAATTAGAAAGAGAAATGAGAAGGATGCAGGAAAAGTATGAAATGAGGGTCAACAGCCTGACTGAGGAAAACAACACCTTAAAAAATAGACTAGCTCAAATGGCAAAGGAGGCCCAAAAGGGCAATGAGGAGAAGAATGCCTTAAAAAGTCGGATTTGCCAGATGGAAAAAGAATCTCAAAAGTTCACTGAGGAGATTCATTCCTTCAGAGTTAGACTAGAGCAAATGGAAGCTAATGACTTTATGAGAAATCAAGATGCTGTTAAGCAGATCCAAACAAACAAAAGATTAGAAGGCAATGTGAAATATCTCATGGGAAAAACCACTGACCTGGAAAATAGATCCAGCAGAGACAATTTAAAAATTATTAGACTACCTGAAAGCCATGATCAAAGAAAGAACCTAGAAATTTCCCTTCAAGAAATTCTCAAGGAAAAGTGCCCTGATGTTTTAGATCCAGAGGGCAAAATAGAGGTTGAAAGAATCCACAGATCACCTCCTGAAAAAGATCCCAAAAAGAAAACTCCCAGGAATATTATAGCCAGGTTCCAGAATCCCCAGATCAAGGAGAAAATACTACAAGCAGCCAGGAAGAAACAATTTCAATATTGTGGAAACACAATCAAAATAGCACAGGACCTGGCAGCTTCTACATTGAGGGATAGAAGGGCATGGAATATAATATTCCAGAGGGCAAAAGAGCTGGGAATGAACCCAAGGGTCACCTACCCAGCAAAACTGAGTATCTTGTTTCAGGGGAAAATATGGTCATTCAGTGGAATAGAGGACTTTCAAGCATTCTTGAGGAAAAAAAACAGAGTTGAATAGAAAATTTAACATTCAGACACAAGAAGCAAGAGATGCCTGAGAAGGTAATCAGGGAAAAGAAATCAAAAGGAACTTATCAAAGTTGAACTATTTACATTCCTATATGGAAAAACAATTACTGTGACTGATGATATCTTTCTCACTATGAAAATAATGGAAGAAGGGTGTGTGGTCACATGAATACATATGTGAATGTGTGTGTATATGGTTACAGTTCTATATGGATAGAGGGCATAGGTTGAATTTCTTGGGAAGGGAGAATACTGAAGGGATGAAATTATGAGGTGAGAGAGGAAAGTGGCAAGAGGAGATGGGGAGAGACATGGTCAGGTAAACTATCTCATGTAGAAGAAGCAAGGGGAAGTGGTTGCAAGGGAGGGGGAGAATAGGAAGGCTAAAAAGGCAAAACCACATTCTCATTGAATTTGGTTCAGGGAGAGAATGACATACATACTAAATGGGATATCTCAACCTACAGCAGAATAGGGGGAAAGGGGATGAGAGGAGGGATGATGGATGGGAGGGCATCCTTGGGGGGAGGGGAGGTTGGAAGTACCCACTATAGAAGAGGGACAGGATTATGTAGGGAATGGACCAGGTGGGGGGTGGGATGAGTGGGAGGGAATTATAAGCAGCCTTGTACAATATATCTACTATGATAATGTTTTGCATAGCTAGATATGTACAACATATACTGAATTACTTATCTCCCCAGAGGGAATGGGTGACAAGGGAGGAATGAAATGGATCTGAAATTCTAGGTCTTAACATTAAATATTTCAAATATATATATATATACACACACATATACTACTATTAATACTCTTTTGCTTATAATTGGGAGATTAGATGTGCAGGCATTGGGACACAAAGATTCACCTTCCTCTAATGGAAAAGTCGAAGGGGGTATGGGAGAAGGTATGGGAGAGAGCAGATTGGAGGAAGCGATATCTTGTGGGACTGCTATTCTGGGAGGTTGGGTAGGGGAATAACAGGGGGGGAAATGATTGTAACTCAAAACCTGGCGGAAATGAATGATGTAAAACAGAAGTTAATAAAGCATTTGTTTAAAAAAAAAGAAGTATGTCCAGCACATCATTTGCCTGACTTTTATTAGCTTTTTTTTTCTTTTAGGCCTTGGGCATGATGAACCGTGATTCAACACATAAAGATCCACAAAGCTATTTAGATTTCTTTTTGCTAGGGTAATTTTATATTACTGTCAAATTAAATGGTGCCTCTCTCCTTCAGTCCCACCTTTCTTTTTCCCCTTTGCCTATGGCTTGGCTCTTCCAAGAAAAAACAAAACAAAACAGCTCTGTTTATTGAAATCCCAAATGCAATATCCAGAATAGATTTTACCCACTTCCAGAAGCCTTCCTTCATGACCAACACCCCTGAGCATCTCTGCTTTCTGTATTCTCCAAACTAATTGTCTGTATGAAACATATGACACATGATATAATGTCTTATATTGTTGTAGTTCTCTGTGATTATATCTCTCTCATTAGAATCTAAGCTCTGTGAATTCGATGTCTGTGTGTTGTGTTCAAGTGAATTCAATTCAAAACACATTTGTTGAGGGCCTATTCTTAATCAATTAACAAACACGTGCTATGTTTGGTAGTCTGTTTGGCACTGGGGTTACCAATACAAAAAGAAAATAGCCCTTGCCTTTAATGAGTATGTAGTCTAGCCAGGGAAGACAAAATATTCACATACAAGTACAATATGTTAGACTCTTTTAAGAATTAAGAATAGAAAGAGAATATTTTTGAAATGTCTCTACTTTCAAGAATGTGCTTGTGTATGTGTATATGTATGTATATATACATATATGTATATATATATATGCTCATTTTACATACAGATTCATTAATGTAAAATGATCTGGAGAAGGAAATGGCAAAACACTCCAGTGTCTTTGCCAAGAAAAGGCAAAATGGGGTCATGAAGAGATAGAAATGACTCAACAACAAAAATAGCAACAACATGTATATACACACACACATATATGTGTGTATATATATATGTATGTGTACATATATATGTTAGTGTGTGTATATGTTTGGATGTGTATATGCTCATATGTGTCTATCTATCTATAATATATGTGTGTGTATAATGTTTGTATGTATGTATGTGTATAAATTCTTCCCACAATTCTTCCACAAAATTCTGCCCAAATGACTGCCCTATATTAGTTGGGCAGTGCAGATATGCCTATGTTTATTTTCCATATGAGAAAATCAAAGCTCAGAAAGTTGAGCAACCTGCTCAAAGTTATACCCATTCTAGGTCTGTTCCAGTCTCTGTATAATAAAAAGGAAGCCCCTGGCTGCCTGAGTTGAGCTGTGCCTTAGGCCAGCATGATGATTTCATGATATGCTTGGAAGAAGAACCAAGACTTAAATCATGTTTCTCTGGCCCTCAATCAGTACTCTTTCCATGATATAATACTGCTTCACCTTGTAGTAGTGAAAAACAAAAATCTCTTCAATCAATGAAAAAGAAAACCTATCTTATTTCACCCACTAGACTATATGCAACTTGAGATCAGGGACTACGTCTTATAGACATTTTTATCCACCCAATGACCTTATAACTAGAAGTTATTCATGAGATATTCTCCAAATGAATGAGAAAAAGTCAACATATTCTTCTCAGATGTTGACTTCTCTTGGCATGAGATCATCATTTACATGTAGTTTTCAAGGTCCTTAGGAATGCTTACTCAGATCCTGAGTTCATGAAAACAAACCACAGGGTGACCATCAATACACTGATTTGATCAGTTTCCATATACTTTAAGGACATGTGTTTGGATGGAGTTTCCAATTCTTGAGGTCTTAGTATTTCTTATTCAGCCTTCTCATGGCTGCAAAGTATTTTATTAGTTTATTTCCTTGTCGCTGAAGATGGAGATAGAAGGGCCTGCCAAAACAGTGGGCTGAGAAAAAATTGGACATGGCCTAATGGCTAGAGAGCCAAGTTTCTGAGGCAATGGTATTTACTTGGGTTTCTGTTTAATAGCCCTTTAGACAAGTTGGCATTTTTTAATCTTTTTATTCTCTTACTAACAAAAAAGGAAACACTAAAAATGAAGAGGAAAAATACAATGCCTGCCTGACAGTAGATCAGCTGCTCCAGACTCAGTAGAATAAAAATGAAGCCTGAGCTGCTTGAGCTAAGGCTGTGTCTCAGCCGAGTACAGTGATTTCACAACACGTCCTCACTGAAGTCTGACAGCCTATTACGTTTGCTGAGATTTGGGCTCTAAGGATGCTGTGTATTATTACATAAGTAATATCCTTAATGCCCAACAGCACAGTATTTTAAACAGGGCCAGTCTAGACTGATAGAATATTGTGTCAATACTGCATGTTTTCTCTATTGTATTTATTCATTTATTTCATGGGCTACGTTTCTTGGGCACCTCGTGCTGTGGCAGCTAGAAGCTGTTACAAAATTTAAGGAACCCATACATTATGCATAGCTGCCCGCAACGAGTTGTGTTAAAACTCCAGTTACTGCTGTACTGTTAGGAATCTCTCAGAAGAAATTTGTCAGGAGCCTGATAAGTCACTGAAATAATTCCCTTTTGGCCCCTGCCTTCCCCAAATATCCCTGCAGTCAAAAGTCTGGATGGCCCAGGATGGCCAATGGAATCATTAAGTCATAAATCTTCATAAGGAAAGGACCATAAACATCAACAGGACTAATTTGCTTCTATTATCTATCACAGAATTCAGTAATGGGAAAGTCACATTTTCTGTGACTCTAGATAAATATTCATTCACTTGTCACTGAAAAGCACTTGTCCCAGTGGGAGAATGCTTTTATGTTGTCCTCCATTCTACAGATAGTGAAGATAAGTCCCTAGAAGTTGACATGACTACATTGAGGTCACCAGTTAAGTCATTGAGAAAGCTAGAAAGGAAACCACTAGCTTGGTCAACACCAAGCTCTCCTGATGGTTACCTTTCAGGAGGACAGAGCTGTCCATGAAATTTGGGATCAACCTTTTTCCTCATGAGTCATGAAAATATAGTTCCATTCCATTTTTTCTTCTTCAGTGTCCTAGTAAGGATTCATCATGTCCATTCTAGATCTATCACTGGAGTGGTCTGCTGATCATGAAGCAAAGAGTGATTCTTTTTAAACAACTACATAGTGTGAGTATTTTTCTACCCATTTTACGATGAGAAAATTGGGGCTCAGAAAAGTTTAGTGACCTGTTAAAGTTATAAATAAACATACTTATACACATAAAAGAGTGAGCATTTGAATCCAGTTCCTTCGTTTCTAAATTAATGCTATTTCTGCTATATAATGCTTCTTCACCTAGTACCAAGGATGTTATATGGTGAAAAAATGTTATTTGGAGGTAGAAATATTTCTAAATATTAAAGCACTATATATTTGTGAGTTGTTACCAGTATCATCACAATCATCATCACCATCATCATTGGTGTTGCAGAAAGAATGGATCTGGGACAAGTGGTTATCCTGCCATTTATTCATTTCTATGCAGTGTTCTATGGATTATTGCACAGGTGGATAAAATAGTGACATTGTATAGAAAAATAAAAATATTAGAATATAAGATCACTTTCTGCAAGCATACTGAACTCATCTTTGATATAATTCCATTAGCAAGCAGGATAATATAGATGATTAGATAGATAAATAAATAGATGGATGGATGGATAGATAGATATAATCTAGTCTCATCGTGATTTATATCTCTTTGACCAAGTGTCTATGCTTTGAAAGCTTTCATATTGCTAATATTGGGTATGTTGCCTTATGGAAACCCATATTAAAATGTTAAATCAGTGTCATGAATCAGTGTCATGTTCAGGTGATTTTGGACAACATTTTCATTTTTTATAATGGTCTGGTTCCAATAAAACTTATTGGTTACCATTACTTTTCTTCTCATTTTTATGGGGTTCAGATAGAATAATTCTGGGACAAGTTGATTTCCTGCTGTTCTTTAACATTTAATGTCCCATGGACTATTGCATAAGCAGATAAAATAACTTTGTAAGTGAAGAAAATATTACTATGATTGCAATTATCTGGTACTTCTGCTGCTGCTGCTGCTATTACTACTACTATGTCTACTGCTACTACTAGAAAAGGCAGAATATTGAGGTCAAGCCTAGAATTGATGAGAAAAGGTAGGATTGTAGCAGGTGAGCTACAAAAAAAGTAATGAAAGGGGAAGATAAAAAAAAAAGCAGAAGCCTCCAGTCAAAGCAAGATCTGAGTTTCCATGAGAGCAAGCAAACAATATACCAATTAGCAGGAGGTACTGAATAAGTTACAGATGCAATGAATAATTCAGTTGACTCACCTTACTAAAAGTGATCCTCTATTCATAATGGAAAAAGGGAACTAGTCACTCCTCCCATCCCATTTCCTTTCAGTGAATGTTGTCCTGCCATTACATAAGATCAATTGAAACCAAGATTGTAAATCATTACTATAAACAATGGTTCTTAAATTGTGTTGTCATAGATGCCAATAGATGCAATCTGATGAAATCTAAGGACTATTTTGAAGGAATATATATATATATATATCGATATATATATAATCAATATATATATATATATGTCGATAGGTATATATATATATCAATGGAAGAAAATACTAAATTTCAATTAGAGGTTAGTAAATACTTATTTTCCCCACACACAAGTTCATAGGACCCTTGAAATTTATGATCAAAGAACACTGAGTTATGAACCCCTGGTTTAAATTATCCTAGATATATGGTTATATATTTTCAAATAAGTAGATAAAATTCCACATTCTATTTGGTTTATTTGTAGTGTGCTGAATGCTGAGACCTTGATCCCAAGGGATGGAGAAATGGCAATAGCCATCAGAGTACTTGCTTCCAGCCCAGACCCTGTAGCCATAATTCTGGCAGTCAATTCTTGTGGAAATGATATCTGGAAAATGTCTCCTCTGCAGCTGTAATTGCTTATGACCCAGCAAAGAAAGTCCTACACACCAAAATCTTTGGTATTATAAATGGTTCAGTAACAGAAATGTATTTTTTATCAGTGGAATTAATATTAAAGGTCCATTTCATCTGTTTGGCCACTATACTCTAAGGACCATGGGACCTTTCCTTCTTATTTGCTATAGAACTTTCCTATAAGCATTGTGTTCCCCTATTAAGAATAAGAGATGCATGAGAATGAGGGCTGTCTTACCTATCTAATATATGCCAGGCAATTGGCACAATGATTTAGACATAATAAGAACTTAATGCTTTTTCATTCATTAATTCATTCATTCATGAATGTATGACACACAAATATACATACTGAATAGTGATTAAGGTGTTAGCATATGTCTGCTTATGGGTATATTAAAGTTAATGCATAAACTGGTAATGGTGGAATGATCTGGATATTGGCATCAAGCATATAAATTAAGTAATATTAATGTGATGTTTAATAACTAAAATTCAATGAATTGTATGTGTGTATGTTAAAGTTTGCTTAGTGTTGGAAACTGATATTGTATCTGAATCATTTCTGTCTATAGTCACTCATTTTGATTAACGTAAAAAAAGTCAACTAATGTTGACATGATCCTTCATCTGAGTTTAGGTATGATGTCTCCAATGTTCTAATTTTCTAATAGACCTTGAATTTCATTGATGTATACTCACTTCAGCGATAAAGATTTCAACCCACCTCTCTTCTCCAGATTTCCATATAACTAACCTAAGAGGTAAAGATACACCCAATATCAATGTAACCATGCAGAATATTTCTCAGTAGTCTCTTGTTCTCCCTAAATTTCTGACTTAATAATCTTTTTCCCTGGTCATGAATGCTGCTTATGATATCCTTTGAACAACCATTTCTCCTGTGTTATTCCTTTTACATAACATATTGTAATTCATTGATACTCTCTACGGTATCTCTCTTCCCTCATCCCACAGATAGCCTAAATTTCAATTATTTGGAGGCCATAGTGTTCCATGGCTCACAGCCATACAACACAACTAGATTCATTTTGGATATTGTTGTTGTTTAATCAGAGCTATGATTTCATCAATGTAAAGATCATGGTGAAGAATTGCCTCTACCAATGCAAATCAGTGCCTTCGCTGTCATCTGTCATCTTAGAAGCATTTAGAGATTAAGTGATTTCCCAATGGTCAAAAAAACAGTATTTGTCATGGAGAAGATTTCAACCCAAGTTGAAGTCTTTGACTTTGAAGTCAGCTCTCTATTCATTATACCATGTTGTTTCACACTTAAAAAGGATATAAATATTAGATGATGGATATTTGTTTTAGGGAGAAAGGTGGAGTCATTAAAAGAGTTACAAATCCAATATATGTTCTTCTGTTAAACACTTGGTACATCTAGTTGTCAAATTGTGTTATCTCTTCATGATATACATGGGGATGGACAAATACCCTCGGTTTTTCATCAAACAGATTATCATGATATAGTAACTATGCTAATACCATTAATCAGTATTTAGTATGCATCTTCAAGTGTCATATATATATATATATATATACATATATATATATATATATATATATATAAATGAGTGAAATAATGAATGAATGAATGAATGAAAAAGCAATTATTAAGTTCTTATTATGTGCAAATGACTATTCTAAGTGCCAGGGTTACAGTAGAAAATTAAGACAGGTCTTCTCATCCATTCATTTTCCCTGCATGATAGTTAGGTTGAACACTTTTTAATAATAATAACAACCATTAATGATAATAATAATAATAATAATAATAAATGACCAGCATTTATAGGGTAATTTCAATTTTCAAAATACTTTATTAACATTATCTTTTTTTATCCTAAAAACTCTAGCACGTAGATGCTATTGTTATTCCCATTTTGCAAATTAGGAAGCTGAGCCAGATAAAGATTGTGACTTGTCCTGCATTACATGGATAGAGCATGTCTTAGGTGGGACTTGAACTAAGGTCTTCATGATTCCAGGCCCAGTAATCAATCTATTGCCCCAGCCCACAGCCACCTCAAATATAAATAGATAGACACATGCATGCACATACACATACATGTATGTATACACATAGATATTTACAGGTATGTGTGAGTGAGTGTATATATGTATATGCCATGATAGCTGTCATTTAGGACATTTGAAGCAATCAGTAAAATATCCACAGAATAGATATATGTTAGGATTTCACCATATGAAGGGAATTTCACTTCTCTTTGTGTATACAAGGGTGAACTCTTCAAGTGAGCATACAGCTCCCTATTGTATTCCTTATTTGATCTTAATAATTAAGCAATTGGTGGAGCCAAGATGGCAGAGTAGAAACATCTTGTCCAAGCCACTCTGCCCCCAGATTCACCCCAAACTATGTAAAAGGGGACTCTGAACAACTTCTGGAGCCCCAGCACCCACAGAACGACACAGAGAAGCTAACCTCCTGCTGAGGACAGCCCAGCAGCCCTGGAGGAAGGACCAGCACAGTGGTCTGGGAGCTGGCAGCGTGCAGAGTGCAGAGCGCGGGGAGCCAAGCGGAGCCCAGATCCGAGTGACCCAAGGTTTTAGCCCCAGGGAGGCAGGGCCAGCAGCTGGCTGGAGGAACCCCAGAACACCAGGAGCTGTCGCAACTCCAGAATTATCAACATAGACATGCCTAGGACAAAGTAAGAGGTTAGTGTCCTATGGACTTTGGGACCAGTATTTGGGGAATGCGTTGGCTCCCTCCCCTGGAGGCTAGAAGCCACTGAGGAGACATGCCATTTTGTAGTTTTCAGAGGCAGCTCCAGCTCCCAGCCTGCAAATTGTAGGGAGATCCAGCTATCAGTCTTGGGGGGTAACCGCTCTTGCTTTAACCTCCCTGGATCTGGATTGTGATCTAGGGTGGAAGTCGTGGGTGGGTTTACAGCTTGCCAGAAATGGAAGTTGCCCCCCACACGTTCGGGACGAAAATTCCTCTATTTGGCCTTAAAGCCATAGTGTGGCAACAAGCCCAAAAGTCAAGCAATTAAGTGGCAATATGCCAAGGCAAAGGAAACAGAAAAATGCAACCCTAGACTCCTATATTGGGGGCATAAAGCAGGAAAAAGACTGTGAGGTCAGAAGTCCTGCTCCAAAAGCCCCAGGGGAAAACATGAGCAGGTTGCAGGCCATAGAGGACCTTAAGAAGGACTTTAAAAATCAAATAAGAGAAGTGGAGGAAAAATTGGAAAGAGAAATGAGAAGGATGCAGGAAAAGTATGAAATGAGGGTCAACAGCCTGACTGAGGACAACAACACCTTAAAATAGACTAACTCAAATGGCAAAGAGACCCAAAAAGGCAATGAGGAGAAGAATGCCTTAAAAAGTTGAATTTGCCAGATGGAAAAAGAATCTCAAAAGTTCACTGAGGAGATTCATTCCTTCAGAGTTAGACTGGAGCAAATGGAAGCTACTGACTTTATGAGAAATCAAGATGCTGTTAAGCAGATCCAAACAAATGAAAGATTAGAAGGCAATGTGAAATATCTCATGGGAAAAACCACCGACCTGGAAAATAGATCCAGGAGAGACAATTTAAAAATTATTGGACTACCTGAAAGCCATGATCAAAGAAAGAACCTAGAAATCACCCTTCAAGAAAATCTCAAGGAAAACTGCCCTGATGTTTTAGATCCAGAGGGCAAAATAGAGGTTGAAAGAATCCACCGATCACCTCCTGAAAAAGATCCCAAAAAGAAAAATCCCAGGAATATTATAGCCAGGTTCCAGAATTCCCAGATCAAAGAGAAAATACTCCAAGCAGCCAGGAAGAAACAATTTCAATATTGTGGAAACACAATCAGAATAGCACAGGACCTGGCAGCTTCTACACTGAGGGATTGAAGGGCATGGAATATGATATTCCAGAGGGCAAAAGAACTGGGAATGAACCCAAGGGTCACCTACCCAGCAAAACTGAGTATTTTGTTTCAGGGGAAAATATGGTCATTCAGTGGAATAGAGGACTTTCAAGCATTCTTGAGGTAAAAACCAGAGTTGAATAGAAAATTTGACATTCAGATACAAAAGCAAAAGATGCTTGAGAAGGTAAACAGTGAAAACAAATCAAAAGGAACTTATCAAAGTTGAACTATTTACATTCCTACATGAAAAAACAATAACTATGACTGATGAAACCTATCTCAGTATGAAAATAATGGAAGAAGAGGGTATGGTCATATGAATACATATGTGAATGTGTGTATATGGTTACAGTTATATATGGATAGAGGGCATAGGTTGAATTTGTTGGGAAGGGAGAATACTCAAGGGATGAAATTATGAGGTGAGAGAGAAAAGTGGCAAGAGGAGATGGGGAGAGACAGGGCAGGGTAAACTATCCCATGCAGAGGAATCAAGGGGAAGTGGTTGCAAGGGAGGGGGAGAACAGGAAGGCTAAAAAGGCAAAACCACATTCACATTGAATTTGGTTCAGGGAGAAAATGACATACATACTAAATGGGATATCTCAACCTGCAGCAGGATAGGGGGAAGGGGGATGAGAGGAGTGATGATGGATGGGAGGGCATCCTTGTGGGGAGGGGAGGTTGGAAGTACCCACTATAGAAGCGGGACAGGATCATGTAGGGAATGGACTAGGTGGGGGGTGGGATGAGTGGGAGGGAATTATAAGCAGCCTTTTACAATATATCTACTATGATAATGTTTTGCATAGCTAGACATGTACAACATATACTGAATTACTTATCTCCCCAGAGGGAATGGGTGACAAGGGAGGAAGGAAATCGATCTGAAATTCAAGGTCTTAACATTAAATGTTTCAAATATATATATATATATATATATATATATATATATATATGTATATATATATATAAATACTATTATTAATACTCTTTTGCTTGTAATAGGGAGATAAGATGTGCAGGCATTGGGACACAAAGATTCACCTTCTTCTAATGGAAAAGTTGATGGGGGTATGGGTGAAGGTATGGGAGAGAACAGATTGGAGGAAGCGATATCTTGTAACTCAAAATCTGGTGGAAATGAATGATGTAAAACAGAAATTAATAAAGCATTTGTTTATTGTTCATTTTTCTTTCTCATGGTTCCTCCCATTCATTCTAATTCTTCTATACAACATGACTAATGTGAAAATATGTTTAATAGGAATGTATATGTAGAGCCTATATCAGATTACATGCTGTCTTAGGGAGGGGAAAGGGGAAGGAAGGGGAAAAATTTGAAACCCTATAGAAATAAATGTTGAAAACTAAAAATAAATAAACTTTAAAAAATAATAATAATTAAGCAATTGTCCATATTTTACATTTTTAAAGGGATCTTCTTTGATTTAGACATATACATGGAAAATACTTTGTTAGAAAAGAACCTTTAAGCTTATGCTATGCTCTATGAAATAAAATGCTTTTTCAAAGCAAATATTCCAGAAATATGACAAGTAAGCACTGCATGGATGAATCTCAGGAGGCTGACACAGAGAAGTCTAATAATCATGAGGCTTTGGAATGAGGGTTATGAGTGGGAGAGCTGTATTGGCTTCCATAGACCTTCTATCTCATCTCTGAGATCCTTTGACTTTGGGTAGGATTTCTCTATAAGTAGAATGAAATGAAGAGGTTTTACCGCACAGATATGCAATATAGGCAAGGCCTCAGGACCTGGAGGCCAGGGTATAACATACAGAAGTCTTAAATCTCACTATGATCCCAAGATGCTAATCTATAATGTGATTACTTCAAAAATAATTTCAACTCTTTCGTTTCCCATGTGTCAAAGAAGGATTAAAAAATTCCCATACCACCTCAGCAAAGCTTTGGCACAAATTAATTACTGTTTGTAAATTAATTCAAAAGGCTAGCTACGTGCAGAGCCCATGAAGAAAGAGATGTTTATACAACACATATGTGCCAGTTGGAACATAAGTAAATGCCATTGGAAATCGAGGACAAACATCAGCAGTCAATGTATTTACTTTGGGGAGAGGGGAGTTTCATGAAACAGAGTGAAGGAGGCATCCTATTAAACCTTTAGTGAAAAGCGGGGAAGAAGGGGAATGGTGGTAAGGGCAATAAAGCAGGTGATTTAGTAGGGGCCCCTAGCCTCCTGGCTATTCTAGGAACATAACATTATATCTCTCAGATCTGGGCATTTTTCTCTGGCTCTCCCCTTGTATGGGATATTCTTCCTCCTCCCCTCCAACTACTGCCCCCCACGCAGGGCTGGCTGCCTTTAAGTCCCAACTAAAACCCCACTTTCTAGAGGAAGCCTTCCTTAATTCCTATTCATTCCAATGCCTTTCCTAATTATTCTGTATATAACTTACTTTGTATGTATTTGTTTGCATGTTGTCTCCCCCATTAAATTGTAAATTCCTTGACGGAAGAGATTGTCTTTGGCCTCTTTTTGTATACCCCCTGCTTATCACTATTTCCAGTACATTGTAGGCATTTAATAAATGTTTGTTGATTGTGTCATTGAATGTCAATCTGAAATGGTAAAATTAAGTACAGTTAGTTCAGTTCTATCAGAAGAGTTATAGCAATCTGAAATAAGGGTTCTACCCTACCGGGAACTGGCCTGTCAAGAATTCAATTTTGTTTGCCAGTAGAAATTCATAGAAGTCCACTAAAATAGGTTACCTTGCCTTTAAGTACACTTAAATCAAAGGGCCATTGGATCTCTATGTTCTATGTTGTACTCAGTATGGAAGACAAATTTATAAAGCACATAGGGTTCATTTTTGTTGCCACTCTATTCCTGACCAGTGTTCCCTTCCTCTGTTCCGGTGACAACTCTTCCTTCTGTCTACCCCAATTCCCACCAGGTAGGGAGTATTTCTACTGCAAGCTTTTTATTCAATAGTTTTCCCCTATGGCCTCCAAACTGCTCTTTCTATATCTTGTATGTACATCTACATTGTTTCAGCCAAACATTAATAATGAAAGAACAGAAGGAAGCTTTGACAGGATAATGGGGATATTTGGAGAGTTGGTGGCCATATCAATGCCCTTCAGATCACAGGTTGTATAAGGTGACCTATTCCACTTGTTTCTAGGGGCTTATGTCTTTAACATTACAGTGCCTAGCACATAGTAGGCCCTTAAGAAATTTGTGTTCACTGACTAGTGAATTGATTAATTCTTTGATGCCCCTGAGGGCTTCTTACTATTAAGCCAACCCCATCTGTTTTAGTAAGAGGACTCTTTTGAAGTTACCTTCTCATTGAGATATCCTTGCTTTTCTTATGTAGGACTCTTCTGTAAAGGTCCACATTAGCCAGCAAAGGTTTTTGGTATTCTGGAGATAGATCCTTAGAACCAATCTTTCCTGTTTGCTATGGTTTGTCGACCCATCCACTGGTGCTTTTTACTATAGTTTCATTAGAAAATGGTAGGACAGGAAAGAGAAGAGAGAAAGAGAAAGGGAGACAACAGAAGAGAGAAGGCAAAGAGAAAACAGGAGAAAAGGATCAAGGAAAGGAAAATGAGATGAAGGAAAAAAAGGGAAAGAGAAGAAATTAATTAAGGAGAGAAGGGAAAGTTGGAATAAAAGAGCCACTGAACAGAAAGAGATGAGAGAAGGGGGATTTGAAAGAGTAAACTAAGGAAGAAGAGAGACCAGCAAGAGAGAGGAAGGAGGGAGAGAGAAGAAGAAGGAGAGAGAGGCAGAGAGACAATCTAAAGTGGACAAGGATCACCTTCAACAAATTCTGGAAAGTCAGGAAATCATTAGATTTCCTGGAAAAGAAGTTTGCAGAAAGTATGTGCTCACACAACACAAAATGCACGAAGATGGTACCCAGTGAGTTTCTATGTAATACTTTCTCAGAAAACCGTTGTGAGAGGGGGAATAAAGGAGTGGGGGAGACAGAGAAATGGAGGGAAGAAAGAGAGAGAGGAGAGAGAGAGAGAGAGAGAGAGAGAGAGAGAGAGAGAGAGAGAGAGAGAGAGAGAGAGGGAGAGAGAGAGAGAGAAGAGAGAGAATGAGAATATAACCTCCTCCACCAAATTGCTTTTACTTAACAGTTCAGGTCAGTTTCAACTAGGTCACAAGGATGTGTGTATCTTCAGAATAAAGTCTTTAATCGGCTGATGGATATGAAAAAATAAATTACTGTGGCAAAATGTAATAAACGTTAAAGGGAAAATGATGAGGGTAATATAACTACATTGATTTAACTAGGATGATATAGAGGAATTGTCTGTTTTATAGGTTTCTGGATGTCTATTAGTGGCTCTGTATTAAGGAATAGGGCTGTTCTCTTGATATACTTAAGAGCTGTCAGTAATTCCTATTTCACAGTCCACTGCTTCAATTCAGAAAGTGTGTTCCAGCCCTTGGTGACCCCATCCCAGAGGCACTGGAGGGTGACTAGCTGCCAAAGTTTTGCGTTCAGGCAGCTATTGGATAAGCAGCTCTATTATTCAAAATTGGGCTGCATTTAAGAGGACTTGCTAGCTCCTGCTACCTCCCCCTTGCCTGTCCACCTTAGGGGGACTGCAGTGTAATTTGTTCTAATCATTTCTGGCACTTGCCTCATTATGCCACAATATTCTTGGGATGACTTGGGAGAGGGCAGTCTGCTGTCATCAGGGCCACTTAGAGAAGAGGCACAGTGCCAGGAGCCCTTGGGAACATTGGTGCCCCATGGTTGGCATTACTCCTCTGGCAACTCACACACTGGCAGAAGAAAGAGAACACAGCAACAGGGTTTCTTAAGGGTTGGCCTCTTTCAACCAAGATCTACACAGAGATTATGTCTGCCCATTGGATATTTTGAACCAAATATCGTATAGGCATTTCAAACTCAACATGTCCAAAAAAGGGGTTATTATCTTTGCCCCAAAATTCATCCCTTTCCCAAACTTCCTTATTTCAGTTAACGGTATCAACATCTTTTAAATTTGGAAACCAAGTCATTTTCAACTCCAAACTCCACCACATCTCATATCTCCAATCATTTTATAACTATTGAAACTTCAACATCTACAGTATCTTTTGCATTTACCCTATCTCTTCCTTTCTGTTAATTTTATGGATATGCTTTGTACATTCATTATAGACAATTCCATATTACCCCCACTCCAGAAAAGGGCTCTTATAATAAATTGAAACAAACAAAATTAACAATGTGGTGACCTCATCTAAAAATTTATGTAGCATTCCACACCTGTAATCTCCCCAATTTCTCCAAATTAAAAAAAATTATAACATAATAATTAACATAAATTGATTTTCTTTCCCAGTCCATGGCATTGAAATGGCACATTCCTTCTAATAAATATGCATAGTCAAGCAAAATAATTTCTATCATTGACTATGTTCAAGAAATACATACATTTCATTCTACACTAAATCCATCACCTCTTTGTCAGGAGGTGAATAGTTTCATCACTGATCCTCTGGAATCTTGAATAGTCATTGTAGTTATCATAATTCTTATAATTTTCAAAGGTTTTCTTTTTTAAACAGTGTTATTATATAAATTGCTCTCTTGGTTCTTCTCATTCTTTATCAGTTTATAAAAACATCTGCAATTGTTCATTTTTCTAGTATGAACATCATAGTATGAATTATTCTTCTAGTTCTCACTTTACTCTGTATCAATTATAATAACAATAATAAATAATAATATGTAACATTTAGAAACATTCTATGAGCCAGGTATTCTATTAAGTACTTTGTAATTATTGATTATTTAATTCTCACTACCACCCCATTATCATCCCTATTTTATAGATGAGGTAACTGAGGCAAACAGAGGTAGTGACTTGCCCAGAGTAACACAGCTGATAATCATCTAAGCCTGGATCTCAACCCTGGGCTTCCTGACCCTAGACCTAATGCTCTATGCACCACCTAGCTACTTCTATCCCTATCATCCTGTGCCTCTTTGAAATTATCTATTTCCTTTTTTATTTCAGCACAAGAGTACTTTATCACAGTAACTTATTTGGATTTTCCTCAATCAATGGCCATCCTATTAATTTCCAGTGTTTTTTTTTCCCTCACCAGGAAAAAGAGTTGATACACACATTTATGTATGCATGCATCCAGGTATATGCACACACATACATACATGTGTACACACATGCATACATAAGTACACACATATTATCATATATATGACCTTTTCCTAGTCATTTGATCTCTTTGGAGTATAGGTGTAGCAGGGGTCTAGCTGGGTCAAAGAGTGCATACCATGTTTCATAACCTTTTGTGTGTAATTCCAAAGTTACTTTCCAGAATGTTTGTGCTAATTCACAAGTCCATCATGGGTGCTTCAATGTATCCAAAGAGCCCTGACATTTATCATTTTCCTTTTTCGCCATCTTTGATAATCTGAGGGGTGTGATATAGAATTTTAGAATGGTTTTTATTTGCATTTCTCCAATTAGCAGGGATTTGGACTAGTTTTTCATATGACTAAAGATAGCCTGAATTTCTTCTCCTGAGAAATGCCTGTTCCTATCCTTAGACCATTAATCAATTACACTCCTATCTCTTTACTTTCATGGCTTTTATCCTAGTTCTATCCATTGTGTTTGGATTTTTGCAATAGAATCCCAATTATTCTAACTTTCTGAAGTCTCTCCTCTATCTACTACATCCTCCACACAGCTACCAAAGTGATTTTCCCGGGGTGGCTAGGTGGCACAGTGAAGAGAGCACCAGTCCTGGAATCAGGAGGACCTTAGTTCAAATCTAGCCTCAGACACTTAACAACTTACTAGCCATGTGACTTTAGGCATGTCACTTAACCACAATTGCCATGCCCTCCCCCCTTCAAAAAGCAAGGAAAAAAAAAGCTATTTTCCTAAAGTTCAGGTCTATGTAATTCCCCCTAATTAAAAAAAAAATAGAACTCCAGTGGCTCCCCATTACCTCTATTTGAACCATTACCTATTTGAACCATTCTATTTGCCATTTGAGGTACTTCACGATCTAATCTCTCCCCTACCTTTCCAGCCTTCCTTTTTAGACAGCTAGATAGCATGGTGGCTGGAGGGCTAGACTTGAAGGCAGTAAAGGCCTATGTTCAAATCTTGCCTCCAACACTTACTAGCTGTGTTACCCTGGGGAAGTCATTTAACTTCTATCTGCCTCAGTTTCTTCATCTATAAAACAGGGATAATAATAGTAGCATTTTTATATTTGTTTATTTATGTTGTTTAAGGTTTGCAAAGCCCTTTAAGCATATGACCTAATTTGGTTTAATTCTAATAACCTCCCTGTGAGGTAGTTACTATGATTATGTTCATTTTACAAATTCTGTAACTGAAGATGACAGAGGTTAATAGAAGGAGTAAGTATCAGAGGTAGGATTCTAACTCATATCTTCCTAACTACAAAAAGAACTATCTAGCTTGCCACCTAGCTGCTGTATAGCAAAATCATTTCAGAATAAGCTTTATGATGAATGGCTACCTGGTCGCCCTATATTTTTCATAAGCCACAAATAATTTTAACAATTATATACACATATATATATACATACAGACAGACAAACACACACACATATATATATATATATATATATAATTTATATACATACATATGTACATCTAGATAAGTAAATAGATGTATGTGTGCATATATATACATATACATACATCTAGATAGGTAAATATATATATATATGTGTGTGTGTATTTGTGTGTATGTATGTATGTGTATGTGCATAAATATACATATATACATCTATCTAGATAAGTAAATAGATGTATGCATGTATATATATATATATATATATACATACATCTAGATAGGTAAAAAGATGTATGCATGTATATATATATACATACATCTAGATAGGTAAATAGATATACACATATATTCACAAATTTAAATGATGCAGCAAAAATGCTGCTATGTGGAAAACACTTTTACATTTTACACAATGGTATGACCTGGGCTTAATCTGGGATCTCTATGCACTTCATTAGAATAAAACTGAAAGTTGTTATGTGTCCCTGTGCTACAACCACCTTATTTTCTGTTCAAAATATTCTGTTATGTGTTGAAGAATATATTCACTTTAAATTGGCTATAAGCAGCCAGTATCTATAGCTGTTGCTATGGGCAACCTAACAAAAAGCTGTTAGATAAGTAACCTCAATACTGCTTACACATTGAGTCAGGGGCTAAAGGTTTGAGATGAAGTGTGAGGTGAAGGCAATCATGTTGCACACTTTAACCATATAGTAAAGTAACAAAAAACACTTATGTGATTGGAAAGAAATGAAGTAGAGGAGTTGACATTGTCCGGGAGCAAGACACTAGTTGACCCTACTGTTTTTTTTTTTTCTTCTTTGTAGAAATGGTTATCAATGACCCAAAGGCTATTTTCTGTTCCATAAGTCAATCTTATTTCATACTAATATTCTCCTGGTGATATTCTATGTCTGCCTATTAAATATGATTTCAGAACAGTCACAACTGAAGGTGACCCTGAGAGCAATAGTGAGATTACTGGCAGGTTTGAGTAGAAAGTACCACACTACAATAAAAGCAACATGTAAGAAATCACACACACACACACACACACACACACACACACACACTCACAAATCTAGAGCATAAAAAGAATTTAGAGGTCATCTAGTCTATCCCACAATTTGACAGCTGAGGAATCTGATATCTAAGATAATAATAATAATATCTAACTCTTTGATTATAACTTCCTATTTCACTACTCACTTCAAATTACTCACCCCAAATTACCAACCATTCATTAATTGCCAAATATTTTTTCTCAGTCTTCATGCTTTTTGATCTATTTGTAGCATTTTTTTTTACTACTACCATTTTGTTTCTGGTGTGTTTTTTCCACCTCTAGGTTTTTGGGATACTTCTCTCTCCTGGTTCCTCACCTTATGTTTACACAACTCTTTAGTCTTCTTTGCTGATTCATCAACCAGATCATGTAAATTAACTGGATGCTTTCCAAGGTTCTATTTTAGGATCCCTACTGTTGGCTTTCTCTTGGTGACCTCATTAGCTCTTATGGTTTTCATAGGATTATAGATTTAAAATTAAAAGGGACCTTGGGCATCTAATCTAAACCTCTCTTTCATAGATGAGGAAACAGAGGCTAAGAGGGCTAAAGTGGCCTGTCTAGAGTCACACATCCAATAAATGTTGGAGATAGGATTTAGACCCCTCTTTAACTATCAAAGTTCTTTGAAAATAGACTCCAAAAGCTAAATACCCAGTCCAAGGATGCTTTATCACATATCACAAGTTACCTAATGGATATTTCAAGCTGAATATCCCAGAGACATCTCAAACTCAACATATTCAAAACAAAACTCATTAGCTTAACCCCCAAACTCACCCCTCTTTTAAACTTAGCAATTTATGTTGAAAGCATCAGCATTCTTCTACTCTGCCAGGTTTATAACAATTTCTACCTTCAAAACATCTCTCATGTCCAAACCTATTTCTCTGCACAGCTGTCTTAACTCAGATTCTCATCACCTCTCATCTACATTATTAGAAAAGCCTCCTAATGCATCTCCATGCCTAAAATCTCTCCTCCTGAACTTCATCCTTCATGCTGCTGTCAAAACAATTTTCCTTAAATACAGATCTGACCAAGTAACTCTTCTCACTAAATAAATTCCAGGGGTTCCCTATTGGCTCTCTCATCAAATATAGACACCTTTGTTTAGCTTAAAAATTTTGAAAGCCCAAGCCTCTTTTAACCTTGCCCCAAATTGTCTTACAAGTATTATTGTATATTATTTTCCCCCATCCCTCAAACCACCACCATCAACACCATCTTCCTGCACTTTGAAATCCAGTCAAACTGAACTTCCTTATATTTTTCTCATATAATACTCTATCTCCCATATCTGTGCCTTTTTACTGGCTGTCCCTATACCTGGAATGTACTTCTTCCTCATCATGCTTCCAAGAATCAATCTATTTAAGAAAAAATAATTCAGGGGCAGAGTCAAAATGGTGGAGTAGAAACAAGACTTCCTTGGGGCTCTGGCTTCCACCTCCCCCAATTCATGTAAAAGATAACTCTGAAGAAACTTTCGAGCTATAGAACCCAAAATGACACAAAGAAGCTAACCTCCTGCTGAGGACAGCCCAGCAGGCCTGTAGGAAGGTGCCAGCACAGTGCTCTGGGAGCTCACCCCACCCCTGTTTTAGGTTTTAGCCTCAGGGTGGGCCTGACCAACCTCCCACTGGAGGAACTTCAAATCAGAAGCAGCTATGGCAGTTTCCAGAATTATCAACATATAGAAACTAAGGACAAAGGGAGAGGTCAGTGCAGTGTGGATTTTGGGATCCAGTAGTTGTGAGTGCAGTCAGCCTCTGCCCCTGGGGCAAGAAAGGGCTGAGGCCATGTAGCCACAGCCACATGGCTGCTTCAGCTCCTGGCCTGCAGATTGTAGGGGGATCAAGAAACTGGTCTGAAGGATGATCACTCTTGCTTTAACCTGCATGGATCTAGATTGTGGTCTAGGGTGTAGGTGTGTGACCAGCTTGCCAGAGTGTGTGGAGGCTTCAGAGAGGGCACCCAACTAATACCACTAACACATTTGACAGCTGAGAAAACCACAGTGATTGGGACAAAGCTCCCCTGTACAGTAGCAGAGTCCTACTGCAGCAAAAAAAGTCTAAAAGTCAAGTAATTGAGTGGCAACATGAGCAAACGAAGGAAGCAAATTAAACAGGGCAACTCGACTTTACACTCCTATTTTGGGGACAAAAAGGATCAAAATATGGAATAGGAGGAAGGCAATGAAGTCAGAAATCCTGGACCAAAAGCTGCCAAGAAAAATAAGAGCTGCTTATAGACTATAGAGGACCTTAAGAAGGATTTTGAAAACCAAATAAAAGAAGTGGAGGAAAAATAGGGAAGAGAAATGAGAAAGATGCAAAAAAATTATGAAATGAGAGTCAACAACTTGACTGAAGAAAATAACACCTTAAAAATTTACGTATGTTTATATACTTATGAAGGGGAATGATACTTTATTAGAAAGGTTGGAAAGATATCCTGGAGTCAAGATGTGCTGACTCAAATCTTGAATATTTTTTCATTGTACTACATTGCTTTATGTGATATCCCCATGTAAGATGGTAAAATGTGGGATAAAAGATAATATGATTGGGTAGATTTATAGTTATGTGGATAACTAGCCAAAGAGTGAGAGAGTTCTTCAGTGACACATTAAAAGGTTCTGTCCCTGACCTTGTCCTATTCAGAAAACTTATCAAATACTCGAATGAAAAGATGGGAAGGAGACTCATTGAATATGTACAAGACGCAAAATTGGGTATAACACCCAATATCTTGGATGACATGGTCTAGTGGAAAACATGTTTGGACTAATTTTCAAGAGAGGCCTGGATTCAAATAACATCTCCTTCATTGCCTGGTAATGTGACCATACACAAGTCACCTAACATCTTTGAGCTTCAGTTTATTCATCTGTAAAACAGGGATAATGCCCAACTTTTAGGGTTATTGTACAAATCTGATGAGGTAATACACAAAATGAACTATTCCACCTATTTACTCGATGTGAGGTACAATGCTTTTATCTTTAGCTATTAAAAGATCTTGATAGGACAGAAATTTGAATTAAAGTGAACACAATAAACGATAATTAGAGATTGATGTTCAAATATTCAACTGACCAACAAAAGATGGGAAGTTAGAACTAGACAATAGTTCTTTTGGATTGAATTGAGTTGATCTTGTGGCTACTCACACAGTTAATATGTTCTTAGCTTGCACTGATAGAGCAAAGGGACAAAGAATAGTAGAGACAAACAAAGGAACCATTAATTCTTTTAGAGTACACTCCATAGTCCACATCCAAAGGCCTGCATCTAGTACCAAGCATTATAATTTAAGAAGGACATTGATAAGCTTTAGGTAACTCCAGAGCACGGCAACCAGAATGGTGAAGAGTCTAATAAACATGGTCCATGGGGAATGTTTGAAGTAACTGTGATGTTTAATGTGGACAAGAAAATTCATCATTGAGCCATGAGAGCTGCCTTCATATACCTGAAATACCTTCACATGGAAGAATAAGAGCCTTAGTCTGTATAGGTCCAAAGGGGGAAAAACATGAACCAATGGTAGAAGCAGAAAGAAGATTTGGGATCAATATAAAAAGATAACTTTCTAAAATTAGAACAATTCAAAAGGAGAGTGGCTTACACTTTGAAGTTCCTGTCTCATCTTCCCTCTTATTGGAAACATTCAAATAGAGACAATTTTCATTTCTCAGTGAACTCATCCAGAACCTTCATGTCACAGTAAGAGATTCCACTTAGATGATTTCTGAGGTAGCTTTCAACTTTAGGATCCTAAGCTTTTCTGAAATCTTTGTGGGGGAAAGAGAACTTTCAAAGCATATGTATGTTCATTTATATCTATATGTACATCTGTGTGTGTGTGTATATATTGTATATGCATATGTATGTATATGCTTATATATGAATGTGTATATACATATGTATACATTCATGTTTATGTATGGGCATATGTATGCACATATTCATATACACATTTTATGTGTATATGTCCATGTGTATTTATATAATAGAAATATAATTGTATAATTACACACACACATTTTTCTGCCCTGAAGGATTTATAAATGAACGACTTCATCACCAAAGCAGATCAGAACAGAAGTGTTTTGAAATCAAGTTAAATTCAAAGTGTAACAAAGAAGTCAGGCTAATCAGGATCTAAGTATAATATTGAGGTTTGAAAAAGCTTTTATAGAAAGAGTAAAACCTAAGTAAAAGCTGATACTTAATGTTGTTGTAGAGTCGGTTTGCATTAAATGTCTGTTTAGCATTTACTTAAATTTATTTGAATAAAGAGATCTATTTTTATATGAATAATGTACAGAAAATTCCTGCTTAGATCCAGGTGAACTCAGGCAAAGAACTACTTTATTAAATTTTACTCCCTTCCTTATAGGGTGGAGTGAGGACAGGGCTTTACAAACTTAAAAGCATTATACAAATATGAGTCTCTGTTGATATGGGCATGTTCATTCTATCCAATCCTCCCCATTGTCTTAAGAAAAACAGAGGTCTTGCAGTTAGGCCTTATAACAAGTGGCATGCTATAGAGCCAGTGGATACACAGGTTCCCCACCCTTGAATGGAGTCTTAAACTTGGAGCCAGGGAGACCTGGGTTGAAACCCTGCATCTCAGGAATAATGTAATTTCATGGATATTCTTTTCTTTCCTTTCTTTTTTCTTGCAATTGCTATCAATATCTAGTATAATTCTTTCTCCTCTTCCACCCCCAAAAAATGTCATCTGTTGAAACAAATAAATTAATATGTCTTTAAAAATCTATGTTGTATTATGTATCTCTAGTTCATTGCTTCTCTGCAAAGACAGGAGAAAGATCTGGCATCATTAGTCTTCTGGAGTCCTGACTAGTCATTGTATTCATCATAGTTCTTAGACATTTCAAAGTTGGTTTCATTTAGAGTATTATATTCAAATTATAGATTGTTTTCCTTGTTCTATTTATGTCATTTTCTAATCAGTTCACACAAATTTTCCCAGGTCTCTGAATCTGCCTCTTTCATAATTTCTCATGTTGCAATTATATACATCTATATACCAGAATTTGTTTGTAATTAATGGAAGCCACTTTGTTCCTAGGTTTTTACTAAAACAAAAAAGGCTGTTATAAATAGGAGAAAGTCAATTTATAATTATAACTTTGACTTTTGGAGATGAATGCTATGGAATTGCTCAGTCTAAAGGTGTAAACTTTTTGGGTCATGGTTCCAAATTGCTTTCCAGATTTTGGAAATTATAGTTCCAAGAATAATTAATTAGTGTGCCTCTCCTCCCAAATCCTTCCCAACAACTGTCATTTTCATTTTTTGCCATTCTGATGGCTGTGTGAGGTAGAAACTCAGAGTTGTTTTAATTTGAATTTCTCTCATTATTAGTGATTTGGAACAATTTTCACATGTTGTCAATAGCCTATATTGTTTCTTTTGAAAATAACCTATTTTATATTTTATCTGCTGAGCAGCTACTTGTCTTTATATATTTTTATCAATTCCTTCCATATATTGTGGATGAATCTTTAGCTGAGAAATTTCCCACAATGATTTTTCCTACTTAACTGTTCCCTTCTAACTGTATTGATTTTGTTTGTGTGAAAACTTTTCAATTTTACATAATCATCCATGGTCCATTTTCTCTTTTATGATCATCTCTATCCCCTGTTTGGTCAAGATCTCTCCTCTCATCACTGTCTTATATAGTTTCTAACTCAGTATCCCCATGATTCCATGACTTTAATTTATAAATAATACTCTAAAAGGAAGATTAAAATAGGCTGTGTGCTTCTTTATTGGTGATTGGGCTTGGACCTGAATGACAATGCCTCAAAGTTCAGAGTTCTTTTCATTATATCATATTTGCAGAAATCCAAGCCACAAGGTAAATTTTGTGATAATCCTCTTCGCCAATGCCCAAGTCATAGAACTCTAACAAAGGCAAGCACACCCCAGTCACACCCTGGCTTTATATATCATTCAGCAAAGAGTGACAAGAAAGTTTTCCAGATTCAACCATGGTCAATGAGATCCAATATCTGTATACCCACCAGAACCTATCATCCTGCATACTTCCTCCAGGGACAAATTAAGCCTTTATTTCTTGACAGGGGCAGGGGAGTTGGAAAGATCAATTCTAAAAGCAAATGAAAGAAATCCTTTCCTTATCCTTTTCCTGTGTCTTTAGCAGATTAAAAGTTAGAGAACGGAAGAAACAAAGAGCTATGGTTGCATGCTCTGCACAGTCTGTACTTCAAGCCTGCCCTAAGCTTTAGTATAAATAGATTTTTCCACTCTAAGAATTTGTATATGAGGGGCTGCAAGTTAGACTGATAGAAAATAAGCAGCCCTCACTATTCAGAAATGTTCCCAGGGAGAGTGATTGGTCTTCAAGAAGTGCTACTTCTTTTGTAGGCCCTTAGTCCATCATCATCTTCTGTCTCAGTGCACCAGAGAAGGAAATGGAGAACAGGTACTGATGAGAGGAGAAGGACATGTAAGCTTTTTTTCAGTTTCAGAACTACTTGCACAACATATTGCAGATCCAGACTGGAATCTTTGGATATAAATTTGAGAGCTTGTTGCATATTCTTTTCTTAAAATTATGCAAGATGGGATTAAACTCCGGAAATGTATGGAATTATTAAAGATTAAGACAATAACTTTGTTGCCTGGGCTTAATTTAGCTCCTGTTCCTTTTACTCCCTGACACCCCACCCCACCCCCTTCATTTGAAATAAGAGTAAATGAATTTTGGAACTGAGAAAAATGTTCCCTGGAATCCCAAGAGCCCTTGGAAGTTTACTAGGAGAATAGAGCCTAAATTGATATTGATATGAAGCACTTTAGCAAATGAAAATTAAGCAGGATTTTATAATCTAAAGTCAAATAGGAGGTCCCTAACACATGTATGTGTATGGCTATATATATATTCCTTAGTAATAAAAAACTAAGATTGTTAAAGATAAGGTTATGCCTGAAGGCACTTGTTAACTGGGATGGTTCTACTTTCTGTTTCAAATACCTGAGCACCTTAAAGAGTCTTCTTCTGGAGAAGATCTCCCATTTCTATCCAAGACTTGTAGAGAGAACTTCTTTTGATAGGAGAAGCCATTAGAAAGTTATTTTTCCCACTTCCTTTCTTCCCTCTGTCCCTTGTTCAATGATTGAGCATATTGGACTTTGGCCTTTCTAAAAGAATTGTAGCAGAACATCTTAAGCCAAAATATCCATAGTGTAGCAGATGTTAGGGCCTAATTACTAAGGCCTGGGCCCTGGATTTGGCATGAGGGAGTGCAGGGCCTTGAAGGCCCGAGATGCCCGGAGGTGCTTTCTGCAAATTAGCAAATTAACTTTTGCTGTGCATTGAGAGTGCTTCATCCAATGGGAATGGTCTCCTCCCCCACCAGCCAGAGGTGTATACATAGAGCAAACTCCCATAAGAGGGGAAGGAAGGAATTTGGGTATTCATATAGCAGAGGAGTCATGTAGCAGCCATCAAATAAACCTGTTGAGCCTGATCCTGAGTCTTGGCGTTCTGTTGTGCATTTTCCCCATAGTTGGATCTATGGGGCCGGAGACGTCCAAAGACCTGGTTATAGGTAAGGTCGGCCTGTCGGGACTGCAGCCCGAGAGGAACCCCCAACAGCAGACTCCTCAAAACAGAAGGTAAGTACCTCAATTAAGTACCTCAGCTGAAGTCACAAGTTGGAAGAAATGGGGAGGGGTGCGGAGAGCTATAAAATCTTAAGTCCAGAGGATCTATGTCTGGAAGTGGTCAGCCACAGCCATAGTATTAGCAAAGGAATTAGGACTACCAGCCATGTGAGAACAGCTGGGATCAACACTCAACAAAGACCTCAAGTCTGGCAGAGACTACATGCCTAAGAGAGAATAGAAAACCACAGGAAGTTGTCTCAGTGAAGCAAGGCAATGACCATGCTAAAAGACACTTGGCTGTCTGGCAGTGTTGGAAGCATGAGTCACCTTCCATGCATGTACTTTGGCCACACATATTCCCTTTACATGGATTCTTCCATGCATATTCTCTGGCCACATGTATTTCTTATGTATGTCTCTCTATGTATATTCTTTAAATATGTCTATTCTTCCCAGTGATAGTGTGTGCATTTGTGGAAGGTGTACCATAGCATTATTGTGGAAATGTTTAATCAACACTTTTCTTACTATGATATTTCATTAAATTCCTTATTTTGGTCTTTTTTTGATGTTCTCTTTGTTCTATGTATCTGTCTGTATAAGGTCAAAACCATGGCTCACAAGTGCACACTAACATGTCTTCTGACGAGTAAAATTTTAAAATATCAGTGGATGTTTTTCAATTGTTTTCAGTCATGTACAACTCTTTGTGACCCCATTTGGGATTTTCTGGGCAAAAAGACTGGAGTAGTTTGCCATTTCCTTCTCTAACTCATTTTGCAGATGAGGAAACTGAGGCAAACATGGTTAAACAATTTACTCGGAGTCACACAGCTAGTGTCTAAAGCCACATTTGAACTCACGTGTTCCTGATTCCAGGTCCAGCACTCTATCAACTATTCCAGCTAGCTGCTCCCATATTAATTGTGAGCTAAGATTTTCACTTTCTAAAGGCCCACAGAATATCTTGACCCTGGGGTAGACATCTTGGAGGACCAAATGTAGGAGGTGAGCATGTCCCCAACTTGTATTCCAGTATAATGTAAGCTCCTTGTGGGTATTAATGGTTTACTTTTTTGTCTTTGTAGCCCCAGAACTAAGAAGTATGACTGGAACATAGGGGGTACTAACTCCTATTGATTCATTGACTCACCTCCATCTGCTATAAAAATCAAAATCAATAAATTCTACAGTTTCAAGACCAATTGCACTTACTGAGTCATCAAGGGGGACTCTTGAACTTTTCCCTATCCCTAGGCAGGCAGGAGATTTTGTTAATCATAATTCCCTCTAATAGTAATGGAATGTAAAGATTCCCTTGTATTGGCTTGGTTTTTGGGTTGAGTGTTGAAACACAGAGCTTTTGAATACCACTTGTGTGATGAACTTGTTTATGTGAAAAGAGAGGGCTGAACTGGGAGGAGCTGGTGCTGTGGACTTAGAGAGGCACAGCAGAGAGAAGGCCTAAGCACTGAGAGGCAGAAGAACTTTTGGAAGCAGCATTGTGGGGAGAGAGAGAGAGAGAAAGATTGAGAGAGAGAGAGAGAGAGAGAGAGAGAGAGAGAGAGAGAGAGACTGAGAGAGAGAGAGAGATTGAGAGAGAGATTGAGATTGCTGAGGGCCAGTTGGAGCTGCCCAGGACTTTTGAGAGCTGCCACCCAGAGCTTCCAAGGACTAAGGAGACATGGCTGTGATGCCTGTATTTTTTCTGTTTTGATGTTCTTTTGCCAGATTCGTCTGCTGGTGAGCTGTTGCAGAGGTCCTGGAATCTTGCTGTTGGTTCAGAAGCCCTGAAGAAGGATTTTCCTGTTGTATGTTTACAGAAATCCTGGAAGAGGGTCTTGCTGATATTTTCAGGGATCCCAAGAGTATTCTGCAGGCAGAGAGTGAATTGATGAGGACACTGGCAATGTGTCTTGTGGCTTTGTTAAGCTTTGTCTCCCCAGGAACAGAGATTGCTGAGAACTTGCCTCGGGTCAAGATGAAGAAAAGACCTCTCTTTGGGTATTTAATGCTGTGATGATATCTTAACCTTGCTGTAGCTCAGGGGTAGATGGCCTTTGTGCTCTCCACTGCCCCTTTTGAGAAGGTACTTGGCATTAGCTGATAATTGTAATTCAGTAGCAATCCAGGGGTGGAAAACTTGACTTTTTTGTGCTCTGAGATTGACCAAATGAATATACTTGGTTTATGATTGGAAACTAATCTTAATCTCCATTTGAGAAGAGAGACTTTGTGATTGACTAAATGAATGTACTGCCCAAGGGTGGAGTAGTACTTGGAAATTATTGAATCACACTTGGTGAATGCTGTATTTCCATATTCTCTGTTCTGTGAATGTTTTGCCTTAGTTTGTCACTGAATAAAATGGAGGGTTACTATACTGGTATTCTGAACCTTGGAAGTTGCCTTTGCTTGGCATTACACTCCCTTAAGGGACTGTGCTTCTAAGTTAATAGAAACATTTGGTAGGGTTTGTTCTATGTAGTTAATTTATCTTTTCAAAGTTCTTGAGAATGGGCAGTGAAGACAGAAAGGCATTCTCCTTATTCTAGATGTCTCCAGTTCTGCCGTCTTACTTCAGAGCATATTGAAACTACTCCAGAGCATCTTTTCTCATTTCATTTCTGTTATCCCTTTCTATCTTCCCCAAAATAAAATCAGTCAATAGGTTTGAACATATGGTCAAGACAGGATATTTACTGATTGGGAAATGGATAAATAACGTATTAATTATTCATAAAGGCTAAGGAATAGGACATGTAACAAGTAGATAACTGGTCTTGCATCCATGTAGAACGAGGATCAAGTTCTGGTTTGAAGACATACTGGCTATATGACCATGAGCCAATCATTTAATCTCTCAGGAATTAGGCAACTCTGTAAGACAATAAAATGCAGAGAAGATGCAAATGTGTATTAGTAAAAAAAGTTTCCTCAAATGTAAACTCCCCACATCAGGGAAATCATAGGGGAAAATCCTATTCACCTACTCATAGATAATGGTATAATACAATGTCATAAAAATGAGAAATGTGAATATAAGGAAATATGGAAAGACCCTATACAGTAATATAAAGCCAGTTAGCTGGACCAGAAATACTGACACATTGACTATAACAACATACAAAAGTAAAAAAAAAGAGGTGACTTGGCCTCAGAAAAATTTAGATGAGGTCATAAAAGAATGCAGTTTTAGTTGGTTTATTTTCTTTACTAATTTATTAGCCTCTATGCTGATACATGAAGATTACTTTATATCATAGTTTATTTCTTATTTTATAAATGTACTTGATGAATGTCTTTGCTGATGGTTAAGTTTTTAATAAATAAATGTTTTTTAAGGAAAAAGACTGGGTAGTTTTAAGGCCACGGTCAAAAGTGATTGAGTTAAAAGAGTGGTCAATAGAGTTGAAAGAAATTCATAAGGATTGGGACCGCATGATCAGAATACAAGTAGAGTGGAAGATTGAGGACAGATAGGGTTAGAGGAATGGTCAGATTTGAGAGAACCTATTAGCATTTAGAGACAAGTAGTCAGACTTTGAAGTGCATAGACTAAGGGGCTTTTAGGAGGCAACTAGAATGCTTTCCTTGTGTCTTCTTGAGTCAAAAAATAATCTGGGTTCTAGTCTCAACTCTGCCATTATCTCTTTCTTTCATTAAATTGTTTAAAACCACTCAGTCACAATTTCCTCCCCTGTTTGGAGTCAGGGAATCATTAGAACTTTAACATATAAAGGAGGAAAAACTTGGAGAATTTGGTGATGCACAGTAGGAAGCCTGGAGGAAAAAGGGGTATTGGAAGGCAATGTCAGAAGTAGAAGTAGAAAATGGTATGATAAAGTTTAGAAGGTTAGGTTTACAGGGTTAGAATTGAGGGACATGGTAGAATTGGAGGGACAAGTTCAGTGTTTGTATGGTTAGCAAGAATGATTAGAGTTTAGAAAGCACTGTTAGATTCAGGAGGAGGGACAAGAAGAGTTAGAGGGGCAAGGCCATTTAAAATTCTAGCTATGTTGAATTTGTGGGAAATTTTTAAATTTTTTTTACAATCAGATTTTATCTTTTTAGATTCATCTCTATCTTGCATTTGATTAAGAACTCTCCCCCTATTCATAATTACCCTACATACTTTCTAGAAAAAAAGTCATATTAGTTTATTCCCCCTCCTTTCTTCAAGCCCTCTCGATATGTTGCTTTTGTTGCTTTGGAAGGGAGGGGATTCCTCTCTAAGCCTGCGATTTCATCAATGTAAAGAACTTTTCATATAGAAACATATATAGATCAGTAATTTCTCAGCCATTTGTCTGAAAGAGCGGCCTGGGGTACAGAAAAGTCAAACCACTTGCTTATGGTCACTCAAGCATATTTCCTGGGCAGGACCGAAACCCAAATCTTCTTGATTCCAAGGCCAGGCATCTTCCACTCCTCTGTGCAGCCTCTCTTTGGAACATGCGCATTACTTTCAACTTTGAGCTCTCAACATCTCAGAAGAGACAGCATTCAAATGACTTTTTTATAGCCATGTCTGTTTTATATCCAAACATTGATGGTCATTTTACAAACAAAAGCCAGGCCTCTGGGGCTTATAATGTCAGGCAGCTTTTTTCCGGATATGGAATGACTTGCTCCATATTACCTCATCTCCTGGTCTCAGCAGGAGGCCCTGTTATTGCAGTGCATACATATAATCATTGCCATCACCATCACCATCTCATATTTACTGAGCATCCACAATCTTTGAGGCATGGTGTGATTGCTCCATCTGGAAGCTTGTGACGTACAGTTCGAGACAACAGAATGTACTTTCGGGCTTTATCCCAATCTCACTTTTCTGGGTGACAGAAGGGCCCTGCCAAACCATGAGAATTAGTCTGAGGTCACCAGATTGCTTCCCAGTGATTTTATTTTCAGAGGCCCACTGAGCTGGTCTAAGCTAGTGACCCCAACCCTGAAGCTTTTGAAACGAACTTGTAAGTAACCTGGGATTCCCCAAGCAAGTACAGTGGGATGAATCTTTCTAAACCAAGAAGAGGACATGAATATGTATATTGGATTAATACAAAGGCTTCCACAAAGCAGCACTGAGCATCATCTCCTTGATGCCCTCCCTTCTTTGTTTCCAAGTGTCTACCCTTCACAGGGATCCTATGAGGTGGCTTGGATCTGAGAGGATATGAGGGAATCACAAAGCTCATTCCTTCCACAGGTTTGAATAATACTGTGACTTTACAGACACTGGCATGTGGATGAAGACTAATTCTTCTCAAACAGTTACTTCTACCAATTTTACCTTGTAATCTGGGGCCTGTCCTCAACCCATCACAACCCACCTTCTTACCATAATTATCACAGATTAATAATAAAATAACAATAATAACACACACCAATAATGATGGTGATGATGAAGACCATGTTGATAGTGTTCACATAGCATTTTAGCATTGGCAAAGTTCTATACTACAAATATTCTCTCATTTGATTCTCATAATAACCTTGGGAGGTAGATGGTATTAAATGAAGAACATCTCCAAATTAAACTCTTACCAAAAGATAGTATGATCTAGGGGAAAGAATGTTGTATTGCAGTCAGAAGATCTGAGTGATGATGATGATGATGACGTTAGCTAATATTTATACGGCACCTACTATGTGCCAGGCATTGTGCTAAGTGCTTACAATGATTATCTCATTTGATCCTCACAATAACCCTGGGAGGTAGATGCTATTTATTATCCCAACTTTACTGATGAGGAAACACAGGCAAGTGGAGGTTAGGTAACTTGCCCAGGGTCATACAGCTACTAAGTGTCTGAGGACAGATTCCAGGCCCAGCACTTTATTTACTGAGCTAACCTCTCAGCTGATCTGCCTCCCTTAGCTTTAGTTTCCTTCTTAACTGTAAAATGAAGAGTTAAGATTACATGAGCCCTAAGGCCCTTTCTAGCTTTAAATCATATGGAGTCAATCTGTTTTAGATCGTAAGTTCCTTGAGGGCAGAGACTGTCTTTTGCATCTACTAAAGCACAGAACCTGGTACAAAGGAAGTGCTTAATAAATGTTACTGAAGGATCAATTGTTCTGGCTCTTTTCTTTTAGGTTCTTGCTGTAGGATCCTCACCAACAGCTAATAGGCACAAATCACATCTTTAGAACCAACAGGTTAGTTTTCTGGAAACAAATGCATCATGCATTGCCTTTGACCTTTCTCTATTTCTCTGCTTTAACTGGGGACAAGCAGTGTACTTAAAGGGACTTCTCTGGATTGCATTCATCAAGGGGACAGTATCTCTTTGCCTTCCCTTTAAATAAGGCTAGAATAATTCAATGGATGAATCTTGTGTTCTCTTAATATGTTCTTAGTGCCAATCAGTACATTTAGTTTGACACTGTGCTCCATGGAGGAGAAGGGCAGAATTGGGAAGCATAGAATACAACAATTATGCTGTAGGCTTCTAGGACCCCATTCTCATCCTTATCCTATCTGAATTCCTTTAGGATGGAAATCAAAATGCAACACAGGGTTTTTTTAGCCTTCACACCACCAGGAGATGATGAATTCCCAGGGGGTGAACAGAAATAAATCTGGTCATTTCAGAGGATGCAAAAGGAGAATGCAGGGGGAGATAAATGTCCTGTCTCCATATCTAGTGGGGAGGAAGTTTCCTTGATCCTTCACAAACTTAAGAGAAGACCCAGCTTCTAATATGGTCTACTAAAGCCAAAGCATGAAGTACATTGCTAAGAATATTGGACCTGAAAGAAGAGGACATGGGTTTGAATCCTGTCTCTGATACTTCATAAGCCTATGTAACTGCACACAACTTACTTCCCTTTCTGTGTCTCAGTCTCCTCTGTAATCTAAAGGTACTGGAATGATTGATCTCTCTCAGTTCTAAACTCTCTGACTAGCTGTGTGGTTTTAGCCAAGTCACTTTCCCTTCCTGAGACCTCACTTTCCTCATTTGTCAAATTGGAATGATACTATTAGAAGGATGACCCTCATAGGATTTTTTGCTGTCAGCCTAGTTAGAGAACTTATACAGAGAGCATTTAAGCCCCAAACAGTCATAGTCAATACTATTTTCTACCTTTTCTAGAGAAAATGGGAGAGCAAAGAGAGAGACAGGGACTAAGTTTAGTCTGGGCATTTGGGGGCATAGGATCAGGGCATATGGATTCAGGAATAGATCTCACTTCTTTTACCAAGGCATGTTCCTGAAGGTTAACATGTCAACAATTCTAGAGCCTAAAAATTGCCTGGATGGGAAGAGCTAAAATGGCAGATTAGAGGCAGAAACTTATCTGAATTCTCCCAAATTCTCCTCCAGAAGACTTTAAAATAACACTTCAAATTGAATTCTGAAGTGACCAAGCCAAAAAAAAAAGAGAAACAAAAAATGTAGGGATAAAATAATTTCCCCACCTAAGGTAACTTGGGAAGTCAGCAGGAAATTTCTGTCACACCAATGTGGTGACTGGTCCCAGAGTGCAGTGCAAGCTGAGTCTAGGAATTCCAGCAACAGGCTTTGGAAGTGGATGCATAAACAAGAGCAACAGCTTCTAGTGTTCTGAGCCCTCAGATAGTATGGAGTAAGACAACTGGTCAGAAAGAGATTAAGGAGAAACCTTTGATGACCCTGGGTTCAAGACCTTAATGCATTGCCCATATGACACTCTGGGTCAAATTCCAGGATGGAAGAATAGTTGGAAGAATGAGCAAAACAACAACAAAAAGAACCTCAGAATAAAAAGTTACTATGGTGACAGAGAAGATCAAGATACAAACTCAGAAAAAGACTATGATGTCAAAGCAGCTACAAGCAAAGTCCCAAAGGGGGGAAAAGTGAATTGAACACAAATACAAGAAGAATTCCTGAAATAACTCAAAAAGGCTTTTCAAAATCAATTAAGAGAAATAGAGGGAAAACTGGGGAAAGGAATGATACTGATGCAAGAAAACAACTAAAAGAGAGTCAATAGCATGGCAGGAGAAACACAAAAAATACTATAGAAAATGACAACCTAAAGAAATAGAATTAGCCAAATGGCAAAAAAGCACAAAAATTTACTAAAAAGAACTCCTTAAAAAGCAGAAGTGGCCAAATGGAAAGAGATGCTAAAAAAAGTTCGCCAAAGAAAATAATTCTTTAAAAATTAGAATTGAACAAGTGGAAACTAATGACTCCATGAGACATCAAGAATAATAAAAACAAAGTGAAAAGAATGAAAAAATAGAAGAAAGTGTGAAATATCTCACTGGAAAAACAATTGAAAATAGAAATAGATCCAGAAGAGATAATATAAGAATTGTTGTACTACCAGAAAACCATGATCAAAAAGAGTCTAAGTTAAAGTCATGGGAAAACCTTAGGGTACTAGAAATGGAAAGAATCTAATGCTCATCCTGAATGAGATACCAAAACAAAAATTTCCAGGAATTAAGAGTACCCAGGTAAGGAAAAAAAAATATTGCAAGCAGCCAGAAGAAAATAATTCAAATGTCATGGAGCCACAGTCAGGATCACACAAGATTTAGTAGTTTCCAAATTAAAGAATGGAGAGTTTGGAATATAATGTTTCAGAAGGCAACAGAGCTAAAATTATAACCCAAAATTACCGACCTAGCAAAACAGAGTATAATCCTTTGGGGTGGTGGGTTGGCGGGAGGTGGGGGGAATAAACTTTAATGAAATAGAGGACTTCCAAATATTCCTGATGAAAAGACCATATCAGAATAGAAAATTTGACTTTCAAATACAAGACTCAAGAGAAGCATAAAGACTTGAACTTCCAGGAACCAAGATAGTGGAATAAACCCTAACTGCTCTAATCCCCATCCCTGACCCTGAAAATGTCCCAGTGTAAAATCCTGATATACTGTAAGCAGCAGCAGGCTTGGGAGTCCTAGAGGAAAGGTATGACTGAAGATATGCTAAACCTGAAGTGAAAGGGGGGAAGAGTCCCAACAAATGGAATCTAAACTGACCAGCTGGAGATCCACAAACCCAGGGGGGTGGAGTTAGCAAGCACTAACACCAGAAGCCCAGGTATGCCTTAACACAGTCAAGGAAATCTGTGGTCACCAGTGTGGCAGGTTGCCAGCTGCTGAACCTGCCTGAGCTCTAGCCCAGGGACAAAGAGGCAGAAAACTGAAGTGGTCAAAACACCATGTCCCCACACCTTACTGTGAGCCTGAGGGTTACCCAGGGGAGACACTGAGAGTCCTGACCTTGGCCTCAGTCTAGACACCAAGAGGCTACAGCACAAAGTCAACAACCAGGCCCCTAGCTCCCAGCTTGAGAAGTGTGGGTCAGAGGCCTCTGTACCACAGAATCAGAAATCCACTTTAAAAGCCAGGAAATGCGCAATCACAATGGTCTGGAAACAACATGGAAAGGGAACACCAAAGGTGATTGAATACTATTATTGAAAACGAAAAGAATTACTTTCAGGAGACACCATCAAATCTGTATCTGCATCTATGACCGCAGAAGGAAATATGAACTGGTCTCAAGCCCAAAAAGCATTATCGGAATAGCTCAAGAAGGATTTAAAAAGCCAAATTAGAGAGGCAGAAGATAAATTGACCAATTCTTTTAAAATTACATTGGCCAAAATGGTAAAAAAATCTCACTGAAGAAAATAAATTCTTAAAAAGTAAAATTTGTGAACTGGGATTGGAGGTTAAAAATCTAACGGGAGAAAATACCTCCCTAAAAATGAAATCTGAACATAAGGTAAAGGAGATTCAAAAAACTAACCAAGGAAATGAATTCACTAAAAATTAGAATCAGTCAAATCAAAGCTAATGACTCTATGATGCATAAAGGATCAGTAAAACAAAACATAAAGATTGGAAAATTAGAAGAAAATGTAAAATATCTCATTGGGAAAATAACTGACCTGGAGAACAGATCCAGGAGAGATGATCTAAGAATTATTGGTCTACCAGAAAGTCATGATTAAAAAAATGAGACCTGGACAACATCCTCCAAGAAATTATGAAAGAAAACTTTCCTGAGGTCCTAGAACCAGAAGGTAAAATAGTTATCGAAAGAATTCACCAGACACCTCCTGAAAGAGATCCCTAATTGAAAACTCCAAGAAATATTGTAGCCAAATTCCAGAATTATCAGGTCAAGAAGAAAATACTGCAAGAAGCCAGAAAGAAACAATTCAAATATTGTGGAACTACAGTTAGGATCACACAGGACCTAGTAGCTTCTACATTAAAAGATTGGAGGGATTGGAATATGATATTGTGTAAGGCAAAAGAGCTTGGACTGCTGCAACCAAGGATAAACTATCCAGAAAAACTGAGCACAATCTTTCAGGTAAGGATATGGGCATTCAATGAAATAAGGGACTTTCAGACCTTCCTGATAGAGAAGCCAGAGCTCAATGGAAAATTTGATCTCTGAACACAAGACTCAAGACACACAGACACACATAGACACACACACACACACAAACACATGCACACACAAACACATGCACACACACACATGCATATAACTTGTGATTCAATAAGAACAAACTATTTACATCCCTCTATATGGGAAGCTGATACCTGTCAATATTGAGAATTGTAAAATTAATGAGATATTAAAAAGGGATATACATAGACAGAGGGTGTGGATATAAATTAATGGGATTATTTAAAAAATCCTTATTAAGGGATGCAAGGAAATTGTCATGGGAGAAAAGGAAAGGAGGAGGCAGAAAAGGGTAAATTATGCCACACGAAAAGGCAAAAAACATACTATAGTAGAGGGAAAGAAGGGAGGGAGATGAACATTATATGTACTTCACTGTCATTGGTTTTGGTTCAAGGAGGGATTAACATAATCAGATAAGTTTAGGATTCTAATGTGAAAAAGACACAAAACCTCATTATATTAGAGGGAAAGCAGGATGAAATTTATGCTCATCAGTTTGGGTTCAAGGAGGGAATAACATACTCCATTAAGTAAAAAAACCTATTGTGCCCTATAGGCAGTAGGAGAGGAAAAGTGGGGGGAAAGGGGGGGGGTATAAAAGGGAGGGAAGAAATAGTAAGGGAGAAGGCTATGTAAAGGGAGGGGAGTGCATAGGGAAGGAATACTGAGGGAGGCAGTGGTCAAAGGAAAACTCTTAAGGAGGGGAAGGGAGAAGGTAGAAATAAAAGCATAAACAGGGAAGGGAATAGGATGGAGGGAAAGACACAGATAGTAATCATAACTGTGAATGTGAATGGGATGAACTCTCTCATAAAACAGAGGCAGATAGCAGAATGGATTAAAAACCATAAACCTACAATATGCTGTCTACAAGAAACATATTTGAAACAGGGGGATACACACAGGGTAAAGGTAAAAGGCTGGAGTAGAATATATTATGCTTCAGCTAAAGTAAACATAGCAGGGGTAGCAATCCTTATCTCAGATAAAGCAAAAGTAAAAATAGATCTAATTAAAAGAGATAGGAAGCCAACTATATACTGCTAAAAGGCACCATTGAGAATGAAGCAATATAATTACAAAATAGATATGCACCAAGCAGTATAGTATCCAAATTCCTAAAGGAAAAGTTAAGGGAATTAGAGGAAGAAATAGATAGCAAAACTATACTAGTGGGGGACCTCAGTCACCCCCTCTCTGAACTTGATAAATCTAGCTTCAAAATAAACAAGAAAGAAGTTAAGGAGGCAAATAGAATTTTAGAGCAGGTAGATATGATAGAGCTCTGGAGAAAATTGAATGGGGATAAAAAAGAATATGCATTCCTCTCAGCAGTACATGGCACATACACGAAATTAGACCGTAAAAACCTCACAATTCAGAGCAGAAAGGCAGAAATATTAGATGCATTCTTCTCAGATCATGATACAACAAAAATTATGTGTAATAAAGGGCCATGGAAAGATATACTACAAATTAATTGGAAACTAAATAATTTAATCCTAAAGAATGAATGGGTCAAACAAGAAATTATAGAAACAATCATTAACTTCATTCAAGAGAATGACAGTAATGAGACAACATGACAAAACTTGTGGGATGCAGAAAAAGCAGTTCTTAGGGGAAATTTTGCATATTTGAATGCATACATGAATAAAATAGAGAAAATGGAGGTCAATAATTTGGGCATGCAACTGAAAAAGCTAGAAAAAGAACAAATTGAAAATCCCCAATTAATTACTAAATTGCAAATACTGAAAATGAAAAGAGAGATTAATAAAATTGAAATGAAGAACACTATTGAATTAATACATAAAACTAAGAGATGATTTTATGAAAAAACAATAAAATTGAAAGACCTTTAGGCAATATGATAAAAAAGAAAAAAAAACAAATTATGAGTATCAAAAATGAAAAGGGTAAATCTACCTCCAAAGAAGAGGAAATTAAAACAATAACTGGGAATTATTTTGCCCAATTGTATGCACATACATTTGACAATCTTAGTGAAATGGAGGAATATTTACAAAAATATAAATTGCCCAGATTAACTGAAGTGGAAGTAAATTACTTAAATAACCGCATCTCAGAAAAAGAAATTGAACAAGCCATCAATGAATTCCCTAGGAAAACATCTCCAGGGCCAGATGGATTTGCTAGCGAATTCTATCAAGCATTTAAAGAACAATTGATACCAACATTTTATAATCTCTTTGTGAAAATTGGAGAAGGAGTCCTACCAAATTATTTTTATGACACAAATATGGTACTGATACTCAATCTGGAAGAAACAAAAAGGAGAAATTAAATTATAGACCAATTTCCCTCACGAATATAGATGCAAAACTTTTAAATAAAATATTAGCAAAAGATTATAGCAACTTCGGAGCCAAAATGTCGGAGTAGAAACAGCACTTCCAAGGTGCTCTGCCCCACACCACCTCCAAACAATGTGAAAGGGGAATCTGAACAACTTCTGGAGCCCCAGCACCCACAGAACGACACACAGAAGCTAACCTCCTGCTGAGGACAGCCCAGCAGCCCTGCAGGGAGCGGCCAGCTCAGCACTCTGACAGCAGGCAGCACAGCACACTGGGAACAGACAGCACAGCTCTGTGGGAGCTGAGCCCAGGCCCGAGTGAGCCATGGTCTTAGCCCCAGGGTGGCTGGGCCAGCAGCCTTCGGGAGGGACCCCAGAACACCAGCAGCTGTGGTGATTCCAGAATTATCAGCACAGATATACCTAGGACAAAGTGAGAGGTTAGTGCCCTATGGACTGACTGAGGAAAATAACACCTTAAAAAATAGACTAACTCAAATGGCAAAAGAGGCTCAGAAAGGCAATGAGGAGAAGAATGCCTTAAAATTCCAAATTTGCCAGATGGAAAAAAAATCTCAAAAGCTCAATGAGGACATTCATTCCCTTAGACTTAGACTGGAGCAAATGGAAGCTAGAAGATGCTGTTAAGCATATCCAAACAAACGAATGATTAGAAGGCAATGTGAAATATCGAATGGGAAAAACCACTTACCTTGAAAATAGATCCAGGAGAGATAATTTAAAAATTATTGGACTACCTGAAAGCCACAATCAAAGAAAGAACCTAGAAATCATCCTTAAAGAAATTCTCAAGGAAAATTGCCCTGATGTGTTAGACCCAGAGGGGGAAATAGAGGTTGAAAGAATTCACCTCTTGAAAAAGATCCCAAAAAGAAAACTCCTAGGAATATTATAACCAGGTTCCAGAATTCCTAGATCAAGGAGAAAATACTACAAGCAGCCAGGAATAAACAATATCAATACTGTGGAAACACAATCAGAATAGCCCAGGATCTGGCAGCTTCTACACTGAGGGATCGAAGGGCATGGAATATGATATTCCAGAGGGCAAAAGAGCTGGGATTGAAGCCAAGGGTCACCTACCCAGCAAAACTGAGTATCTTGTTTCAGGGGAAAATATGGTCATTCAGTGGAATAGAGGACTTTCAAGCATTCCTGAGGAAAAAACCAGAGTTGAATAGAAAATTTGACATTCAGACACAAGAAGCAAGAGATGCTTGAGAAGGTAATCAGGGAAAAGAAATCAAAAGGAACTTATCAAAGTTGAACTATTTACTTTCCTACATGGAAAAATCATAACTATGTCTGATGAAACCTTTCTCATTATGAAAATAATTGAAGAAGGGTATATGGGCATATGTTTACAGGTATACATGGATAGAGGGCACAGGTTGAGTTTGATGGGAAGGGATGATTCTTAAGGGGTGTAGTCAAGAGGTGAGAGAGGAAAGTGGCAAGAGGAGATGGGGAGAGACAGGGTAGGGTAAACTATCTCATGCAGAAGAGCCAGGGGGAAGTGGTTGCAGGGGAGGGGAAGAACAGGAAGGTAAAAAGGCAAAAGCATAATCTCATTGAAGTTGGCTCAAGGAGAGAATCACATACATACTAAATGGGATATCTCACCCTGCAGGAGAGCAGGGGAAAGGGGGATGAGAGGGGGGAGGATGGAGGGGAGGGCATTCTGGGGGGATGGGAGGTTGGAAGTACCCACTATCAAAGAGGGACAGGATCAAAGTAGGGAATGGACCAGGTGGGAGGCGAGATGGGTGGGAGGGAAATATAAGCAGTCTTTTACAATGTATCTACTATGGTAATGTTTTGCATAGCTATACATGTACAACACATACTGAATTGCTTCTCTTCTCAGAGGGAGTGGGTGACAAGGGAGGAAGGGAATGGATCTGAAAATCGAAGTTTTAAAATTAAATGTTTCATAATATGTCCAGGCACTGGGGCTCAGAGATTCACCTTGCCCTAATGGCAAAGTTGAAGGGGGTATGGGAGAAGATATGGGAGTGAGCAGATTAGATGAGGGGATATCTAGTGGGACTGCTATTCTGGGGTGGTGGGTAGGGAAAAATGGGGGAAAAATGTAACTCAAAATTTGGTGGAAAAGAATGATGTAAACCAGAAGTGAATAAAGCATTTGTTTAATTAAAAAAAAGAAAAGAAAGACTATAGGAACTTATCACTAGAATAATACACTTTGATCAGGTAGGATTTATTCTAGGAATGTAAGGATGGTTTAATATTAGTAAAACTATCAATATAATTGATCATATCAACAACAAAACTAGCAGAAACCATATGATTATCTCAATGGATAAAGAAAAGGCTTTTGACAAAGTACAACACCCATTCCTATTAAAAACACTAGGAAATATAGGAATAAATGAAGTCTCCCATAAAACAATAAATAGCATCTATCTAAAGCCATCAGCAAATATTATATATAATGGGTATAAGCTAGAAGCATTCCCAATAAGATAAGGGGTGAAACAAGGATGTCCACTATAACACCTCTTATTCAATTTGGTACTAGAAATGTTAGCAGTAACAATAAGAGAAGAGAAAGAAATTGAAGGAATGAAATTAGGCAAAGAAGAGACTAAGCTACCATGCTTTGTAGATGGTATAATGATATGCTTTGAGAATCCTAGGGAATCAAGTAATAAATTACTTGAGATAATAAATTTGGTAAAGTTGAAGGATATAAAACAAACCCATATAAATCCTTGGCATTTCTATATATTTCTTTTTTTTTTTGGAGGGCAATTGGGGTTAAGTAACTTGCCCAAGGTCACACGGCTAGGTTTTTGTTTGTGTGTGGGTTAAGTGGCTGAGGCCGGATCTGAATTCAGGTCCTTCTGAATCCAGGGCCGACACTCTACTCACTGTGCCACCTAGCCACCCCATTTCTATATATTTCTAATGAAATCCAACAGCAAGAGATAGAAAGAGAAATCTCATTTAAAGTTACTGTAGTCATTATAAAATACTTGGGAATCTACCTGCCAAAACAAACCCAGGACCTATATGAACACAATCATAAAACACTTTTCACACAGATAAAGTCAGATCTAACTAACTGGAAGAACATCAGCTGCTTGTGAGCAGGTTGAGCTAATATAATAAAAATGATGATTTTACCTAAATTAAATTATGTATTTAGTGCCATACCAATCAATTTATGAAAAATCATTTTATAGAGCTAGAAAAAATAGTAACAAAATTCATTTGGAAGAACTAAAGGTCCAGAATATCAAGGGAATTAATGAAAAGAAATGCTAGGGAAGGTGGCTTAGCCATGACAGGTTTTAATGTGTATAATAAAGCAGCAGTCATCAAAACTACCTGGTACTGGCTGAGGAATAGAGTAGTGGATTAGTGGAATAGATGAGGTACACGAGACACAGCAGTCAATGACTGTAGTAATCTACTGTTTGATAAACCCAAAGACACCAGTTCTGGTGATAAGAACTCACTATTTAACAAAAACTACTGGGAAAACTGGAATATAGTATGGCAGAAACTGGACATAGACCAACATCTTATACCATATAGCAAAATCAAGTCAAAATGGGTGCATGGTATAGGTATAAAGGCTGATACTGTAAGCAACCTGGGAAAGCAAGGAATAGTTTACATGTCAGATTTAAGGAAAAGGCAAGATTTTTATGACCAAACAAGAGTTAGAGAGCATTATGAAATGCAAAATGGATAATTTTGATTACATTAAATTGAAAAATTTCTGCACAGATGTAAGCAAGCCAATGTAACCAAGATTAAGAGGGAAGTGGAAAATTGAGAAATAATTTTTACAGCCAGTGTCTCTGATAAAGGCTCCATTTCTAACATATACAGAGAATTGAGTCAAATCTATAAGAATACAAGTTATTCCCCAATTGATAAATGGTCAAAGGATATGAACAGGGAGTTTTCAGAGGAAGAAATTAAAGGTATCTTTAAGCATATGAAAAAATGCTCTAATGGAGATAACCTAGAAGCCTTCCCAGTAAGATCATGGGTGAAGCAATGAAGGCCATTATTACAAGTTTTATTCAATAGTATAATAGAAATGCTAACTATAGCAATAATAAAAGAAAGAAAAATAGAAGGAATTAGAATAAGCATCGAAGAAACAAAACTTTCATTCTTTGCAGATGAAAGGTAAATTAAAATAACTCTAAGGTACCACCTCGCATCTATCAGATTGGCTAATAAGACAGAAAAAGAAAATGATAAATATTGGAGAGGATGTAGGAAAACTGGGACACTAATGCATTCTTGGTGGAGGTATGAATTGATCCCACCATTTTTTTAATTAAACAAATGCTTTATTCACTTCTGGTTTACATCATTCATTTCCTCCAGATTATGAGTTACATTTTCCCCCATTTTTCCCTACCCACCACCCCGAATAGCAGTCCCACTAGATATCCCCTCATCCAATCTGCTCTTTCTCATATCTTCTCCCATATCCCCTTCAACTTTGCCATTAGGGCAAGGTGAATCTCTGAGCCCCAATGCCTGGACATCTTATGAAACATTTAATTTTAAAACTTCGATTTTCAGATCCATTCCCTTCCTCCCTTGTCACCCACTCCCTCTGAGAAGAGAAGCAATTCAGTATGTGTTGTACATGTATAGCTATGCAAAACATTACCATAGTAGATACATTGTAAAAGACTGCTTATATTTCCCTCCCACCCATCTCGCCTCCCACCTGGTCCATTCCCTACTTTGATCCTGTCCCTCTTTGATAGTGGGTACTTCCAACCTCCCATCCCCCCAGAATGCCCTCCCCTCCATCCTCCCCGCTCTCATCCCCCTTTCCCCTACTCAGGAGAGTGAATGAGGGTAAGATATTCCATTTAGTATGTATGTGATTCTCTCCTTGAGCCAACTTCAATGAGAATATGCTTTTGCCTTTTTGCCTTCCTGTTCTTACCCTCCTCTGCAACTACTTCCCCTTGCCTCTTCTACATGAGATAATTTACCCTACCCTGTCTCTCTCCATCTCCTCTTGCCACTTTCATCTCTCACCTCTTGACTCCACCCCTTAAGAATCATCCCTTCCTTGGGGCAGTTAGGTGGCGCAGCTAGCAGAGCACCAGCCCCGGAGCCAGAAGGACCCAAGCTCGGATCTGGCCCCAGACACCCAACATACAAACAAAAACACAGCCGTGTGACCCCGGGCAAGTCATCCAACCCCAATTGCCCTCCAAAAAAAAAAAAAAAAGAATCATCCCTTCCCATCAAATTCGACCTGTGCCCTCTATCCATGTATAACTGTGAACATATGCCATGTACCCTTCTTCAATTATTTTCATAATGAGAAAGGTTTCATCAAACAGTTATTGTTTTTCCATGTAGGAATGTAAATACTCCAACTTTGATAAGTTCCTTTTGATTTCTTTTCCCTGATTACCTTCTCAAGCATCTCTTGCTTCTTGTGTCTGAATGTCAAATTTTCTATTCAACTCTGGTTTTTTCCTCAAGAATGCTTGAAAGTCCTCTATTCCACTGAATGACCATATTTTCCCCTGAAACAAGATACTCAGTTTTGCTGGGTAGGTGACCCTTGGCTTCAATCTCAGCTCTTTTGCCCTCTGGAATATCATATTCCATGCCCTTCTATCCCTCAATGTAGAAGCTGCCAGGTATTCTGATTGTGTTTCCACAATATTGAAATTGTTTCTTCCTGGCTGCTTGTAGTATTTTCTTCTTGATCTGGGAGTTCTGGAACCTGGTTATAATATTCCTAGGTGTTTTCTTTTTAGAATCTTTTTCAGGAGGTGATCAGTGGATTCTTTCAACCTCTATTTCCCCCACTGGGTCTAAAACATCAGGGCAATTTTCCTGGAGTATTTCTTTAAGGATGATTTCTAGGTTCTTTCTTTGATCATGGCTTTCAGGTAGTCCAATAACTTTTAAATTATCTCTCCTGCATCTATTTTCCAGGTCAATGGTTTTTCCCATGAGATATCCCACATTGCCTTCTATTCTTTCATTTGTTTGGATCTGTTTAATAGTATCTTGATTTCTCATAAAGTCACTAGCTTCCATTTGCTCCAGTCTAACTCTGAAGGAATGAATCTCCTCAGTGAGCTTTTGAGATTCTTTTTCCATCTGGCAAATTCGACTTTTTAAGGCATTCTTCTCCTCATTACCTTTCTGAGCCTCTTTTGCCATTTGAGTTAGTCTATTTTTTAAGGTGTTATTTTCCTCAGTCAGGCTGTTGACTGTCATTTCATACTTTTCTTGCATCTTTTTCATTTCTCTTCCCAAATTTTCCCCCACTTCTCTTATCTGCTTCTTAAGGTCCTCTATGGCCTGTGGCCAGCTTGTATTTTCATTTGGGGCTTTTGGTGCAGGAGTTCTGACCTCACAGTTCTCCTCCATGCTTTGAGCCTCTTTCCCCCTAAAATAGGAGTCCAATGTTGAACTTTTCTGTTTATTTTGTTTCATTTGCCTAGGCATGTTGCCACTTAATTACTTGATTTTGGGGCTTGTTGCCACAGTAGGACTCTGCCACCAGACAGGCGAGCTTCTGCCCAAACGTAGGGTCTTCACAACTTCTGCCAGTTGTGTGGCCTCTGTAAAGCCTCCACCCACTCTGGCAAGTTGGATACCTACCCCAAACGCCCCCCCCCCCCGCCCCAGACCACAATCCAGATCCAGGCAGTTTAAAGCAAAAGCGATTAACCCCCAGACTGATTGCTGGATCTCCCTACAATTCGCATACCAGGAGCTAGAGCCACTACTGAAGCTGCAAAATGGCTTCTGTGCAGCTGTTTCTTCAGCAGCTTTTCACCCCCGGGGAGGTAGCCACGTGTTCCCCAAATACTGGTCCCAAAGTCCATAGGGCACTAACCTCTCACTTTGTCCTAGGCATATCTGTGCTGATAATTCTGGAATCGCCACAATTGCTGGTGTTCTGGGGTTCCTCCAGCTGGCTAAAAGCCCAGCTGCCCTGGGGTTAAAACCACGGACCTGGGCTCCGCTCTGCACTCTGAGCTGTTGGTTTCCAGAGTGCTGTGCTGCCTGCTCTCAGAACACTGCACTGGCCGCTCCCTGCAGGGCTGCTGGGCTGTCCTCAGCAGGAGGTTAGCTTCTCTGTGCTGTTCTGTGGGTGCTGGGGCTCCAGAAGTTGTTCAGAGTCCCCTTTCACATTGTTTGAAATTTGTGTGGGGCAGAGCACATTGGAAATGCTGTTTCTACTCTGCTATCTTGGCTCCGCCCCTGATCCCACCATTTTAGACAGCAATTTGGAATTATGTCCAAAGTACTATGAAACTGTATATACCCTTTGATTCAGCAATGCTGGTACTAGGTGTAGCAGTAACTACACTGGCATACGCAGGATGGCTGCTAGAGAGGTTGCTAGATCTGCTTTACTAGGAAAGATACCTCTTTAAGGGGTCAACAATCTTTTTAAATTACATTCATTAATTCAGAGGAACAGTCAGCACCCTGAACTTCCAAGAAAATCCAAACAAAGAAAATAGAGAAATACAAGTAAACAAATAAAGTCCAACAGACAGCTTCTAACTACCTGAGAAATTAGCACAGTTCAACAGACAGATCCAACTGTTTGACCAAGGCAATACATACATAGTTACCAGAGAGAGAAGCATCAACATCTGTGTTTTTCAAAGTCAGGGGGCTCTTTAAGGACTACCCAGAATTTCATCTGGTCAAATCACAAGAACACCCTTCCAATGAGTGAGCCCGAAAAGAAAATCCTAACCTCAGAGTATACATTACCCTTTTTAGAGTGAGAGGGTATTACCCTCCTGACTCAGTGCCTAATTAGAAATTAACAAAAGGTGTGAAAACTTTCCTAGAAGTAAGCCTCCCCTAAGTGACAAGCAGGATGGTTTCTGAAAAATCTGGAAATACTCATATGAACTGGTGCAACATGAAGTAAGCAGAACCAGGAGAACATTATACACAATAATAGCAATATTGTATGATCATCACCCGTGAATAACTTAGCTATTCTGAGCTATATAATGATTCACCACAATTCCAAAGGACTTGGGATGAAAAATGCCATCCATCTCCAGAGAAAGAACTGACAGAATCTAAATGCAGGTTGAAGTACTTTTAAAACAATTTTCCTTTCTTCCCCTTCCCCCCCTTTTCTTGGTATACCTTTTCTTTTACAACATGGCTGTTGTGCAAATGTTTTGCATGAATTCACGTGTGTAATCTATATCAAATTGCTTGCCTTCTCAAGGTGGGGGGGGCAGGGAGAGAGGGAAAGAATTTGGAACTCAAAGTTTATATATATATATGCATATATTTAAATTTTACATATAATTAGGAAAATAATTTTTTAAAAGTTAAAAAAAAAGAATTACAGATGATAGGTGGCAATTTAAAGAAAAAGAAAGAAAGAAATTGCCTTCCTTGCTGGAATTAAGTGGAATCTAATGAAACAGAAATCCGGGTCAGTGTAGTTCACCATCAGACCTACAGCTTCATCTAAGGCTGTTCCTCCGGTAATAATTAAACAGAAAGAGTATGCAGGCAATGAGGAAATCTATTGCTAATCTTGCCTCTCATCAGTCTGTCTTCCTAAATGTTCCTTAATTAAGGTTTCTAAATGCTTCTGTATTGCCTCTGGGGCCAGAGTACCAAAATAAAGCCGATTGCTTCAGGGATACCCAGTAACCAGAGGCATAAGGTCCTTCTACATGTATTTCTAATCCAGGACAGCCAGAAACCAAAGGCATCCACGAAGAAATAAAAATGTATGTAAGGAATCTGATGGAAAATAGAGACTGGGAGGGTGGGGGGAAAAGTGTGTGGGGGGAAATATACACACTGTTATGTGTGCACGTGAGCACACACACACACACACACACACACACACACACACACACACACATACACACACCTTCCAGAGTATTTCACTTTAAGGATTCTGAAGGCATATCACTGGCTTTATCACGGCTTCTCCAACACACCAGGGAGTGAATGAAACAGCTGTCACATTTAAACACACACAGCAGTAATCCTCCACTGAGCACAATGCCAGGATAAAACAGAAAATCTATCAACACTTACAATGCGTTCTATTTATTTAGCAACTCGTCCCCCTTACCAAAAGTCCCATCTGCAGGGTTGAAATTGGGGCCACATGGCCACTGGTGGCTTTTCATGGTGTTGTGCATGCAGACAGAATAGGAAAGCCTAGGAATGCATCAGATTCCCTGGATGGTTGTTTGGAGATGTAAACTCTTATGACCAGATGGACAATCAGAGACATAAATTCTTATGACGAGTATGAGGCAGGTATAATAACAACTCGAGTTTCTAGGATGATTTAAAGTTTGCAAAACATGTTCCTCATAACTACCCAATGAGGAAGGTATGACATGTGCTATTAAACCCCTTTTTACAGATGAGGAAACTGAGGCTCAGAGATGCCTTTTAGTTCATTTCAGCAAACATTCATTAAATCCCTGCAATGTGCAAGTGGTTTGCCCCCTGTCACACAATTATTAAATAAAATGGCCAGGATGCAAATGTAGGTCTTATGATTCTAAATCCAGCCTTCTAACTACTAAGCAAAATTATCTCCGAAAGTACTGGTCCAAGAGTAACCTCTCAGGTTATGGGGTACCTCGTAGGTATTTTGAAGTTACATGAAGAATTGAAATTTTTGTGTTTAAGTGACCAATGTAGATTTTGTCTCCAGCTGCTTTCTATTTCCCAAGATAACTGCAGAGTCTATAAACTCTGGAGTCCTAGACCAGATTTTCCTTTTCATCTGGTTCCATGAGTCAGGTCTGATTTTAGAAAATATTACTTAACCACACTGTGCCCACCAGGTAATGAAAAGCTATGTGAAGCTACCAGGAGAGGAAAGGTGCTTTTCTAGTTAAGTATTATTTTATTGGGGGCGGCTAGGTGGCACAGTGAGTACAGTGTCGGCCCTGGAGTCAGAAGGACCTGAGTTCGGATCTGGCCTCAGACACTTAACGCACACACAAACAAACAAACAAACAAAAACCTAGCCGTGTGACAACCTTGGGCAAGTTACTTAACCCCAATTGCCCTCCAAAAAAAAAAGCATAAAAAAGTATTATTTTATTATTATTATAGATTGAGAGGTAGAGATAATAGAGATAATCTAGGTCAATATCCCATTTTACATATGAAGAAGCTAAGATATTTTCCCAAAGTTACAAGAGTAATGCCTTAAGACATTAAGACATTGAGACAAGTTGACACCACATCCTATGTTCTTCAAACTGTACCACCGATACCTTATCTGTAGGTTCAGGGCTAAAGATCACACTTACAAGTCACTGAGAGAAGACAGCATTGGGAACACTTCAAGAGTGCTTGAACATTAGCATATAAAAGTATTGAGAATTAGACATGGGTTTACATTTTAACAAACAACATTCATGCTTTGTGCAAAAGCACTGTGGTCAATGCTGGAGACATAAAGATGAAAAACATTTGTCTCTAAAATCTAGGAACTGATGGAAAAGGGAGGAGAGATATACACAAATAGTGAAAAATTTAGGATGAAAAAGAGGAGTAGAAGAGGTTCCAAAAGGGAAGGATCACATCTAATTTGGGGAAACTAGAAATAATAAAAGAAAATATTTCCCTTAAGTCCCACCTTAAAGTTAAGGAATGATTCTTCAATAGATAGAGATGTGGAGGGAGTCCATCTCTGGCACTGGAGAGATGGACTACAAGGATATACAGAGAAAGCAGAGTATGAAGTCGTATTGGAGAATGGCTAGCTGTCCAGTGAGGCTGGAATGTAGAGTGTATGAAGTAAAGCAGTATGAAATAAAGCTAGAAAATCAGATCTGTGCTTCTAGTGCCAAAGTAAGGTGTAGGAATTTCATCCTAAAAGTCATCAAGAGAATTTTCAACAGGGCAATGTCACTAGCAGACCTACAGATTGGAAACATGACTTACATAATTGTATGGAGGTTGAATTGGAGAGACTGGAGAAGCTGAACTAGTATGGTTGAATTGGGAGTGCAAAAGAAGAGAAATCTGTAAAAATACTGTGCAAGAAAAGGAAATGATGACTTGACCAGAGTCACATACTGAGTTAACAGAAGATTGAAAAGAACACCTGTCTCCTGAATTAGTCCAAGCTCTTTCCATCACACAGTCCTGGTCCCTTGCCTTCAAGTTTCTCAACCTCTAAGACAGGAGATTTGACCAACAAAGGACACTAAAACTGGAATGGAGGTATAGAAGAAAAACTGAAATACAGTAAAGACATGGATAAATAAAATTGCATATATTGCTGATACTTAGATTAGGATATGGAGTTCTGGATTCCACAGATGGGTGGGGAAACCTTGGAGGGAGTTCTAGAAGATGATTAGAGGACTAGCAGATAGGACTGGCAGGTTAAAAGAACATAGATTATTCAGCCTAGAGATGAACTAAGGAATGATTTAATTAATAATGGACGTTAAGTATATAGGCTATTACATATAGCTTTTGTGACCAGCTGTTCTCTAAGTAAAAGTATACAAGCTTACATGGGCATGTGAGAAATCTTTGAATCCCTTTTAACTTGCAATTTGGAGGAAGTGAGGGGTGCAATGGACAGATGTTTTTATTGCTATAAGGAGCTCCAATTGTGGACATTTCTTTCAACTAACACAGATCATCAATTTGTCTCTAATTTATAAAGGGGTTACCTGGGAGCATTCAGAAGGTTTATTGGCTTAACCATGTATAAAAAAGCAAGTTTTAAATCTAGTTCTCCTGACCCATAAACTCTATCCCCTATGCTATATTGCCACTCATTTACATGCCGTGAATACATTAGATGCTCAGTAAATATTTATTGAAATGAAATTCGGTTAGGTAGAAGATAATGTGAATTTAGGTAAGTACTATTAAGTGTTTGAAGGAGTTGTGGATAGGGGTCACTAAAAATTGAGGAAAGGTTCTCATCTGACTGAGGAGTTGAATATAGAGCTGCCTTAAAGCAAAGGCAATTTTGAATTGTTTTGATAGTCTGATTCTGAAGCAGAGAGGAGTAGTCTGAGGGGTGCTAGGAAACGCTGAAGGATGGAAACTAGGTTTCAAATAGAACCCAGGTCTCCTTCCTTCCAGTTCCAGGCATTCATTGGCTACTAAAATGCAAGAATTGATGAGGACATTTTGACTCTTGCATCTTACAAAGGAGCAATATCTGGGCTGCTGGTCTGGTTGGCAGAGGTGAAGGATCTGAGTCTTGCCTTTCTCAATTTCTTACACTCTTCTCAGCACCACCCCCATTAGCAGCTTTGGAAGTGTGGAACATGCTGTAATCCTTAACTCCACTGTTTTGAAATGTCCCTGCAATGGCTATAATAATCATCTTACAAACAACCGAGAACAAGCTCTAATTGCTTCTAATGTTGTATTATGGCTGGGATATGGGGAGAGCAGAGACATGCTGACTGTCACAGTGCTGCTCTGATTATATGGTACCTCTGGGAGCATTTTCAAGTAGTAAAAGGCAGTAAGTCTATTTTTTAAATCTCTTTTTGACTAAACCCTGCTTACAGGAGCCCTCCCCAAAACTAACAGAGAAGGGAAGAACATCTTAACCTCCAAAATAGGATGAGGTGCCATGATGTACTTTCATCTCCCTCAATTGGGGATGGTGTTTGTGATCATAATACTTTGAAAAGATTTAATGGAGAGCCCATTGAGATAATATTTCTATGTGTCTATGTATAAATCTATGTATCTATCTATTTATATCTGTATCTTCACCAGGGACTACAGATAAAGAGTGAGCTGAATATCCAAATACAAAGGGTAAGAATTTGGGAAAACATGCATATTCCTAGGCTGCTGACTGCCATAAAAGTCTGTTTTTTTTTTTTAAGCGATATTCTTTTGGAATTTCTATATAGTTACAAATCATGGGAAGGCACAAAGAAGAATAAACATTATTAGGGAACCAAAGGGTAAGGAATAGACATGTGGTGGATTTAAGTAAGTTCAAAGATCATGAACTTAAAATCAGGAGTTTTCTGCTGGAATAGACAAACTGAAGTATACTTAGAGGAGAGAAAAGATAATGGTAAGCAGGACCCGAAATCATGTCATGTTAAGTTTGATTGAAAGAGCTATGTTTCTTTAGCTTGGAAAAGCAAAGTTTGAGGGAGAAGGACACATAATAGTTGTCTTCAGGTGTTTGAAGTGTTGTCATACAGGAGATAGATTAAACTTGTATTGATTAGCCCTAGAAGACAGAGGAACAATAGGAAAGGCAGATTAAGACTGTATACTTGGAACCACCTTTTTATTTTGTTCCTTGAGAGGAAGGGAGGAAAACTGAACAAGATCCTTTGTCCTGGATGGGTTTTGTCTGAAGGTAGGTGCAACCACCATATTTTATTTCCTGAAGGATGCAAAAAAATGTTAAAGAGCAGGGGACAGGATTGGTCAAGCATGACATATGATCTACTATACTATAAAGCTAGAATGTGAACTTTTGGAGGTCAAGAATAGGAAAATGGAGGGGAAAATGTGTTGATATCATCAAAGTGACTGTTTTGCCCTGATCACTGGATAGTACTATGAGATCTGAGCCAATGAGAGTTCACTCATGGGAGTAGAGAACATCCATTCAACTCCCTGGTATAGATAACTATGTGATCTAACTAGTAACTAATACTCTTACTCTTTGCCAGTCAGGCAGGACAGATTTGAGACTAAGCACATGATATGACTCTTTTTAAATTTATGGTTTGAATAATATGTATGCAATTTGAAGCTTCCTGGATCTGGAAGAAGCTAGGGATAGGAATGTTTAACTAAAATAATGATCTAGATTCCTTCTTTTTCTTTCTTTCTCTTTCTTTCTTTCTTTCTTTCTTTCTTTCTTTCTTTCTTTCTTTCTTTCTTCCTTCCTTCCTTCCTTCCTTCCTCCCTCCCTCCCTCCCTCCCTCTCTCTCTCTCTCTCTCTCTCTCTCTCTCTCTCTTTCTTTCTTTCTTTCTTTCTTTCTTTCTTTTTCTTCCCTCCTTCCTTCCTTCCTTCCTTCCTTCCTTCCTTCCTTCCTTCCTTCCTTCCTTCCTTCCTTCCTTCCCTCCTTTCCTTCTTTCTTCTTACACAAAACCTTAAACCCAGTTCACTCTGAACCTCATGGATTAGAACACAATAGGTCCCTGCCGAAGCTCCACCTAATGGCTATATTTGGGCCCTCCTGTCTTACAGTGAATGTCAATGGTAACTGTTTCTCTTTGGAACAGCAACCCTGAGGGTCTTCCCCTCCCAGATTGATTTTTTCTTATTTTCTAATTAAAAGGGCCATTCCTTCACTCATTTTTGAAGAGATCTATTCACTGAATGTGCATTACCTTACTCTGAGCACCTGAAAAGGCCTTAGTCTGAAAGCGCCAGGGTCTCCTATTTCATCCTGGGTCATCTCCAGTCATCCTGATGAATATCTGGCCACTGGACCCAGATGGTTCTGGAGGAGAAAGTGAGGCTGGTGACTTTGCACAGCCCTCCCTCACTCAAATCAAAGTCAATGGCAAGTCATGTCATCATTTCCCTGATACCATGGTCCCCTTTGATAACAAAGGGCAAACAAAAATAATGCTTACCTGAATAGTTTTGATATTATTTCTTTTGTCTCTGTTGCCTTGAGTAAAGCATTACATAAACTTCAGCCATGTTTTGTGATTGATTCAATCATAGTATAATACTGTCATTTGAATCCACTGAAACATACCAAGGCAGGGAGTTTTCTTTCACAGTGAATAGGGCCTGAACCAAGAGTCTAATAGGTTAAATCTATAAAGATGGTACTTCAAGCCTAATAAAATGAGTACAATTATACACTGAAGCAGAGCAAGTAAACAGTGCTAAGAGGTAGTCAACTAAGAACCAAGACAAGTTTGACCATCACCAAACAGTGTCTGGGCTTGAGTGGAATACATGACTCCCTGAACTGAGTAAGGCACTCCCAGCCTCAGCACTCACTGTCAGTTGCTTAGCAAGTAGCAGCTCCCTGTTAGATAAATAAAGGGGAAAATACATTTAAACAAATGGACCTGTCAGAGGGTAGAGTGGGATGCTTCAAGAGGTAGTGAATTTTTTTCACTAAAGATCTTTAAACAAAGCCTAGGTGATGTTTCTTGGTAAGGATTCTGTTTGTAACTCATGGACTTAGAGCCCAAAGGGGGCTTATAGACCATTTCTTATAATAGTCTTGATGTATAGATGAGAAAACTGAGGCCTAGAGAGATTAACTGATTTTCCTAGGGAAGTGGCAGTGTTGAGATTCAAACCCAAGTCCTTCACGCTCTCCATTTTGCACTACATCAGACCAGGACTGGATTAGAAGGTATATGAAGGATCCTCCAATTCTGACTCTATGATTCTGTCAAATAACATAAACTATCTCATCAAGGACATGCATTAGATGAAAAGGAGATGAACTCATATAATGAGATTGGGGAAATAATATATGTGGCACCAATGTACAGGGAAAGACAACAACAAGGGGAGAAAAGCATTTAGTGTGCTAAGAAAATCCTCAGCAGAAGACTTAATAGAGGAAATCATCACACAGAAAAAAAGAGGCAACTGACTGGCCATCTGCACTGGGGAAGAGAGTCCTTGCATTGATAAGATCACAGAACCAGTACTGGTGTGAATCATCTCAAGTAGTTGAGCTTCAGGAAAAAATGTTTGTGGTTTATTTGTTTATTTTCAATTGGGTCTCTATTTTCTTTGTCAATACAGACTTGAAATGTGTGTACCATTCTAACCCAGAGCTACTTATGTCTCTTCCCAAACACAATGCTGGAATGGAATTAACATTCTTCCCTTCCCTCCTCCTGTAATCCGTAGGTAGTGGTTCACGAACCCCTTGGGGTTTCATAATGATGGTCCAAGGGGTTTGTACTAAAAATTATTTAATGGTAATTTAAGTACTAAATAATAGTAAAAATATTATGAGTCGTATATTAAATTAGCTTGGAGGTTCACAACACTTTTTCTTGTTTGAGGAACAAAAACATATTGGGAACCAGTGCTGTGCTATACTCCACTCCTAGGAGGCTTCCTCTTTTCTCTGGCTAATCTCTATGATAATTCAGGGGACATATAAAAAAGATATAACAATATTTCCTGTGTGTAGGACCATGAGATAGTGGACAAAGGAGCTGATCTTGGAATCAAGGAGATTTGAATTCAAATCCTTTCTCTGACATATGGGGGCTATTTGACCATAATCAGGTCACAACCTTATTGCCCCACAGTAAATCTCTAGAAAAGTAGAAGGCATTACTAAACCAGGAGTTCCTGATTTTGTTGAAGTAACTGAGGAAAAAGGAGGGAAGGTGACAGCTAGTGATTGATCTGGGACTCAGGCTGATCAAGATCTCAGGGCTCTCAACTCCCAGTTCAACCTTCTTTCTACCACACTTACTCCCCAAAACATTCTTAGAATTACCATTATCTACCTTCATCCTCACAAAAATTCTGTGAAATATCTAGGGAAGATAGCATCTGCATTTCATAAATTAGGAAGCTAAGGCCCCAAGTAATTTTTAAATAACTTAGTTAAGTAACATCCAAGGTCACACACCAAGTTAAATATTAATGGTAGGAAACAAGACTAGAACACACTCAGTTTTCTTGGTGGAAAAATCCAGAATTCTTGCAAGATACCCCAGCAGCGCCAAAATATTCCCTAGGTATATGACACTGGGTGATCAAAATAAAGGAGGACAAAAAAACAACTACCTTCAATTTTATCCCTAAGGCACAGGCCAGAAGTTTTAAAAAACAAACAAAAACAAAAAACCTAGATCTATCTGGAGATGAGACAAAAGAAAGAAAAAAGGCAAAGTACAGCTTTGGTTTTAGCTTTATTCTCACCACCCTAGTTCCTTCCAGTCACAGGTAGACATTTTCCTTGCCTGGTAACCAAAAACAAATATATCTATTAATTATTTCTTTATTAATTATTTATTCCTCAAAAATGTTTGAAAGCTATAACTATATATCAATCAATCAATAAGCATTTATTAAGCACCTACTATGTGTCATTGTGCTAAGCACTGAGCATACCAAAAAAAAAAAGAGGCAAAACATATTTCTTACCCTCAAGGAACTTCCAATCTTAAAGGGGAGATAACATGTAAACAAATATATACAAACAAGCTATATAGAGGATAAATAGGAAATAATGAACAGAGGAAAAGCACTAGAATTAAGAAAGGTTAAGGAAGGCTTCCCGTAGGAGCAGGGGCTGGGTGTAGGGGCATTGAAGGTCTTAAAGTAAGCCAGAGAGGTCAGTAGTCTGAGCAGAGGAGAGAGTTCTGAGGATGGGGCACAGAGAAAATGCCTTGAGCTGAGAAACAGAGTCTTGTTCATGGTATAGACAGGAGCCAGTGTCACTGAATTGAAGAGTACCCATTAGGGAGCAAATTGTAAGAAGACTGCAAAGGTAGGAGGGGGAAGGGCATGAAGGACTCTGAATGTCAAGTAGAGCATTTTGCATTTGATCTTAGAGGTGAAAGGGAGCCGCTGAATTTTATTGAGTAGGGAAGTGACAGAGTTGGACCTTAACTTTAGGAAAGTCACTTTGGTGGTTGAATGGAGGATGAACCAGAGTGGGGAGAGAATTGAGGCAGGCTTATCCACCACCAATCTATTGCAGTAATCTGGGCATAAGGTGAAAAGGATCTGCACCAGAGTGTTGGCTGTGACAGAGGAGCAAAGGGGGCATTATCGAGAGACATTGCAGAGTTATAATCAAGGAATCCTGTCATTGCAAAAAGGGGTTTCGAGGGGAGGTTATGATCTTTACAAATAGCTAATGTTCTCCCTCTCTTCTACATTTCTCTTTCTTCCTCCCACCCCCATTTCTATCCAGTTTTCCTGGGATAATATGTGCCAAGAGCTAAAGCTACCTGCCCTGGTACTGGGTTCACTTGTCCCAAAGTACCCTTGTCTAGAGTAAAAAATACTAATGACTCTGGCATATCTTCTCTGTTCTATCTGGAAACCATCTCATAAAGGCAGAGCCATAATTATTTACTCTGCTATCTACACAAAATTAGCTATTCTCCCCCTGTCTCCAAGCATTCTGCAGGCATTAACTCCTTCACCCCCTAGTGGAAAAGCACAGGGACAAGGCCATGGGACCTAGTTTTCATGGGTCGTGCTTAAGCTGTCATTGCATTTAATATTCTATTACATATCATCCCTGCTTTCAAAAACAAGGAGAAACTGAAACAGGAAGTTTAAACATCACTTAATTGCCAGTAGTCTCACCAAAGATGGATGACATGAAATTATAAACCAACTCAAGAATTTCCAGGCCTGGTTCTAAGTATTCTATCCATGACTAGTGGAGTGATCCCAAAGTTTATTCCAACTCAAAATATATGAGATCATTGAGATCTTTGTCTAAACTCAAATATCCCACCTTTCAGTCATAGTAAGCCTCCTAGAGTCAGGAAATCAGATTAATGAAACAAATGCAATGTTTGGAAGAAAAATTATATCCACAAGTGACATGCAGAATCTGAGTCTTGCTGCAAAAAACAAGAATATGAACAAACAAAAAATCCAACCAGCCCATATCCGTTGACATTTCCCACAATGCATTGCAAAGTCAATTTGTGTAGACATGCACAGAAGGACTTTTTTCTCTTGCCGTGGAGGATCACGGCAAAGCCACCATTTCACTCATGTAATTAAGCCAACATGTCAAAACAATTACCTCTCATAGACAGGGACTGCTGCCTTACCTTTTTCCAATTTATTTCCATCGAGCCCAGTGATCAGATAAGTCGCTTGCAGGGTGTGTGGGGCCTTGTTTCTATTCCGCTTTCTCCAATGAAGGACATCATGCTGCCCCTCACCCAGGGACCTCAAAGCCAACAATTCCAGCCCACTGATTGCACGAGGTGAGAAGCAGTGTCACAAACGTGTGTGATGCCAGGTGTGTGAGCTACATGAGAGCAATTTGGCAAACAATCCAGGGTAGCGTGGGGAACAATCCTTTTATAAATGAATACAAGCTGTTGGTGGCTGGAACGAGAAGGCATCTTGTGAGAGCTGCAAATGAAAAAGCTGCCAAGTCAGGTTGAGGAGTTTTGACACTTGAGCTAGGAATGCTACAACAATCTATTACCATAGGAAGCATCCTCCACGCTAGGTGTGTGTTTGTTATAAATCACTCCAGTGCCTTTCTTTTCTCCAGCAGTTAATATATTTTTCTTCCTGCAAATATTATTTGCTGAGCATTACCAACTATGTTCTGCTGTTAACATTTGTGCCTGTAGTTAGCATTTTTATTCAGCTAATATTTTCATTCAGTAACATTCACCAAGCGTCAGTTTTATTTCACATCAGATTTGCCAAGATATTTTCTTCTCTTAGCATTTGTTTCCCTAGTTCCGGTTTTTATTTGCTAGGTATTTTTATCTCATAAGGACTGTCAGTTTCAGCTAACACTACAAAACATCCTTATTGCTCATTGCAAACCATACTGAGCAATGGGATGCGCTGAACTGAAGCAGTGGCCTGGGCCTCAGTGTCTATCATCTTCAAAATGGGAATGGTAAGATCTGCTTCCCTAGAAGCATTATGAAGAAGGGGAAATTGATATGCAAAATGTACTTCAAGCTATAATGTAAGATGTTGTTGTCGAGGCATTTTTCAATCATGTCCAACTCTTCATGACCCAATTTGTTTTGCAGAGATACTGTAGAGCTTTGTCATTTTCTTCTCTAGCTCTTTTATGGATGAGGGAACTGAGGCAAACAGGGTTAAATGACCTGTTCAGGGTCACAGCTCTGAGTGTCTGAGGTGAGATTTGAATTCATCTATCCAAACAGATGATGTAAGTGTAAAAGGAATTAAGTAGGAAATCCTGACAGAAATTTGATTTGATCCTAAACAGCTGTTTTAGTTATAGAGATGGGGTGGGGACAAAGTAGATAGGGGGAGGATCAGAATTCCCTTAATTGGTACTGTTTAAAATCTGTTTCCCTAGTGTATTCTGCTCCATAAATCTACTCCTATCTCCTTGTGTTATCGTTTTTCTTTTTGTCTTTTTTTGGCCTTCTCTTTCTCTTTTCTTCTGTAATTCTGCCCTTTTGCCACTACTTCCCTAAGCTACATAATGGGGTCATTTATGTTGGGAGGCTTGGTTGGGAATAGAAATCAGGGAACAGTAAAGTTTCAAAAGCATGGAAAAGATGAAGAGAATTGTTATAACTGGGGGTATGTGAGTTCTAAGGAATAATCAGGATTGAGGTAATGATTAGGATTCCTGATGGGAAGTTGTGACCAAAGACAATAGAGATTAGTTATGAAATTTCCTTTTTATCCCCAAATAGAACCCTGAGAATCCCTTCTACTTCTAATAGCAGTGGTCACACAATGGTATTCAGCAAAAATCACTTGGAAACATTCCTTTAGCCTTGATGAAGACCCTTTACAGAGATGATGTAGTAACAGGGTCCAAGAAAATGCTTTATATAAAAGAAAAATGTAAGAAAGTGGGACTTATACTTGGGACTCTAGAAGCTTCCAGTGGAACCAATGGTTGTGGTTGAGACATCTTCTGTGCTCCCAGCTCTGTCCTGGGATTGGACTGTTTTCTAGGTAGATAGGTGAGTTGCTCATGGCAACTACTGGGCCCCATCACCACTGCCATCATTTCCTCATTTCATTCCTTTTCTCTACCACTAACTATATCAGAAACTAGGAATATCAGGGAGGCAATAGTGGTCAGTAGAAGGGCACCAGGTCGGAATGTAAAGATGGAATATGATGCTAATATACTCAAATGGCTTTCTAATCTCAACGATTTGCAAGCCCCCCCCCCCCTTAATAATACAGATCATGGCCAATTCCTGCTCACTTATCCTGCTTAGTTTTTTACTTTGTCTTCCTATGAATTTATCACAGGGGGCACCCCAATGTGCTTGAGGCATTCTTCACTTTCACTTAACGTTATAAGGGTACCAGTAGAGCTTCCTGGTTGTTCATCTGTTATCCATGGCTCTTGCCATCTTCCTTCCATCAGAGAATTCCTTCATACCACACCTTAATTCTATTCTGCATAGTTCCTCATAGGTTATATAACAGTTTGTTCACACTTACCATGCATGTTTCCAACTCAAAGATATAAATATTTAATTATAATAGCTCACATTTCCATGGTAATTATCTTGTAAGAACTTGACATGCATGGGTAGCATAAAAGTTGTTATCCTCATTTTGCAGATAAAGAAATTAAGACTCAGAAGACATTAAGTGACTTGTCTAAGGTCTTACAGCCAGTCATTATGGATCCAGGATTCACACATAGTCCTGCTGACTCTAATCCAAGGTTCTTTCCATTGTGCCACACTAAAGCAGGATGGCAGTCAAAAGAGCACTGGATTGAATTCAAGACCTGATTTTGATACTGCCTGTGTGAGCCTGGGCAAATTTACTTAACTTCCCAGTTTCCTTATCTGTTAAATGAAGGAGTGGAACTACATGACCTTTGAGATTCCTTTAGGCTTTAAAAGCTATGATCCCTCTTTCATCTTTTGAGCTACCCACTGGTTTTCCACCAAAAGCAATGTAGTTCTTCACTTCAATGCCTATGCCACTCACTTGAGAGCAGTCACAGATCTTAAGACTCAGGCTTGCACTATGTTATATATGATATGCCATAGATGATGAATGGGGTTAAACCTATTGCAGAGTAGAGAGAGCCCCCAAATCAAACTAGGATCATGTCCACCTGATAATAAAGGAAGTGCCAGGGGGGCAGAGGAGAAAGTCACTCCCTTCCTAGGTGTGTGGATCTAATCATTCCTCTGGCAGAGGTCACATGATGGCTCTAGGGACCAAATAAACAGGATAAGCAGACCTGGCCTGTCTAAAGTACATATCCTGGTATAATCCAACAAACATAATCGCTAAGCCAATTTTGAGCTAAGGAATAATATTAGAAATTTATCACTTTTTAATTATTGATTCCATGAGTTTATTTATGTCTCAAAAGGCAAAAATCTACATCTCTATTTTAACCTCAATCTTGAATTACCAACTGGTAGCTCCAAAGCCAAAATGGCTACTTACTTCCAAATAACTAGACATCATTTTGTTCCCTATTCAATTCTTGTGCACAGAATAAAATCAGAAGGTTATTGATGATTGACCCACCAGGACAATTCTAACTGGCCAATCAAAACACAGAAGACCATGTCAACCCTGATGCAGGCCCCAGGTCCAGGGCTACAAGAGGCATATAGAAACTAAATAATAGTAGCAAATAGTAGATAAAATTATACAAGCACAAATCCCTTGAGTATTTTTCCCTCTATTTTGAATGTTCAGGGGTTGAAATTATTCAGATGTCAGGATTATTTACTTTAAATTGCTAGAAAACCTGGCTATGAGGCCTTTAAAAGTACAAATTCTACAGTCTCCCAAATGAAAGATTTATAGCAGGCACGATAGGAAGCTTGCATGTGAGGAAGGTTTTGCGGTGTTCATGAACCAATTCTGGACAAAATAATAGAAAATGGACCTAACTTTGCTCAAAGACATGTGTTAAGAAATTATCTAAAGCCCCCATGGCTCTGGGTAGAAGTGGAGCAGGGGTAGTCAGTTCATACATGACATGAGAATTGTCTCCAATTCCCAAAGAGTTAGTCACTTGGAATATACTTAGAGAAGAATTATCCATTTGATCTCTGTAGTCATAAAAGTAACTTGTTTCTAAGGTCATAGTATCATTGATTCTACAGATCCATAGGGTAACAAATTTAGGATGTCAAAGCATTTTGCAGATAAACAGCTTACTAGAGAGTTGAAATTCCTTGCTCAAGGTCGCACTGTAAATAAATAATTGTATTAGGATTTAAGGTCCTCTTGTTCCTCTTATTAAGGTTCTCTTATTCCAAATAGAGTATCTTTTCTAACTATGCCAAACTGATTCCCATTCAGTGGGAAGAGATTGTCCCATATTCCATACCCATCTTGAGCCTCCTTAGCAAGCAACTCCTAATCAAAAGAGAACAAATAATTTGGGTAGATTCCTGCAACCCAGGACTGTCAGAGGTTTTTAGATTGAAACCATGGGTTTTCTTCATCAACTCCTTCATTTTTTGTGTTCTTAACTATAAAAGAAATAATGGCACCAGCCTACCTCAGCACGACTATGTCTTCAAGCTCTTAAACCTATTTCTTTAACTCTATTTCTTTTTTTCAAAAATTTATTATTTAATTATTTTAAACATTCTTTTCTATTTAAATTTTGAGTTCCAAAATCAATTATACATATGAAATCATGCAAAATATATTTCCATATTAACCATATTTCCAAAGAAAGAAAAAAATGAAGTGAGAAAATTATACTTCAATTTGAAATCAGAGTTCATTAGTTCTTTCTCTTAAGTGGATAGAAATTTACTTATCATGAGTCCCTGAGGACTGTCTTAGATTACTGAATTTCTCAGAGTAGCCTGGTCTTTTACCTCTTGATCATCATTACAACATTGCTGTACAGTGACTTCACTTTACACCAGTTCATAGAAGTGTTGATATGTTTTTCTGAAACTACTCCACTTGTTATTTCTTATACAAATTAGTAATCGATCACAAACATACGCCACTACTTGTTCAGCCATTCACCAATTGATGAGCAAATCCCTTCATTTCCAATTCTTTATAATTACACACACACACACACACACACACACACACACACACACACAGAGATGCCGTATATATTTTTGTACATATAGTTCCTTTTCCTTTTATGTATGTATATGTATATATATATATATATATATATATATATATTATTTTTAAACATTTGGTTTTAAAACTTTGAATTCCAGATTCATTCCCTTCCTCCCTTGTCACCCACCCTTATTGGGAAGATAAGCAATTCAATATAGATTGTACATGTGTATCTATGCAAAACATTTCCATAGTGGATATATTGTAAAAGACTGACTGTATTTCCCTTCTTCCTATCCCACATTCCACTTGTTCTATTCTCTACTTTGGTCCTGTCGCTTTTTAAAAGTATGTGCTTCCAGCTTCCCTCCCCCCCAGCCTGCCCTCCCCTTCATCATTTCCCCTTTCATCCCCTTCCCCCTACTCTCCTGTAGGGTGAGATAACCTATTTAGTGTGTATGTCATTCCTTCCCTGAGCCAAATTCAATGAGAATAAGGTTGATTAATTGCCTTATATCTTGCTGTTGTTCCCCTCTATTGTAAGAGTTTTCCCTTGCCTCTTCTATATGAGATAATTTACCCCATTCTGTCTCTCCCCATCTCTTCTCATTATATTCCTCTCTCACCTCTTTTTTTTTTTTTTAAAGCAATTGGGGTTAAGTAACTTGCTCAAGGTTACACGGCTAGTCATTATTTATGCGTGGGTGCTCATTTTCTGAGGCCGGATCTGATCTCGGGTCATCCCAACTCCGAGGCCGGTGCTCTTACTCACTGCGCCACCTAGCCGCCCCTTTAGGGCAATTGGGGTTAAGTAACTTGCCCAAGGTTACACGGCTAGGTTTTTTTTTGTTTTGTGCGGATTAGGTGTCGGAGGCCGACTCCGAACTCAGGTCCTTCTGATTCCAGGGCCGGCGCTCTATTCACTGCGCCACCTAGCCGCTCCCCTCTCTCACCTCTTAATTTTACCTTTTAAGTATCATCTCTTCCTCTCCAATTGGTCCTGTGCGCTTTATCTATGTATACATGTACACATATATACATATATTCACATATGTATTCATATGTGAATTTGATAAGTTCCTTATTATTTATTCTCCCTGATTACCTTCTCATGCTTCTCTTGCTTCTTGTATCTGAATGTGAAAATTTCTATTCGACTCTGGTTTTTTCATCAAGAATACTTGAAAGTTCTCTATTCCACTGAATGACCATATTTCCCCCTGAAATATGATACTTAGTTTTGCTGGGTAGGTGATTTTTGCTTTTAATCCAGCTCCTTTGACCTCTGGAATATAATATTCCAAGCCCTTAGATCCATCGGTGTAGAAGCTGCAAGATCCTGTGGTATCCTGATAGTTATTCCACAATATTCAAATTGTTTCTTCCTAGCTGCTTGTAATATTTTCTCCTTGATCTGGGAATTCTGGGTCCTGGCTATAATGTTCCTAGGAGTTTTCTTTTTGTGATCGTTTTCAGGAGGTGATCAGTGGATTCTTTCAACCTCTATTTTTCCTTCTGGTTCTAAAACATCAGGGCAATTTTCCTTGGGAATTTCTTGAAGGATGATTTTTAGGTTCTTTATTTTTTGGTCATAGCTTTCAGGTAGTCCAGTAATTTTAGATTATCTCTCCTGGATCTATTTTCCAGGTCAGTGGTTTTTCCCATGAGATATTTCACATTGCCTTCTATTTTTTCATTTGTTTGGATCTGTATAATAGTATCTTGATTTCTCATAAAGTCACTAGCTTCAATCAGTCTTTTACACTATATCAACTATGATAATGTTTTGCGTTAGCTACACATGTACAACCTATATTGAATTGCTTATCTTCCCAGTAAGGATGGGTGACAAGGGAGGAAAGGAACGAATCTGAAATCCAAAGTTTTAAAATCAAGTGTTTAGGGGCGGCTAGGTGGCGCAGTGAGTAGAGTGCTGGCCCTGGAGTCAGAAGGACCTGAGTTCGGATCCGACCTCAGACACTTAACCCACACAAACAAAAACCTAGCCGTGTGACCTTGGGCAAGTTACTTAACCCCAATTGCCGTAAAAGGGGCGGCTAGCTGGCGCAGTGAGTAAGAGCACAGGCCTTGGAGTTGGGATGACCCGAGATCAAATCTGGCCTCAGAAAATTAGCACCCACACACAAATAGTGACTAGCCGTGTAACCTTGAGCAAGTTACTTAACCCCAATTGCTTAAAAAAAAAATCAAGTGTTTAAAAAAACATACATGTATATACATATAGATTATTAGTATTATTTTACATGTAATTGGGAAATAAGATATACAGGCACTGGTGCATGGAGATCCACCATGTCCTACTGGAAAAGTCAAAGGGTGTATGGGGAAAGAGCAGATTAGAGGAGGGGATATACTGTGGAACCACTATTTTGGGGCTGTGGGTAGGGGAAAAACAAGGAGAAAATTTGTAACTCAAAATCTGGTAGAAATGAATGATGTAAACAAGAAGTTAATAAAGGATTAAAAAAATAAAATAAATAAATTTAACAAATTAAATAAATAAATTTTTAAAATAAAATAAATAAATTTTTTTTAAAGTCACTAGCTTCCATTTGCTCCAATCTAATTCTGAAGGAATGATTCTTTAGTGAGCATTTGAGATTCTTTTTCCATCTGGCAAATACGGCTTTTTAAGTCATTCTTCTCCTCATTGCCTTTTTGAGCCTCTTTTGCCATTTGAGTTAGTCTACTATTTAAGGTGTTATTTTCCTTAATCAGGTTGTTGACTTTCATTCCATAATTTTCTTGCATCATTCTCATTTATCTTCCCAATTTTCCTCTACTTCACTTATTTGCTTCTTAAGGTCCTCTATGGCCTGTAAGCAGCTCATATATTTCTTGGAAGCTTTTGGTGCAGGAGTTCTGACTTCCCTGTCTTCCTCCTGTTCCCTGCTTGGATCCTTTTTGTCCCCAAAATAGGAGTGTAAAGTTGGGTTGCTCTGCTTACTTTGCTTCCATCTTTTGCTCATGGTGCCACTTTACTTGATTTTTGCACTTTTTGCCACAGTAGGACTCTGCTACCAGACAGGGGAACTTCTGTCCCAAACTCTGGGGTTTTCTCAGATGCTGAAGGTATTAGTTGGGTGCCCTCTCTGAATCCTCCACACATTCCAGAAAGCTGGTCACACGCCACAAGACTTCCACCCTAGACAGAAATCCAGATCCAAGCAGGTTAAAGAGCGATTACCCCTCAGATTGGTTGCTTGGTCCCCCTACAAACTGCAGACCAGGAGCTGAAGCTGTGGTAGCAGCTGCATGGCCACAGCGCCTCAGTAGCTTCATGCTCCAGGGGCAGAGGCCTAACACACTCCCACCTACTGGATCCCAAATTCCACACTCCACTGACTTTTCATTGTGTCCTTTGCATCTATGTGTTGATAATTCTGGAAACCACCACAGCTGCTGGTGATCTGAAGTCCCTCCAGCTGGCAGCTGGTCAGGCCTCCCCTGGGGCTAAAACCTCTGGCTGGCACAGGGCTGGGTCGGCTCCCAGGGTGCTGTGTTTCCTGCTTGCTGCCAGCCTGCAGGGCTGTCCTCAGTGGGAGGTTATCTCCTCTGTGTCATTTTGTGGGTTCTGTAGCTCCAAAGTTTCTTCAGTGCTACCTTTTACCTGAGGAGGTAAAAGGAGGAGGTGGGAGCCAGAGCCCCATGGAAGTCCTGTTTCTACTCTGCCATCTTGACTCCACTCCCCCGGCTTATTAACTTCTTTGCTACTATTATGGAAGTGGCTTACTGGTTTTGGGATTCGGGTTTCTGGTGTCTGAATAAATGTTTTGCTTCTGTCTTCTATATGGAGAATGTGTTATATTTTACAATTGGACACTATGCAGGAATATGTATAGTGACCATTGGCACTGTGAATATTGCATTGACCCTATAACATTTTATATGTATCTTTCCCTCTTTAAGTCAATTCTGATGAGGTTCAATAATTGTCTGCCACTCCCCCATTGTTAAAACTTTTCTTTGCATGCCTTTTATATGTGACAAAATTTTCACTATTGTACATCCCCCTTCTCCTTTCTCCCAGTGCATCCCTCTCTTTCATCCCTTCATTTTTTGGAGGTTATGCTAACACAATTAAATTTTATCCATGCCCTCAGTAAAGTGCTTTGAATTTAGATGTATCACCTTCCCATATGGTAAGGTAAACAATTTAACTTTACTGAGTCCTTTATGGCTATATTTTCATATTTACCTTTTTATTCTTCTCTTCAGCCTTGAGTTTTAAAATCCAGTTTTCTATTCAGTACTGATCTTTGTAACTTTTTTTCCTATTTGGCTAATTCTGCTTTTTAACGAGTTCTTTTCTTCAGTGAATTTTTGTACTTTTTACCTTTGGGCCAATTTTATTTTTAAGGTGTAATTTTCTTAAGTATTTTAAAATATGCCTCTTTTATCAATATGTTAATTCTCTTCTACTTTCTTTCATCATTCTCATTTCTTTTCCCAGTTTTACCTCTTTCACTCTAACCTCTTTCTTTAACTTTTCCAGTAATTCTTGTTGGACTTGATTCAATTAGCATTTTTAAGGCTTTTTTTTGTAGCTGTTTTTACATTGTTGTCTTGTTCTGGTTACAGAATTTCACAAACTTTATGTCTTGGTCTTCCCTGCCACAATAGTAGCTTTTTATACTTAATTGTTGTTTGTTCATTTTCCCAGCCTGTTTCTTGACTTTCAACTTATATTAAAGTTGGCCACTGATCACCTGAGGTCAAGCAGGCACTATTCCAACTTTCACACTTTTTCATGCTGCTGTTATCAGCTAGTTCTGGGTATCTGCAAGTTTTTGGTGTGATCCTGGGAGACATGGGGTCACTGCTTTCCTTATTAATATTCTGATATTTACCAAGGAAGGACCCCATGTCCCCTGTAACTCCACAAGCTAGCTAACTCCTCTTTGTCTTGGAACTGGTACCAGGACCCATGATCCCTGATGATTGACCATCAGTGTTCTTCTCTATCTTGGAACTGATGCCCAGAACTGTTTATAAAAAATAGAGATTTCAATAAGTATCAGCTATATCCAATTCCAGCAAAGGGTCTCCTATAATCTTTGTGCCCAGTTGTCTGAGCCTTACTATCTCTGGGCTAAGAGTTCCCAAAGCAGCTCAGTTGCTTCTAGGGACAAAGTTGTCATTGCCATTTGTGTGGGCTCCAGAAAGAACTCCAACCTGGTGTTACATACTTCTGCCAACCTCTTAAGTTTTTTTAGGTTAGAAAAATGTCTTACACTGCCTTTTTGTTGGCTCTGTTATAGCAAAATTAGATTTGAGGAGTTATTTAAAAGTTCTTTTGGGGAAAAAAGATAATAAAGTTGTTTAGAGGGGGATTTGGGGACAATTCAGCTTGGTGAATACCCCTAATCCACCACCTTGACTCTATCCTGACCCCACCTCTATTTCTAAACACAGAATTGAACCCACAGGATAATTTATTATAGGCATCATAAATATTTAAAGTGAAGTCTGTCTCCACAAATCAGAAATATGGTTACACATACTACTCTTTATCAAAACATATTTCATTCTATGTAATGCTTTGTTTCTGGCAATAGCACAAAGCCATGATTGTCTTTCTATCCATCCTCAAAAAGCTAAGCATGGACCATAACATTTCTCTTAATAAATTGAGCTTTGCAATTGAGCTTCCCTTGGTACCTGCTATGGATCTGCCATTATTGAGGTTACAGAATTCATACACTTGGAAGCCTCATAGTATAGTTTCCCAGCAGGCAGGGGTTGTAAATAGATAGCTCAAGAATTTTCCTAAACCATTTGTTTTCAGCTTATATGATATTCTTTCAATATGAACCTATAGGATCTCAAGAGGAAAATGAATTATATAAGTTTCCTACCTGTTATGTAAAGAAGATTTTTTTTTTATTTGGATTGAAAGGAACAGGCCATACCAGGCCAATCTCATTTCGTTTGTTAACTGAGTTTTTAGAATGATATTAGTAGAATGCTACATGTATTATATACCCTGATTTTAATAAGATGTTTGACATATACATACATACATATGCGTGTGCATGATACACACATACACACACATATATATATGAGAAATAGAAATATGTGTGTACATACATATCTGTTTATATGTATGCATAGCCTTATAAAAAAGAATGGAGAGAAATGTGGGGTAGGTGAGAGTACAGTCAGGTGGATTCAAAACTGATAGAATGACAAAAAATAATTAATTTTTAGGGGACAGTAGTATTCCAGGAGTGCCATAGATTTTCCTTTCCGTAGATCCTGGGTCCTTTGATTTTCAATATTTTTAATCAGTTACTAGGATTAAAATGCAACCTTATGGTTAGTAAATGTACAAATTTCTCAAGGCTTTTGGGAGGAGTAGGATAATATTGTGGATGATAGAATTAGGATTCAAGGGTACTTCAGGAGGCTAAAATGATGGACTAAATGGAATAAGATGAAATTAAATAATGACAAATGTATATTTTTATACTTGGATCCAAAAATTCAGCCACAAATGTATACAGTGGGCATATTTAGCTAAAAGTTTGACATTTCATCTGAAAATCATTTGAATAGTTTAATGGATTTAAGAGTTTAACACAAGTCAGCAGTGAGAGTGCAACCAAAACATTAGTAATGTATTGATGGAGACATAGATTTTAGAAGAAGGAATGTGATATTCCTCTTGTATTTATCCTAGTCAAACTATATATGATATCTTATGTTCAGTTCTTGATATCACATTTTAGAAAAACAATAGATAAAGAGAGCATACCCAGGGCAGGGTGACCATAAGAATGAGTAAACCACAAATTGTCACAGAGGAATCAGTGAAATGAACTTGGAAGGTTTAGTCTGAAAAGAAACTATTTTAGTGGGACATAAAAACTAACCTAAAATATTTCACAGGATGCCATATAGGAGAGATATTAAATTTGGACCCATAGGCAGAGCGCGCCGGGCAGGCGCAGCAGCGGTTATGGTGGCGCCGAGCCCGGCTCCCAGCCCCGGCGCCGCCCCGCTCCAGTACAGCCTGCTCCTGCAGCACCTGGTGGGGGACAAGCCGCAGCCGTGGCTCCCGGAGCCCGGCGTCCTGGGCGGGATCCCAAGCCCAACCAAGAGCGAGGAGCAGATGATCGAGAAGGCCATGGAGAGCGGCGCCTTCAAGGCCGCGCTGGCCTGCGTCGGGGTATTGGGGGAAAATCCGACTGGAAGAACAGCACCCTCAGTGCCTGCATCACTGGAGGAGCCATCGGCTTTAGAGCTGGTTTAAAGGCTGGGGCCATCGTCTGTGGAGGTTTTGCTGCTTTCTCTGCTGCGATCGATTATTACTTATGACGAGAGGAGCTTCTCCTGGGTGAGAAGCTGAGCACCCCATCAGGAGCCATGCATGGAAGAGGCCTGTCCTTTAAGCACTTTGCCTGAACCATGAGTCTGAAAGATTCACTGGGTTTGCTTCCCCTCTCTTTGAGTGGTGGGTGATACAAGGTGGGCTCTGTTGGCTACCTCTGCCGCTGCCTCCAGTTTCCGGAGCAGCTACACTCAGCTCTTTCTAGGTGCTGGCAGACTGCCTTTGATGGTGATCCTCAGTCCTTCCTGGACTCCACCCAGAGCTTCCTAGTAAGAAATGCCACAGAATAGCCCCTTCGAACAGCTCAGGGATAGTTTGTTGACTTCAAGAAGTTATGAATCCTGACTGCAGCTGTCCACCCTGCTTTATTACTGCTAACACAGACATTCTTTACTATCCTATGTTGGGATTTTTTGCAGGTAACATATCTGTGGTTCCTTTATTTGAGGGAAGGGAGAGGGTCTGGGGGCAAAGTGAAAGTCACTTGTACCTTCTAGCCCATTCTGTGGCTACCACCAGGTCATCCTTGCTGTGGACATTGTATATTTAAATACAGTTTGTAAAGACAAAAAAAAAAAAAAATTGGACCCATAGGGTAGAAGTAGCAGTTATTAGTATAAGTTCATAAGAGGTAGATTTCAGGTCAACATAAGGAAATTTTTTTTTCTAATGATTATTGTTGTTGTTCAGTCATTTCATTTGTTTCTGACTCTTCGTGACCCTATTTGGGGTTTTCTTGGCCAAGATAGTGGAGTGGTTTGATATTTCCTCCTCCAGCTCATTTTATAGATGAGAACACTGGGGTAAACAGAATTAAATGACTTTCCCAGAATCATAAGTGTCTGCAGCCACATTTGAACTCAGGTCTTCCAGACTGCAAGCCTAGTACTTCATCCTCTGTGCCACTCTGCTGCCCATCATCATCAATGATAGCAATTGATCAAAATTAGAATGGGCTAGCCCTGGAGGTGTTGCTTATTGCACAACTGGAGGTATTTAGGAGGAGGTTAGAACTCTACTTGTTCGGTAGCCTATAAAGGGAATCAATCAAGGAACGCTGGATTAGATGGTCTCTGAAGTCCGTTACCACTCTGAAATCCTGTCATATGTATTTCATCCTTCACATTGTGCATTCTATACTCAGATTTGGTGAATAAATCTCTAAACCATAAAGCCCTATATAAATCTTATCTACTATTGTTGTTGCTGCTCTTGCTGTTGTTGTTACTTATGCCCTTGGCAAAACCACACGTCATTATTGTCTTTGCATCCCTTAATCATTTTGGTTATCCTTCTTAGGGCTTTTTCCAGCTCTGAACTTATACAAAGAGCAAAACCATGCAGTTTAGTGGACAGAATACCAGGCTTGGAGAAAGAAGAAGAATCAAATTCAAGTCTCATCCCAGTTACAAGCTATGTAATCTTGTAACCTTCAGGAACTCATTTAATCTTTCTGAGCCTCAGTGCCCTCATCTTTAAAATGGAATAATAACAATACATAATCTAGCTCAGAGGGTTGATATAAGGAAAGTCCTTTGTAAATTAAGTTGTTGTCAATTTATGAAATAATTAATTGTTTGCTTCATCTGTACCCAAGATGTCAAACTCACAGAGCACTGGACTCAAGTCAGGGAACCAGATTAAAATGTAATTTAACAAAATAAATAAAACTACAATACAACCTAGATAATGTTAGTTTGTGGTTTTCTGAGTCAATATGTGGTCTATAGGAATCCAATCTTACTTGAATTTGACATGACTAATCTATGCTGTGCCAAAAATACAAAACAAAACTATGTCATGTAGACATATCTGAATAACCCATTGTTTTTATTCCCACTGTTTCCTTAAATGCTAAAGGTAGGACAACAACCACAATAAGAACACATTAAACCAAACTAGAGATGAGTGGTGACATTTTATTCCTTCTTTCTGGTTATGAATAAGGGTGAATTAATCTAGGAACACCTAATTGTGGTAGGCTGTAAGAGACTATCCTCTTTTAATACCTCATTTTGGTGCAGACATGATCATAGAAAGCTATGTTAGCAGAACTTAATCTTCTAAAGCTATAAAGATGGAGTATATGGACATATGCCTACCTTACAAAACCAGCCCTGTTCACCAAAGGTGAAGAAGCAACTCTCCAAGACCATCTATTAAATTTTAGGAGGATTACAATGTGCATCAAAGGAGGGAGTATGTACACAGATAAAACAATAGATCCTTAAAGCATCATTGTAGAAAGGGGTGGGATGGTTGTAAGTGATGGTGGCAATTATGAAAAAAATTAAAAATCAAGTATTTGAACTCTGGCACCATAGTTCACTCCTGAGACTCCATACATGCATTGTGACATGACAATGGGAAACAAGTTCTATGCTTCCTGTTCTCCAAGTGGTTGACAATTCATTTCCTCTTTGCAATTTCCCTATGTACTTAATAATGGGAAACTTGAATGTGGCATCTAAGGAATTTACCAGTGAGTAGAATCCTTCCCTATAGGAAGTTGGAAATGAGGCAGCCTCTAAAGAACAAGTGGTGGGAAACAAAATTCTGAAGGGCAGGACACGTTCTTAACTCTGTAGGCAGGACCAGTCTTCACCAGTCTTTGATCATGTCGATCAATACAGAAGTAACATTTTCATAACATCCTGCAACCTGGACTTTCCTGCTTCCATGGAGAGAATGGGATTAAAAGACATGGCAATTCTCCATATAACCCTCACCATTTGTTAGCTGGCTTTCCCAAGGTCATAAAGGTATAGAGGTTGATTAAATTATTCAAGCTCACTCAGGTATTAAATCATGTGCCAGGATTCAAACTCACATTTTCTAACTATAAATCCACTGCTTTTTTAATTCCATTATGGCCTATAAAAAAAAAAAAGATCACAATACCAGCCCTGCCCAGCTAACTGGCTGTTATAAATTCAAGATGATAATACATGTGAAAGCTCTCTGTAAACTATAATGCGCTGCTCAAATATCAAGTGTTATCATTGTTATTGCAGGAGTAATGGCAGACATGTGATTTCATTAAACTCTACCAGTGAAGGTCCCTGACTCTTCTTCAATTTACCTTCTTAGAAAGTTGTTTAGGGCATGGAGAGATTGTGTTTGACCCAGGGTCCCATAATTTATGTGTATAAGAAGTGAGATTTGAATTCAAATCTATATAGAACTTATAATCACTACTCCTATGAAAGCATACCAAACTGATTAATACTAATTGGAGTAAAGTAGAGGCCTAAGCAATCATCTATCACAACTGTTAACCTAAGAAACCTGACATAGGAATGGATCTCAGGCTCTCCAGCTCTGCAAGGTGTTTAATTATGCCTGTCACTTACAACTGGACCAAGATTCATGTGAAAATGGATGCAATTGCATCAGAAAGGTGCACCATGCTTTCTTAATAATAACCATTAGTCATTGACTAGTCAGTTACAACAGGAAATTTAAATATATATGGTAAGCTCTCAAAGGGTAGTATTTATTTTAGTTAAATTATATTAAATTCAACAAGTGTTTGAGAATTTCCTAGGCACCAAGTGTTATATGTTGGTGTTTTGGGGGGTTATATAAAAAGGAGCTTAGAATTTAACATAGTAGGCAAGTTATAACCTGAGGAAACAGGTATATAGCAGAATATATACCAATAATGGTGTAGAAAACTGCTTTAGAAGGGAAGGAAAGAAAAAAGAAAAGGCTAATGTAATGTGTGATATAAAGAGAAATAAAATGGGATTCAAAAAATATAGGTTGGGGTGGTGAGGTGGCTCAGTGAATAGAGCACCAGCCCTGGAGTCAGGAGGACCTGAGTTCAGATCCAACCTCAGACACTTAACACTTTCTAGCTGTGTGACCTTAGGCAAGTCACTTAACCCCAATTGCCCAGCCTTCCCCCTTCAAAAAAGACCAAAAAAAAAAAAAAAGGTTCTAGGTCTTGGTCTTGCCTCTATTTGTTTGAACTTCATCATATATCATTGAACCACAATGGGCTTCCATCAACATCCAGAAAATAAGAGGGATCATGCAAGATAATCTTTATCATCAAGTCTCAGTCTAGCATAGCCATCAATTTAGTCACATCTATAAGAAGGTGGAAGGAGAAAGAAGAGGGGGAGGTATCTGCTGCACCAACAGTGCTCAAACTCCTACTTTCCCCTCCCCCTCCTTTAAAACAGCAATGAGATGACAGGAAGATGTGAATGTGGGTGGGTGAAGGAAATGGGATGCCAGGATGGAGGAGAGATTGAGCAAATGAAGCTCCTAAACCATTTGCTTAGTGAGGCAATATGGCAGAACTATGTACTGCTGATCCATAAGGGACAGGAATGAAGATGGTGAATCTTCTGTCTTTTCTTTTCCATTTCTTGCCCCCAACAATTTCTCACTCCAAGAAGTAAGAATATCCTTTGAACTAGCAAACCCTACATCTACCTCCAATAATTCCGTTAAGTATTAGCTTTAGCTTTTAATATGTCTATCCTATAATAAAAAATGCCCAACTTCCCTTCCAGTGCAGGAATCCATGATATGGCATATAGTCGCATAATCACTGCAAGTCTTCTTGTCACTTAAACATGTTTCTCAGGTTGTTGTGTTACACTGTATGCTAGCTAATCTTTTTACTAGCATGTTTCTAATTTGAGCTAAAACTCATCATTTTTCCCTCTCTGAACCTGTCAATGCTCTAATATATTGATTTATGCAGAGGACTTTCCACAGGTATCCGAATTTGAAACCTCAAAGTAATCTTTGGTTCTTCCCTCTCCCTCAATTTCTATACTTAAATTGTTGCCAAGTCCTATCCATTCTATTTACATACCATTGATCTTTCCTCCACTCACATAACCATCAATCTTGACTATTTTAATGTGCTTCAATTTTTTTCTCTGCTTTAATTTCCCTCTCTTGAATACTTCCCTCATATAGTCTCTCTCCAATTGACACCTGTTGAAATAATTTTGAATCTTAAAGAATCTTAAATTTTAGACATAGAAAGGACCTTAGAGGTGATCTAATCTAGCTCTAAAATTCAATAGATGAGGAGTCCAAAGAAGGGAGTTGTGATGTGCTTTTTTAAAACTAATACAGGTAATTAGTTGTGGAGCCAAGAGGAAAATATAGGTCTCCTGATTAGTATTCCAGGGTTCTTTCCATTATTCCATACTACATAATCCTGATATCCATTCAGTTTAATTAACCTTTCCAGCTTTGTATTATTTGAAAATCTGATAAGCATGTTTTCTATATCTTGATACTATCAGAATAAATTTTCAATAGGAGAGAACCAAACACAAAGGCCTGTGTCACTCCTCTAAAGGATATCCTTGCTAGTTGACATTCATCCCTTTTAAAACAATCATTTCATGTGCATCAAGGTTTCATTATCCCATCTTAATCCTAAGAATATCTGAGAATATTGTCAGGAACCTTGTTGATAACCTGTTTACAACTTTTTCCTAATAATGCTAGCTAAAATGAAATGCCTCTAAGTGGCATGATTTGTTCTTAGAGAACCCATTGTGTTTTTCAATGATCCCGGCTTTTCTTGCTAAGTCCTCAGAAAGCATATATTTAATAGTCCATTCCAAAATTTGTTCAAGAACTATATAAAGTTTATCAATACACAGTGTCCAGAATTGACCTTTCCTTTCCTGTTGATTACTGAAACATTTTTCCCCTTGTTCTAGTCTTCTGATACATCCCCTACTCTCCATGCATTCTCAAACATTACTGACTGTGGTTTCATGAACACATCCAAAAGCATTTTTAATACTTCATTATGGATTTTATCTATACCTATTCAATTAAAGAAAAATGTATTATGTTCCTACTTGGCAGGTAGGTGTTACAGTGGCCTGGAGTCAGGAGAACCTGAGTTCAAATCTTTCCTCAGAAGTTTATTAGTTGTTACCCTAGGCAAGTCATTTAAACTCTACTTCAATTTACTCAGTTGCAAAAGGGAGATAATTAGCACTCACTTCTTAGGATTGTTCTGAGGATCAAATGAGATAAAATTTGTAAAACACTTAGCATTGTGCCTGACATATACTTAGTACACAGTAGGCACTTAATAAATACTTATCTCTTTCCACCTTCCTATTATGTAGGTTAGGTCCTACTGCTATAAAGACAAAGAAGAAAATTTAGCCCTGGAACCTTAAGGCAGAATTTATATTGTGCTTAAAAATAAATAAATAACTAGAAAAGCTAAATACAAAATACATTGAGAGAGGACAAATAGCTAATTGAATCAGGAAAAGCTTAGCAATGGTGATAGCTCCTGAACTGATCCTTGAAGGAAGCAATGCATAGATGCACTTTTTTACAATTAATTTATTTTTCTTAATTACAGGTAAACAATATTTTAACTTTTTTTTTAATTGAGCCCTGTATTCTCTCCTATCCTCCCTTAACGCTCCTAGAGGTGTCAAGCAATTAGATATGTGATAGACGTGTAGTCATGCAAAACATTTCCATATTAGTCATACTTCAAAAGAAAACTCAGAAAGAAAAACAAGAATGAAAGTTTAAAAAGCATGCTCCAGGGGCAGCTAAGTGGCACAGTGAATAGAGCACTGGCTCTGGAGTCAGGAAGACCTGAGTTCAAATCAAGCCTCAAACACTTGACACTTAACTAGCTGTGTGACCTCAAGCAAGTAAGTCACTTAACCCCAATTGTCTTGCCTTTTCCCCTCTGAAAAATAAGTATGCTTCATATCTGTATTCTAAAGATCTGTTATTTCTCTATAACAAATGTGTTCAGAAGGGCAAATGAGAATCTATTGGTGGAATTTGAAAAGAGAGAAATTTAACCTGGATATTGTGGAAAATCTAACATAGATGAAGAAAAATGAAATGTACAGCCTTGAGAGTAAGTGGTTCCCTTTTTTTAGAGCACCTTACACAGAAGCCTGGGGAATTATTGCATGATAAGTCATGAAATAGTGTGGATTCCTTTTGAAGATGGAGGAATTCAACCAATACTGTGTTGGTAGATGTTAAGTAGTCAGTTCTTAAGAAAAATAATATACTCAGGACACACTTTGAAGTTTAATAGGTATAATTGATATTTTCTCCGTCAATTTCTTAAGTCTAGATAATCAACAAAACAATACAAAATAAACCCTAAAAAAAGTACACTTCAATCTGCATTCAGAATCCATCAGTTCTTTATCTGGAGGTAAATAGCATTTTTCACCATAAGGCCTTCAGAATTGTCTTAGATCATTGTGTTGCTCAGAATAGCTAATTCATTCACAGATGATCACTATATAATATGCTATTGCTATGTACAATATTCTCCGGGTCATGCTCAGTTCCCTTTGTATCAGTTCACATAAGTCTCCCCAGGTTTTCCTGAAACCATCTTGCTTGTCATTTCTTAGAGCACAATCAGAATCCATCAAAATCATACACCACAACTTGTTGAACCATGTCCTAATTTATTTTTATCACTTCAATTACCAATTCTTTGACACCACAAAAAGAGCTGCTATAAATATTTTTTGTATATATAGGTCATTTTTATTTGATTTCCTTGGAGGACAAGCCTATTAGTGTACCCTAATAGAATCAAAGGTTATGCACAGTTTTATAGCCCATTTGTCATAATTCCAAATTGCTCTCCACAATAGTTGGATCAGTTTACATCTACAACAACAGAGCATTATTAGTGTCCTCATTTTTCCATATCCCTTCCAACATTGGTCATTTTCCTTTTCTATCATATTAGCCAATATGATAGGTATGCAGTGATACAGCAGATTATTTTTTTTTAATTTGCCTTTCTCTCATCAATAATGATTTATTTTTTAAAATAAAATTATACATAATTTTTCTTTCTTCTTCTGAAAACTACCTGTTCATATATTTTGATCATTTATCAATTGGAGAAGAACATACTATAAATTTGACTCAGTGTTCAGTGAGAAATGAGACTTTTATCAGAGAAACTTACCGTGTTTCTCCCCTACTTCACGGCTTTTTTTCTAATATTGGCTGTACTGGTTTTGTTTGTGCAAAACATTTTTAATTTAATGTGATCAAGAGTACGAATTTTACATACTTTAATGCTCCCATCTTTTTTTATCATAAATTCTTCCCTTATCCATCAATGGATAAAATTTTCCATGATACCCTAATTTGTTTATGATATCACCTTTTTATGTCTCCCCATTCTGAACTTATCTTGGTATATGACGTAAGATGTTATTCTATATCTAGTTTCTGCTGAAATGCTTTCCAGTTTTCCCAGCAATTTTTGTCAAAGAGCAATTCCCTTTCCCGAAAAAAATGGATCTTTGGGTTTGTCAAACCCTAGATTACTATTGTCATTTAATACAGTGCATTGCATGCCTAATCTATTCTACTGATCTGCCACTCTATTTCTTAGCCAGTATCCAATTGCTTTGATGATTATTGTTTTGTAATACAATTTGAAAACTTGGAGCCAATAATGGCAGACTAAGCAGTAAGTCCCCATAGCTTTCCCATATCCTCCTCCAAACAACTATAAAATAGGAACCCAAAACAAATCCTGGAACAGAAAAATCAGCAAAAAGATGGGGTAAAAAATCTTTTAACCCAAAAAACTTGGAAGATTGGTAAGAAAGGACTTTCTCACTTGGGTAAAAAGGGAAACATGATACAGGAGAGGAAGTATCCCAGAAAGCCAGCAACAAACCGTACCTAAGCAAACCAGAGGTAGATCCTGAGCCCCAGTGGCATGGAGCAGGCAGACACCAACACCAAGGGACCCAACATGCCTCATCATAGCCAGGAAGATGGGCATACTCCATGCCAAGTGCTTCTGCATAGTCCCAGGCAAACATGTAACCTCCAATGGCCAGATCACCATGTGCTTCAGTGTAATCCCTGGGGGAATGCAGAAACACATCACAGGCCTCAGCACACCCCAGACACCAACAGAAGGACCCTGTATCAGCACCAGGTAAGCTGCCAGACCCCTACAGCCTTCAAGAGCATCAGACATTCCTCACCTGACCTCTCAGTGAAGCACCAGACACAAGGGTCTCCCATGATCCTCAGGGCAGCATCAGTGTAGCACCAGGGAAGGAGCCAGAGCTTGGGGTCCCTGCCACAAGAAGTCTGAGACAGCACTTGTTCCACCATAGGAACAGAGCTCAAATGTAAAATGAAGGGAGAAGGACAAAAACTATGAGCAAAAAAAAGAATCTGACCAAAGTGGGTACGGTGACAGGGAAGATCAAGATACAAACTCAGAATAGGACAATAAGTTATGGGCAAAGCCACAAAGCAAAATAAGAAGTGGTTTCAAGTCCAGAAAGAACCTGTGGAAGAACTCAAAAAAGGATCTTAAAAATCATGTAAGGAGGGGTGGAGCCAAGATGGCGGAGTAGAAACAGCTCTTCCAAGCCTCTCTGCCCCCAGATTCCCCACAAACTATGTAAAAAAGGACTGCGAACAACTTCTGGAGCCCCAGCACCCACAGAACGACACAGAGAAGCTAACCTCCCGCTGAGGACAGCCCAGCAGCCCTGCAGGAAGGACCAGCACAGCACTCTGGGAGCCGGCAGCACGCAGAGCGCAGGAGCCAAGCCGAGCCCAAGTACACATGAGCCGAGGTTTTAGCCCCAGGGCGGCAGGGCCAGCAGCCAGCTGGAGGAACCCCAGAACACCAGGAGCTGTGGCGACTCCAGAATTATCAACATAGACATGCCTAGGACAAAGTAAGAGGTTAGTGTCCTATGGACTTTGGGACCTGTATTGGGGAATGCGTCAGCTCCCTCCCCTGGGGGCTAGAAGCCGCTGAGGACAAACGCCATTTTGTAGTTTTCAGAGGCAGCTCTGGCTCCCAGCCTACAAATCGTGGGGAGATCCAGCGATCAGTCTTGGGGGGTAATCGCTCTTGCTTTAACCTCCCTGGATCTGGATTGTGATCTAGGGTGGAAGTTGTGGGTGGGTTTACAGCTTGCCAGAAACGGAAGTTGCCCCCCACACGTTCGGGACAAAAATTCCTCTAGCTGGCCTTAAAGCCATAGTGTGGCAACAAGCCCAAAAGTCAAGCAATTAAGTGGCAACATGCCAAGGCAAAGGAAACAGAAAAATGCAACCCTAGACTCCTATTTGGGGGCATAGAGCGGGAAAAGGACTGTGAGGTCAGAAGTCCTGCTCCAAAAGCCCCAGGGGAAAACATGAACGGGTTGCAGGCCATAGAGGACCTTAAGAAGGACTTTAAAAATCAAATAAGAGAAGTGGAGGAAAAATTAGAAAGAGGAATGAGAAGGATGCAGGAAAAGTATGAAATGAGGGTCAACAGCCTGACTGAGGAAAACAACACCTTAAAAAATAGACTAACTCAAATGGCAAAGGAGGCCCAAAAGGGCAATGAGGAGAAGAATGCCTTAAAAAGTCGAATTTGCCAGATGGAAAAAGAATCTCAAAAGCTCACTGAGGAGATTCATTCCTTCAGAGTTAGACTGGAGCAAATGGAAGCTAATGACTTTATGAGAAATCAAGATGCTGTTAAGCAGATCCAAACAAATGAAAGATTAGAAGGCAATGTGAAATATCTCATGGGAAAAACCACTGACCTGGAAAATAGATCCAGGAGAGACAATTTAAAAATTATTGGACTACCTGAAAGCCATGATCAAAGAAAGAACCTAGAAATCACCCTTCAAGAAATTCTCAAGGAAAACTGCCCTGATGTTTTAGATCCAGAGGGCAAAATAGAGGTTGAAAGAATCCACCGATCACCTCCTGAAAAAGATCCCAAAAAGAAAACTCCCAGGAATATTATAGCCAGGTTCCAGAATCCCCAGATCAAGGAGAAAATACTACAAGCAGCCAGGAAGGAACAATTTCAATATTGTGGAAACACAATCAGAATAGCCCAGGACCTGGCAGCTTCTACACTGAGGGATCGAAGGGCATGGAATATGATATTCCAGAGGGCAAAAGAACTGGGAATGAACCCAAGGGTCACCTACCCAGCAAAACTGAGTATTTTGTTTCAGGGGAAAATATGGTCATTCAGTGGAATAGAGGACTTTCAAGCATTCTTGAGGAAAAAACCAGAGTTGAATAGAAAATTTGACATCCAGACACAAGAAGTAAGAGATGCCTGAGAAGGTAATCAGGGAAAAGAAATCAAAAGGAACTTATCAAAGTTGAACTATTTACATTCCTATATGGAAAAGCAATAATTGTGACTGATGATATCTTTCTCACTATGAAAATAATGGAAGAAGGGGTGTGGTCATATGAATACATATGTGAATGTGTGTGTATATGGTTACAGTTTATATGGATAGAGGGCATAGGTTGAATTTGTTGGGAAGGGAGAATACTCAAGGGATGAAATTATGAGGTGAGAGAGGAAAGTGGCAAGAGGAGATGGGGAGAGACAGGGTAGGGTAAACTATCCCATGTAGAAGAAGCAAGGGGAAGTTGTTGCAAAGGAGGGGGAGAATAAGGAAGGCTAAAAAGACAAAACCACATTCCCATTGAATCTGGTTCAGGGAGAAAATGACATACATACTAAATGGGATATCTCAACCTGCAGCAGGATAGGGGGAAGGGGGATGAGAGGAGGGATGATGGATGGGAGGGCATCCTTGGGGGGAGGGGAGGTTGGAAGTACCCACTATAGAAGAGGGACAGGATTATGTAGGAAATGGACCAGGTGGGGGGTGGGATGAGTGGGAGGGAATTATAAGCAGCCTTGTACAATATATCTACTATGATAATGTTTTGCATAGCTAGACATGTACAACATATACTGAATTACTTATCTCCCAAGAAGGAATGGGTGACAAGGGAGGAAGGAAATGGATCTGAAATTCGAGGTCGTAACATTAAATGTTTCAAATATATATAAATACTATTAGTAATACTCTTTCGCTTGTAATAGGGAGATAAGATGTGCAGGCATTGGGACACAAAGATTCACCTTCCTCTAATGGAAAAGTCGATGGGGGTATGGGAGAAGGTATGGGAGAGAGCAGATTGGAGGAAGTGATATCTTGTGGGACTACTATTCTGGGAGGTTGGGTAGGGGAATAATGGGGGGAAAATGATTGTAACTCAAAATCTGGCGGAAATGAATGATGTAAAACAGAAATTAATAAAGCATTTGTTTAAAAAAAATCATGTAAGAAAGGTGGAAGAAAAAAAGGGAAAAGAAATGAGAGTGATGAAAGAGAATTATGAAAAAAGAGTCAGCAACTTGGGAAAAGAAAACGACTACCTAAAAAGTATAATTGGCCAAATGAAAAAGGAAGCACAAAAGCTAATTGAGGAAAACAACTCCTTAAAAGTTAGAATTTGGTAAGTAGAAGCTAATGACTCTATGAGATATCAAGAATTAATCAAACAAATTCAAAGGAATGAAAAAACCAGAAGAAAACATAAAAAAAAAAAACCATCCTGGGAAAAACAACTGACCTAAAAAATAGATCCAGGAGAGATAACCTCGGAATCATTGGACTAACTGAGAACCATAATCAAAGGAAGACCTGGACAGCATCTTTCAGGAAATTGTGAAGGAAAACTGCCATGATATTCTGGAACAGGAGAGTAAAATAGGCATGGAAGAGATCACTTCAGGAGAGAGATCCCAAAATAAAAACTCCACAGAACATTATAGATAAATTTCATAACTGTCAGATCAAGGGAAAAAAATACTTCAAGTGGCCAGAAAGAAACAATTCAAATAGCAGAAAGCCACGATTAGAATTACATGGGACATAGCAACTGCAATAATAATGGATTAGAGGTCATATAATATGATATTCTGGGAAGCAAAGAAGCTAAGTCTACAACCAATAATCCCCTGCCAGGCAAAATTAAGCATAATACTTCAGGGGGAAAATGATAATTCAATGAAATAGAAGGATTTCAAGCTTTCAAAAGGAGAATTTGCTTCTTCAGAACTGAATAAAAAATTGATCTCCAATATTAAGATCGAAAAGAACCATAAAAAGGGGATGGGAAGGAAAAGAAGATGGAAGGGATACAGTGGAACTGAACTTTTTACATCCCTACATAGGAAGATGATACTTGTAATTCTTTAAAAAATGTTCCCACAAATAATATAACTAGAAGGAATATACATAGACAGATGGTACAGGTATTAGATGAATCTGGGGGAGTGACATAAAAAATAATTAAGTGATGAGAAAGAGGCATATATTGGGTCCAGAGGGAAAGGAGAAGTAGAATGGGGCAAATTATTTCACATGAAGAGGCACCAAAACTTTCTACAGTGGAGGGAAAGATGGGAGGATGGGTGATAGGCATTGCTTGAAACTTACTCACATCAGTATTGACTCAAAGAAGTAGTAATATATATAATCATGTGAATATAGAAATCTATCTTACCTGACAGGAAAGTAAGAGGGGAAGAAATTAAGTAAAACTGTGTGTGTGATAGGGGCAGGGTTGTGAGACTGATGAAAGAGAGGGCAAAGGTGATAGACAGAAGCAAAACACTGGTAAGGAGGAAAAGGGTGAAAGTAGAGAGAGGAAAAACAAAATGCAAAATAAAATAGAGAGAAATACAAAATAATTATAAGTGAAAATGTTGATGGGATGAATTCTCCCATAAAACATTAGAGTGGATCAAAAACTAGAATCTCACGAATTTATTGTTTACAAGAAACACACTGGAAGCAGAGAGACACATACAGAATAAAGGTAAGGTACTAGAGCAGAATCTACTATGCTTCCGGTGAAATTATAAAAAGTAAGGGATAGCAATCCTGATCTCAGACAAAGCAAAACTTTTTTTAAAATGACCTAATGAAAAGATAAGGAAGGAAACTACTAAAAAGTACCATAGACAATGAAGGAATAGCAATACCGAACATAAATGTATCAAGTGGTATAGCATCCAAATCCTTAAAGGAGAATGTTAGTTGAGGTACAGGTTCATGAGCAAACAAGAGATAGCATTATGAAATGTAAAATAGATAATTTTAATTATTTTGAATCAAAAAGCTTTTGCAAAACAAAACCAATGCAACCAAGATTAGAAGGAAAGCAGAATCTGGGAAACAATCTTTACATCAAGAGTCTCTGATAAAGGCTTCATTTCTCAAATATACAGAGAACTGAGTCAAATTTATAAAAATAAAAGCCATTTCCCAGTTGATAAATGTCCAAAGATTGTAAAGAGGCATTTTCAAAGAAATCAAAACTATCTATAGGCATGTGAAGAAGTATTCAAAATCACTTTTGTTCAGAGAAATGCAAATTTAAAACAACTCTGAGTTACCACCTTATAGCTATAAGATTGGCTAATATGGTGGAGAAAAATGATAAATGTTGGAGAGGATGTGGGAAAACATTAATATGCTTTTGTTGCAGTTGCAAACTGATCTAGTCATTGTGGAGAGCAATGTGGAAATATGCCTAAAGGGGAATAAAACTGTGCATACCATTTGATCCAGCAACACCACCAAAAGAGATCATAAGAAGAGGAAAAAGGATCTATATACGCAAAAATATTTATAGCCATACATTTTGTGGGGGAAGATATTAGAAATTGAGGGGATGCTCATCAATTGGGGAATGGCTGAACAAGCCATGGTACATGAATTTAACGGAATACTATTGTAGAAAATAATGTAATGGAATACCATTGTACAATAAGAAATAATGAAATCAGATTTCAGAAGACTTGTGTGAACTGATCCAAAATGAAATGAATAGAACTGGCAAAACATTGTAAAAGTATCAGCAAGACTGTACGATGATCAGTAGTGAATGATTGGGGGGTGGAGTCAAGATGACAGAGTAGAAATAGGACTTCCACAGGGTTCTGGCTCCCACCTCCTCCAATTCCTGTAAAAATGACTCTGAACAAACTTTAGAGCTACAGAACCCACAAAATGACACAGAGAAGCTAACCCCTCACTGACAACAGCCCAGCAGGACTCTGGGAGTCTACCTCAGCCCTTATCGAGCCTCTTAGCGGTCTTAACCCCAAGGTGGCCTGATCAGCCGCTGGCTGGAGGGTCTTCAGATCACCAGCAAACTATTGTAGTTTCCAGAATCATCAACCCATAAATGCTAAGGACAAAGGGAGAGGTCAGTGCAGTGTGGACTTTGGGATACAGTAGTTTGGGAGTGTGGTTGACCTTTATCCCATGGAGGAAGAAGCCACTGAGGTGTTGCAGCTGTACAGCCACCACCACATGGCAGCTTCAGCTCCTGGCCTGCTGACTGTAGAGGGACCAAGCAACCAGTCTGAGGGGTAATCGCTCTTGCTTTAATCTTCTTGGATCTGGATTGCTGTATAGGGTGGAGGACCTGGGGTGTTCGAACTGCTCATCAGAGTGTGTGGAGGCTTTAGAGAGGGTACCCAAGTAATACCTTTGGCAGCTGAGAAAACCCCAACAATAGGGACAAAGCTTCCCTGTCTGGTAGCAGAGTTCTACTGTAGCAAAAAGCCCAAAAGTCAAGTAATTAAGCAGCAACATGATCAAACAAGGGAAGCAAAGCAAACAGAGCAACCCAACTTTACACTCCTATTTTGGGGACAAAAAGGATCAAAGCATGGAACAGGGGGAAGACAGTGAAGTCAGAACTCCTGCTCCAAAAGCTGCCAAGAAAAATACAAGCTGGTTACAGGTCATAAAGGAGCTTAAGAAGGTTTTTGAAAACCAAATGAGAGAAGTGGAGGAAAAATTGGGAAGAGAAATGGGAATGATGCAAGAAAATTATGAAATGAGAGTCAACAACCTGACTGAAGAAAATAACATCTTAAAAATAGACTAACTCAAATGGCAAAAGAGGCTCAAAAAGCCAATGAGGAGAAGAATGCCTTAAGAAGCCAAATTTGCCAGATGGAAAAAGAATCTCAAAAGCTCACTAAAGAATCATTCCTTCAGAATTAGATTGGAGCAAATGGAAGTTAGAGACTTTGTGAGAAATCAAGATGCCATTAAACAGATCAAAACAAATGAAAAAATAGAAGGCAATGTGAAATATCTCACTGGGAAAACCACTGACCTGAAAAATAGATTCAGGAGAGATAATTTAAAAAGTATTGGACTACCTGAAAGCCATGATCAAAGAAAGAACCTAGAAATCATCCTTCAAGAAATTCTCAAGGAAAATTGCCCTGATGTTTTAAAACCAGAGGGCAAAATAGAGGTTGAAAGAATCCACTGATCACCTCCTGAAAAAGTTCCCCAAAATAAAAGTCCTAGGAATATTATACCCAGGTTCCAGAATTCCCAGATCAAGGAGAAAATATTACAACCAGCCAGGAAGAAACAATTTCAATATTGTGGAAACACAGTCAGGATAACACAGGATCTGGCAGCTTCTACAATGGGGCACAGAGATCCACCATGCCCTACTGGAAAGATGGAGGGGGTATAGGAGAAGATATGGGAGAGAGCCGATTGGATCACTATTTTGGGGGTGCTGGGTAGGGAGAAATATGGGGAGTAAATTTGTAACTCAAAATCTTGCAGAAATGAATGATGTAAATTAGAAGCTAATTTGATAATTTGATAATTTGATAAAAAAGGAATACCAACATGGCCACTTTATGCACAAAGAAGAGATGAGAGAAGACATCCCAACCCTCTGACTTCCCAGCGATTCAGAGTCTTGATATTTTGCAAGTTTGGGGCATATTGCCATAAGTTTGCCTGACTTTTCTCTTCCTCTTTCATGCTTTGGAGAAAAACCATTGATGATCTGAGATGGTTCTCTGAGAGAGAAGGGGAGTGGGGGAAGACTGCTGGCAATTATGTTGAGAAGGAAAAACAGCACTTCAATAAAATTGATTTCTAAGAACAAAAAGAAAATAGTGAATGATTCTGCTTTTCTCAGTAACATAATGACTCAAGACAACTACAAAGGTCTCAGGAAGGAAAACTTTATCCACATCAAGATAAAAACTGATAGACTCTGAATACAAATCAAAGCATACTTTTTTTTTCCCCCACTGGCTTTATTATTTTTTCATGGTTTCCTTCCTTTTGATCTGTTTCTTCTTTCACAACTATGACTAATATGGAAATATTTTACATGATAGCAGATGTTGTAACCTATATCAAACTGGCTTCCATTTTAGCAAGGGGAAAGGGATGGGGAAGGAGGGAGGGAAGGAGAAATATGTGGAACTCAAAATCATGTAAAAATGAATGCTGAAGATTATTTTGACATGTAATTGGGAAAAAATAAGATATTATTAATTCAATTTGAGATCTGATACTACTATGCCACATTCCCACTTGTTTTCATTGATTCCCACAACAAATCTTAACTTTTTTTCTTACAGATAAATTTTTTTATTTTTTTAGCCCTATAAAATAAATTTTTGGTAATTTTATTGGTCTGGAATTGAATAAGTAAATTATGTAGAATTGTCATTTTTACTACATTGGTTCAGACTTCTCATGAACAATTAATATTGCTATAATTGTTTAGAAATAGATGGGTCAATGGATAGAGTTCTGGGTCTGGAATCAGGAAATTACTGTTGGTATTGTTCAGTCATTATTCAGTCATATCCAACTTTACATGATCTCTCTTTTTGCCTGTTTGTTTGTTTTGTTTTGTTTGGGCAAAGATAATGAATTTGTTAACCAGTTCTTTTTTTAAACTTATTATACAGGTAGATAGAAAACCTAAAGTAAATAGGGTTAAGTGACTTGCCCAGGGGTTAGTATATGTCTGAAATCAAATTTGATCTCAGGAAAACTAGTCTTTCTGATTCCAGGTCTGGTTCTCTATTCACTGCACCACCCAGCTGCCTAGAAGTCAGGAAGACCTGAGTTCCAATTCAGACTCAGATACTTAGTAGCTGTATGACATTGAGTAAGTCACTTAACCTCTGTTAGCCTTAATCCACTGGAGAAGTAAATGGCAAACCATTCCAGTATCCTTGCCAAACAAACCCCTCAGAGAGGTTTGTCATATTATGCTCAACACAGCCACAAAACATTGGACATGTAAATGAAGAAACAACAACAACAACCAATCATTTAGATCTGACTTTTTATGTGTGAAAAGTATTTTCTAATTGTGTTCATGTAGTTCCTGGGTTTGTCTTGGTAGGTAGACTGCCAAGTATTTTATATTGTTTTAAAGCTACTTTAAATGAAATTTCTTTTTCTATCTCTTGCTGCTAGGCTTTGCTGGTAATACACAGAAATGCTGATGATTTGTGTGGGTCTATTTTATATACTGCAACTTTGCTGAAGTTATTTCAACTAATTTTTGAGTTGATCTCTAGGGGTCTCTATCTATACCATATATTATCTGTAAAAAGTGATAGTTTTGGGGAGATAAGATGGTGGGGTAAAAGCAGGGACTTGCTTGCAATCTCCCCCAGACCCCTCCAAATACCTATCAAAATGACTCTAAATAAATTATAGAGAAGCAGAACCCGCAAAATGACAGAGTGAAACAAATTTACAGTCCAAGACAACCTGGAAGGTCTACAATAAAGATCTGTTCCTCCATCCTGAGAGAAGAGTCCAACATGGGCCAAGCTAGCACAGATTGTCCAGAACAGGCCTCAGGGGACTGAATCAATGACAATTGCGTTTTCCAAGCTTTTCAACCCCAAAACCACAATGACAACTTAGGAAGTCAGTAGGAAAAGTGTGTTGTTCCTGGGTGAAAGAGGAATGAGGTTGTGTCCCAGCCCCAGGGTGGGAGTGATGGCAACAACAGCCATGGCAGGGGTTGCTTCCAGCATTCTTGACCCACAGATGGTGGTGGGAGGACCAAGCAGTTGATTGGGGGGAGCATTGCAGAAATCTCTTTGCTGGCACTGAGGCAGGATTCGTGTGCTTTGCCCATGCTTTGATCTGGGTTGCAGTCCTGAGGGGCAGTCTTGTGGTGGAGTGTTTGTGGAGCTTGTGGCAGCAAAGGAGAGGGAAACCTTCTCACAGTTCTGAGGCAAAAAAGAGTTCTTGAGGTTCCTCAAAGACCAGAGCACAGGCCAGAAGAGGAGTAAACACCTTTATTTGATCATACAATACTTGGAAGAGCTGAAAATTTTCAGGTCCCTAGAAGAATCTCTGAAAATGCAGACACCTTTTGTGCAGCCAGCTACACAAAACCCCTGAAGCTTGGGACATACATCCCTCCACACACTGGAAGCAGAGTCCTTGATAAAGAGCTAAAAATTCAAGCAACTGACTGTGAAAATTAGCAAACAGCAGGAAAATATCAGACTATAGAATGTTACTTTGGTGACAAGGAAGATAAAAATACACAACCAGAAGAAGGCAACAAAGTCAAAACTCCTAAATCCAAAGCCTCCAAGAAAAATGGAACTTGGTCACAGGCTATGGAAGAGCTCAAAAAGGATTTTGAAAACCAAGTAAGAAAAATAGAGGAAAAATTGGGAAGAGAAATGAGAATGATACAAGAAAATCATGAAAAAATGAGTCAATAGCTTGCTAAAGGAGATCCAAAAATGCTGAAGAAAATAACACTACAAAAAGTAAGGCTAACCCAAATGGCAAAAGAGATCCAAAAAGCCAACAGGGAAAACAATTCCTTAAAAAGCAGAGTAGGCCAAATGGAAAAGGAGGTCCAAAAGCTCACTGAAGAAAATAATTCCTTCAAAATTAGAATGAAGCAAATGGAAGCTAATGATAAATCAAGAAACTATAAAACAAAACTAAAAGAATGAAAAAAAATAGAAGGCAATGGGAAATATCTCATTGGAAGACCACTGACCTGGAAAACAGATCCAGTAGAGATCATTTAAAAATTACTGTACTGTAATGAAAATCTTTCATACACAGTACTGTACTGTGTATGAAAATTATTGTATCTGAAAGCCGTGATCAAAAAAAAAAAAAGATCCTAGACATCATCTTTCAAGAAATTATCAAGGAAAACTGTCCTGATAGTCTAGAACCAGAGGATAAAATAGAAAGTGAAAGAATTCACAGATCACTTCCAGAAAAAGATTGCAAAAGGAAAACATCTAGGAATATTGCAGCCAAATTCCAGAGTTCCCAAGTCAAGGAGAAAATATTGCAAACAAGCAGAAAGAAACAATTCAAGTTTTGTGGAAACACAATCAGGAAAACACAAGTTTTAGTAGCTTCTACATTATGGGATTGGAGGGTTTGGAATATGATATTCAGGAGGTGAAAGGAGCTAGGACTAAAACCAAGAATCACCTACCCATCAAAACTGAGTATAATCCTTCATTGGAAAAATGGATATTCTATGAAATAGAGGACTTTCAAGTATTCTTTTTTTGTTGTTTTTCTTTTAGAGGTCGATTGGGGTTAAGTAACTTGCCCAAGGTCACACAGCTAGGTTTTTGTTTGTGTGTTAAGTGTCTGAGGCCGGATCCAAACTCAGGTCCTTCTGACTCCAGGGCCAGCATTCAATTCACTGTGCCACCTACTTTCAAGTATTCTTGATGTAAAGACCAGAGCTGAATAGAAAGTATAACTTTCAAATATAGGAAGTTAGAGAAAAATGAAGAGCATAAACAAGAAATAGATATCATAAGGGACTTATTAAATTTAATCTGTTTACATTCCTGCATAGTAAGGGGAAATTTTTAACTCATGAGACCTTTATCAGTATTAGGGTAGTTGGAGGGAATACATACATACACACACACACACACACACACACACACACACACACACACACATACATACATACACAAATTGACATGATCAAGGTCAACTACTGCACTGATGGTAATTTAACTTGAAAAGGCTACATGACAAGATTTGAAACTAATGCACAATTTTTTGTTTGCCTATGATTGTGTACTTATTGCAGTTTCTGACGCTGAGGTGCAACAAAGTATGGATTGATTCTCTGCCCATGTGCTAATTTTGGCCTGACAACACCCAGAAAGCAGAGGGTCTCCACCAGCTAGTATTGTGCCATCAATATTTGGAACCACTGGTTATAGCAAATAGAGAACTATTGAATACTGTGGATAAGTTCACTTATTTTGATGGTATACTTTCCAGGGCTGTACACATAGATGATGAGATTGACACACACATTACTGCCTACTGGACATTTAAAAATGGATGTCCCAGAGACATCTTAAATTCAAAATGTACAAAACTGAATACCATAGCTCCCTGTCTCTCCCCACAACCACTGCCTAACCTTCTCTTCTTTCTCATTTTTGTGTTATCATCTAGGGCATCACCATCCTCCTAATTACACAGGCTCAAAATCTGGATGTGATACTTGACTTCTCATTCCTCATAGCTGATCAGAAATGAATTTCTGCAGATTAAATCTTCATAACATCTCTTCTATATGCCCCCTTCTTTTCTGTGATACTGCAACTACCCTGGTATAGGCTTTCATCACTTCATTCCTAGACTATTGCAATGGACTATTGATTGTTGCCCCTGCTTTAAGTATCTCCAGGCTATCCTCAACTCAGGTGTCAAACTGATTTTCCTAAAGTGCAGTTCTGATTATGTCACCTTTCCCCATTCAATCAACTTCTGTAGCTTATTATCACTTGTATTGGTAATGGGCTTTGAAGATCTTCTATGCCCCTTGTATTGGTAGGCAAATACGTATTAGCACTTTGTTATAAGTTGATGATTAAGTGTTAAGATCCAGAACTTGTGAATCCCACAGTAGGATGAACATGCTGATGTAACAGGAAGGGTTGGAATAGGGAGGAGCTAATACCATATACAAGGAAAAGCCAAAGTTAAAGAGCCAGAACTTCTTCTGAGAGCTGCTGAGAACTTCTGAGAGCCAGCCAGAGCTGCTGAGAAACTCTGAGAGCCAACCAGAACTGGGAACCAGAACTGCTGGGAGTGAGCAGCATAGAGGCTGAGGAGCTGCCATGAATGAGGAGAGGAGGATCCTTGCTTGAGGGAGCCTGTTTTGTTTTGAAGGCTTGGGAATTCGAGTATTTGCTGAATTGACCATGTGTACCAATGTTGTGGTTACTGTAATGACTTTGACTTTCTGGTTTGGGGACTCAGTTTTCTGGTATTTGAATAAATGCTTTGGTTCTGTCCTCCATGTAGAGAGCCTGTTAAATTTTGCAATTCACAACTGTACCAGCATATTCACAGCCACCATAGGGACTATAAATATCATGTTGCTGGGACATCATCTCCAGTATCTAACATTATATCCTGTATTTGTCTTTCAAAACCCTTCATAACCAGTTCTCTTCCTACTTTTCTAGTATTTTAATGATATTTTTATTTTTACCAAATTACTTGGTAAAACAATTTTAATATATTTTTAAGTTTTGAGATCTAAATTCTATCCCTCCTTCCTTTCTCTCCACACCCCCTTCTCTGAGATAGTAAACAATCAGATATAGGTTATATATGTGCAATCATAAAAATTATTAATTACTTGTTTTAAATAAGAAAGTGTGAGAAGGGAGGTAGAGTTAAGATGGTGGAATTGAAACAGGACTTCTGCGGGGTTCCGACTTCCATGTCCCCCAATCCATGTAAAAGGGCACTCTGAACAAATCTGGAGCTACCAAACCCACAAAATGACACAGATAAGCTAACTTCCCCCTGGGGACAGCCTGACAGGCCAGCAGGAAGGGGCCATCACAGTGCTCTGGGAACTGATCCTAACCCAGCTTGAGCCCAAGATTTTAGGACCAGGGCAGATTCACCAGCCACCTGATGGAGGGACTTCAGATCACCATCAAGTGTGGCAGTTTCCAGGATTACCAATACATAGATGCTAAGGACAAAGTGAGAGGTCAATGCATTGTGGACTTTGGGATCTAGTAGTTGGGGAGTGCATCTGCTTTTGGCCCTGGAGTGAGAAGCAGCTGAGGTGCAGCATCCATGCAGCTGCAGCCATGAGGCTGCTTCAGCTCTTGGCCTGCAGATTGAAAGGGGACCAAGTAAACAGTCTGAGGGGTAATTGCTCTTGCTTCAACCTGCTTGTATTTGGATTTCCTTCTAGGGTGGAGGTCCTGGTGTAACCAGCTTGCCAGAACCTGTAGAGGCTTTAGAGAGGGGATCCAACTAATACCTTTGGCAGCTGAGAAAATGCTAGTACGAAGCTCCCTTTTCTGGTAGCAGAGTCCTACTGTTGCAAAAAGCACAAAAGTCAAGTAATTGAGCAGCAACATGATCAAACAAGGGAAGCAAAGCAAACAGAGCAACTCAACTTTACACTCCTATTTTAGGGACAAAAAGGATCAAAACATGGAACAGGGGGAAGACAGTGAAGTCAGAACTCCAGCACCAAATGCTTCCAAGAAAAATACAAGCTGGTTATGGGCCATAGAGGAGCTTAAGAAGGATTCTGAAAACCAAAAAGAGAAGTGGAGGAAAATTGGGAAGAGAAATGAGAATGATGCAAGAAAATTATTAAATGAGAGTCAAGAAACTGACTGAAGAAAATAACACCTTAAAAATAGACTAACTCAAATGGCAAAAGAGGCTCAAAAAAAGCAATGAGGAGAAGAATGCCTTAAAAAGCCAAATTTGCCAGATGGAAAAGAGAATCTCAAAAGTTAACTGATGAGAATTATTTCTTCAGAATTAGATTGGAGCTAATGGAATGTAGTAACTTTATGAGAAATCAAGATACTATTAAACAGATCCAAACAAATGAAAAAATAGAAGGCAATGTGAAATATATCACTGGGATGTATACACACACACACACACACACACATACACACACACACACACACACACACACACACACACACACACACACACACATATATATGTATGTATATACATTTCCACTGACCTGGAAAATAGATCCAGGAGAGACAATCTAAAAATTATTGGACTACCTGAAAGCCATGATTAAGAAAAGAACCTAGAAATAATCCTTCAAGAAATTCTCAAGGAAAATTGTCATAATGTTCTAGAACCAGAGGGCAAAATAGAGGTTAAAAGAATCCACTGATGCGCTTCCGGCCGTCCTCTTCCTGGCCGCTTTCCCGGCGCTCGGCGGTGCCTCCCCCCCACTCCGCCCCCTCCCAGGAGCCAGAGCCTGAGGATTCCCCGGGATGCGGTGACCGGCTCCCCGAGGTGGACGCGCCCCCTTCCCTGGCCCCCTCCCGTGCCCTGGTGGGCCGGCCCCGCTACCATGTCGACCTCCTCGCTGCGAGAGCAGATGAAGAACATCGTCCACAACTATTCGAAGGCCGAGATCAAGGTGCGCGAGGCCACCAGCAACGACCCGTGGGCCCCCTCGAGGTCCCTCATGTCCGAGATTGCTGACCTCACCTACAACGTGGTCGCCTTCTCGGAGATTATGGGCATGATCTGGAAGCGCCTCAACGACCACGGCAAGAACTGGAGGCACGTGTACAAGGCCATGACGCTCATGGAGTACCTAATCTGAGAGCGTGTCCCAGCTGTGCAAGGAGAACATGTACGCTGTGCTGACCCTGAAGGACTTCCAGTACGTGGACAGAGACGGCAAGGACCAGGGCGTCAATGTGTGCGAGAAAGCCAAGCAGCTGGTGGCCCTGCTGCGGGATGAGGACCGCCTGCGGGAAGAGCGGGCCCGCGCCCTCAAGACCAAGGAGAAGCTGGCCCAGATGGCCACAGCGTCCTAGGCGGCTGTGGGGTCTGGGCCCCCCCCTGAGGCAGAGCAGGCCTGGCCCCAGAGCAGTGGAGAGGAGGAACTGCAGCTGCAGCTGGCCCTGGCCATGAGTAAGGAAGAGGCTGACCAGCCCCCACCCTGTGGCCCCGAGGATGACGTCCAGATCCAGCTGGCCCTTAGTTTGAGCCGGGAGGAGCATGACAAGGAGGAGCGCATCCGTTGAGGTGACGACCTAAGGCTGCAGATTGCCATTGAGGAGAGCAAGAGGGAGACCACCTGGGGCAAGGAGGAGTCGTCTCTCATGGATCTGGCTGATGTTTTCACGGCCCCGGCCCCCCCACCCTCCTCTGATCCCTGGGGCGGTCCTGTCCTTGGAACTGTCCCACCCTCTGACCCCTGGGGAGCCCCCCAGGACCTCCTGTCCCACCCTCAGCTGACCCCTGGGGGGTCTGGCTCCCACCCCTGCTTCTGGGAACCCCTGGAGACCTGCCCCACCCCCTGGCCCTGCAGCTGATCCCTGGGCCCCCCTGCTGGAGAGGGGGGGACCCCAGACCCCTGGGGAGGAGCTGATGGCCCAGGTGGGGCCCCAGTCAGTGGCCCATCCACCACCACTGACCCGTGGGCACCAACACCAGCCTTCTCAGACCCCTGGGGAGGCTCCCCATCCAAGCCCAGCACCAACAGCACCCCAGTGACCTGGGGGTTTGATGCAGAGCCGGACGAATTTTCGGGCTTTGACCACCTTCGGACGGCACTGCCCACCTCAGGCAGTAGTACAGGGGAGCTGGAGCTTCTGGCTGGAGAGGTCCCTGCCCTGAGCCCTGGGGCATTTGACCTCAGTGGGGTTGGGGGCTCCCTGGCAGAGGCCGTTGGGAGCCCCCCACCGACAGTGCCACCAGCCCCCACACCCCCAATGCGGAAGACGCCAGAGTCTTTCCTGGGACCCAATGCTGCCCTCGTGGACCTGGACTCTTTGGTGACTCTGCCAGGGCCTGCCCCACCGGGACCCAAGGCCTCAAACCCCTTCCTGCCAACTGGAGCCCCTGGCACAACCACTGGCCCGTCCCTCACCAATCCTTTCCAGCCTCCACCTCCAGCCACGCTTACTCTGAACCAGCTACGTGTCAGCCCTGTGCCCCCTGGCCCTGGGGCTCCACCGGCCTTCATCTTACCTCTGGGTGGGGGGCCTGGCCTGCCTCCCATGATGCCCCCGGGACCCCCACCCCCGAACACTAACCCTTTCCTCCTATAACCGGGCGGGGGAGAGGGGGATGCCCACCTCCTCTTGCTCTCCAGGAGATCAGTATTGTGAGTGCATGTGAAAGGGGGGGACCCTTCCTCCCCCTCCTCCCCAGCCTCAGCCCTAACCTGACCCAGTCACACTACATCCTCTCCCCAGCCTCCTCCTAAAACTGGAAGCAGGAGGGAGGCTTGGCAGGCAGGGGGACCCCTCTATCTGGAGGCATTAGATGGGGCTGGGGCACATGGGCACCCCCTCCCCTGTTTCCCCCAGCCTTGAATCCCTCCTCTCCAATCATTGTTGGAGCCCTGATCTGCTCCGTCCCCCCACAGTGACTGTCCCTGGTGATCACTCTTCTGACCTCTGTAATAAATGACATTTCTGACGGAAAAAAAAAAGAATCCACTGATCACCTCCTGAAAAAGGTCCCCAAAATAAAACTCCTAAGAATATCATAGCCAGGTTCCAGAAGTCCCAGATCAAGGAGAAAATATTACAAGCAGCCAGGAAGAAACAATTTCAATATTGTGGAAACACAGTCAAGATAACACAGGATCTGGAAACTTCTACACTGAGGGATTGAAGGGCTTGGAATGATATTCTGGAGATCAAAGGATCTGGGATTAAAACCAAGAATCACTTACCCAGCAAAACTGAGTATCATGTTTCAGGGGAAAATATGGTCATTCAGTGGAATAGAGGACTTTCAAGCATTATTGATGAAAAAATCAGAGTTGAATAGAAAATTTGATATTCAGATACAAGAAGCAAGAGAAGCATGAGAAGGTAAACAAGGAAAATAAATCATAAGGAACTTACCAAAGTTGAACTATTTATATACCTATATGGAAAAATGATCATTGTGACTGATGAAGCTTTTCTCAGTATGAGAATAGATGAAGGGAATAGAAATGTGTGTGTGTGTGTGTGTGTGTGTGTGTGTGTGTGTGTGTGAGTGTTTGTCTATATAAGAGGGTATATGGGTGTATGAATACATATGTGAATATGTGTATATATTGTACAGGTATATATAGATAGAGGGCACAGGACCAATTGAATAGCTAGGGATGATACTTAAAAGATGAAATTAAGAGGTAAAACAGGAATATAATGAGAGGAGATGGGGAGAGATAGAGTGGGGTAAATTTTCTCATATAGAAGAGTCGAGGAAAAATGGTTACATTGGAGAGGAAGAATAGGAAGGCAAAAGGGAATGGGTCAACCTTATTCTCATTGAATTTGGCTTTGGGAGGGAATGACATACACACTAATTAGGGTATCTCACCCTACAGGATAGTAGGGGGGAAGGGGATGAGAGGGAAGGGAATGGAGGGCAGGCTGGGGGTGGGGGGAAGTTGGAATCACCCACTTTTGGAAAGGGACAGTATCAAAGTTGAGAATAGAACAAGTGGGGGGTGGGGTGGGATGGAGGACAATATAGTCAGTCTCTCACTATATACCCACTATGGAAATGTTTTGCATAGCTACATATCTACAACCTATACTGAATTACTTATCTTCTGAGTAAGGGTGGGGGACAAGGGAGGAAGGGGATGAATCTGGAACTCAAAGTTTTAAAATCAAATGTTTAATATATATATATGCTATTATTAATATTATTTTATATGTAACTAGGAAATAAGATATACAGGCACTGGGGCATAGAGATCCACCATGCACTACTGGAAAGTTGGAGGGGATATAGGAGAACATATGAGAGAGAGAGCAGTTTGGAGGAGGGAATATCCAGTGGAATAGATATTTTGGGTATATTGTAGGGGAAATTTATTGTAGGTAAAAATTTTTAAATCAAAATCTTGTGGAAATTAATGATGTAAACCAGAAGTTAATAAAGCATTTGGTTAAAAAAAAAGAAAATGTTAGAGAAAGAAACAAAAAACAAAGAAAGATAAAGAAACAAAGAAAGAAAGTAAAATTAGCATGCCTCAGTCTGTATTTAGACAATATCAGTTCTTTCTCTGGAAGCACTTTTCCACCATTCTTAAAACGTACTCTCTTTGGTTACACTCTTTTTTTTTTTAAAGCAATTGGGGTTAAGTAACTTGCTCAAGGTTACAGGGCTAGTCATTATTTATGCATGGGTGCTCATTTTCTGAGGCTGGATCTGATCTCGGGTCATCCCAACTCCGAGGCCGGTGCTCTTACTGTGCCACCTAGCTGCCCCTTTAGGCCAATTGGGGTTAAGTAACTTGCCCAAGGTTACATGGCTAGGTTTTTGTTTGTGTGGATTAAGTGTCAGAGGCCAGCTCCCAACTCAGGTCCTTCTGACTCCAGGGCCGGCACTCTATTCACTGCGCCACCTAGCCACCTGTTGGTTGCACTCTTAACTTTCTGTAACTCTGGTCTTCATGTTGCTTCCCTCATAAGGCTATCCCTGTCTTGATTCTCGACATTTTTACTGGCAGTCTCTCATGACTGGAATACTAATCCATCTGGTCTCCTCCTGACTTCTTTCAACATTGAGCTAATATTCCACTTTCTACAATAAGCCTTTACAAATCCTTAATGCTAGTGTCTTCCCTCTTTGGTAATCTTCAGATTATCTTTTTTTTTTTTTGCTTTTTGGAGGGCAATTGGGGTTAAGTAACTTGCCCAAGTTCCCACGGCTAGGTTTTTGTTTGTATGTGCGTTAAGTGTCTGGGGCCAGATCCGAACTCAGGTCCTTCTGACTCCAGGACCAACACTCTACTCACTGCGCCACCTAGCCACCCCCAATCTTCAGATTATCTTGTGGGTATTTTATTCATACATTTGTGTTGCATGAGGTCTCTCCTATTCGACTGTGTGCTCCTTGAGAGCAGAGATTGGTTTTGTTTTTATTGTTGTTATTTTGGGGGGGTGTTGTTTTGTTTTTGATTTTTTTTAAATCCCCACTATTTAGCACAGTGCCCTGTGATATATAATAGGAGATTAATATATGCTTGTTGACATGGGTTAATTAGAACATTAAAGTGGGGCATCAAAGGAAAGGTGAACTGGATTCATAGATTACAAATTACAAAAGGAAAGAAATTGCCTATCTAACTCTCTGAGTATTGTCCAGTATAGTGCAATGGGCTGGAAGGTATTGTCACATTGTGTTTAATAATCACAATAATGCTGACTTGGCTAAGATTTGGTTCCCAGGCTAGTCTGCTCTTTACTCAACCTAGTCCTAGGCCAATGACTACCCCAGCTGCAGTTACCTGAGAATGCTCTATTTCTTTCCTATATTTTGATGAGCCAATCCCACAGCAGGCATTCTCACACTCTGCTCAGACATTTACCATTGCTGTTTGCCCCCAAATAATTACATCTCGTGAGAATTCACCTGTGTCTTACTGTGGTATTTGATTCCCAATAGGTTATTACAAGAATTGGTTTCTAGTTCTGGTTGATTAGTTAACAAGTTGATTTGTACCCAAGCTGCACAAATGTACCAGCAGCTTCAAGAGGCTTACTGGGATTTATAAGCAATTATTGGACTTCTAGAGACAGAATATACTATAGAAGAGGATCCCTACTGAAGTGAAAGGTCATGCTGAGCTCAGAGAGCTGTTCTCTTGCTTCCCAATGTCCTCAAAATCCATGGAGTCAAGGTAAGAACTGTCTAAAAATTAGTGGTATTTCTCTTCCTTAACCAGACCACTCTGGGACAACCCATGACTATCCAGCTTGGGTAGTCATCATTGATTTTCTTGATCAGTACAGCTAGTTATGAGAAGCTCCTACAAGGTCATACATGGGAATGTCAAGTCTTTCCTCTTTAATTGTAAGACTGAGTTCTTTGAGGTTTGGATGAAAACAGTAGAAGGTCAAGGAGGCAAGTGATTATAAGATGCTTGGGGAGAATTAAGTATTTAAATACCTGGCCATGCATCCAGCCTGAATAGGGAGTTAATTCAAATCAGAGGAGGCTAATAGATCAGGAGAATAGGATGGAGGTCATGAAGTAGGTGAAGTAGGAGTTTGAGAGAATTAGAAAGGAAGAAAAACAAAGAAATTGTGGTCAGAAAGTCTGAGTTTAGGCTCTTAGGCAAGGTATTTAAATATTCTGAAATTCCCTTTCCTTAGCTTTAAAATTTCAAGTTTAGATTATGTGATCTCTAACATTCATTTCAGTTTTATATCTACAATCATGTCTTTAATTGGATAAAGAGGAATTCTGATTGATGAGGAAGGCTGTGAGGCCCTCATTGAACTATGCAGCAGAGACAAACTAACAACAACAACAGAAGATGAGCATTTCTATAGGGCTTTAAGGTTTGAAAAGCCTTATACAAAGATTTTCTCATGTGACCCTCATAACAATCCAGCAAGGTAGGTGTGATTATTATTTCCATTTTATAGTCAAGGAAACTAAAGTATACAGAGTCAATGATTTGCCCAAGGTCACACAGCTAGTAATTGTCATCTAATCTGGGGTGGTGTGGGAGGTGGATTTTAAGTCAGGTTTACTTTACTGCAGGCCCATCACTCTATCCACTGCACTATCTAGTGATTCTTACATTTGGAGGCAAGCTTTTGAACTTAGTGGTGGGGAGAGGACAATCCTCGAAGGCAATGATATCAAACTCAAAGAGAAAGGCTGCATGTTGTCTTAGAAAACCACAAATTGACATTAGGTATATTATGTTTCCTTTTTATTTATTTTCTTAAACATTTCTCAATAAGATTTAATCTGATTCAGGAGTCTGCAGGTAGTTCATTTATTGTTTGTCCTTATTTTTCAAAAAGAACCAATGATATCTCGGGGTATTAACACATGTATTAATTGGGTTTAAGTGAAGCATAGTTGCACAAAGTCATCAGCCTTCCTCTCTCTTTCAGAGCCTCTGGAGTCCGGTGGCAAGATCAAAGTCAAGGTGACTGGTGATGGCCCAGGATGCCATGGAAGACCTGGGCATTGTTGATGTCTGACCCACAAATTGTTCTCCTCCACCTATTCTGCTGAGAGAAGTCTTTATGTGTTTAGGGTATATATCCCTCTAACTTACCAACTGGTGGGAGGCCTGTCAGTTCTTTTAACCTGATTTAGCCCATCTGATGAGAAGGCTTACCAGGGTATGGCTGCTGCACATGCTTCTTGAAGCCATAGATTAGAGTTGAATGCCAGGTAGACACCAAAGGTGAATAAGCAACCCTGAAAAGGGCTTGGCAAGCCCCCATACCAGAAGTGCTAGCCCTCCTTGAATACCCCATATTCTAGTCTAGCATCTTTGATACATGCTTGAATCTGTAATTGTTTGAAGTAGACTGAGGTGGAGGGGATGAGTGATGAATAGATTAAGAAAAAGGGAAGTCATGGTGTCAGGGGGGGCAAGATCAAAATAGAGAAGAGCCTGAGTCAGGAATGAAAGTTGGTGAGAAACAAAAATGATATGGTGATCCAGAGATGGCAGCAAGAAGAATATGGACAGGATGGAGTGAGCCTTAATGAAAGAAAGGTGCTTGGGGCGGCCAGGTGGTGCAGTGAGTAGAGCGCCAGCCCTAGAGTCAGAAGGACCTGAGTTTGGATCCGGCCTCAGATACTTAACCCACACAAACAAAAACCTAGCCGTGGGACCTTGGGCAAGTTACTTAACCCCAATTGCCCTCCAAAAAGCAAAAAAAAAGGTGCTTTCTGAGTTATGATTGCACAAGGAAGGTCAGAAAATGGCAATGAGGCAATGATCAGAGCAAGGAGTTTGTCAGCTCCTCCTCCTGGACTTCAGTAATGAAGTGTGAGAGAAGCTATAACCAGTGAGAAGTGCTGGGGAGTGTGGTATCTTCAAAGGAAATGTGAGATTCAATTACACCAGAGTTTGGAAGAGAGAAAAGAAAAGCTAAATGATAACAAAGGTCTGGATTTACAGTTGGGAGGGACTTTGGAGATCATCTAGTTCAGATTCTATCTTTTACAGATGAGGAAACTGGGGTCCAGAGAAGTCTTTTGCTTGAGATCTGTGACAGAATCTGGATGCGCTCAGATATTTTGAATCTCTACTCAGAATTTATTTCCTCCTTCCCCATTTCAGTTTCATATAAATAATTTCCTAAACAATTAGAACTGTCCCCTCTCCCTTCCCCTAAAAACAAAAACAAACAAACAAAAAAGCCCACTGCTTGGCAGTGAGTTCCTCATCACTAGGAGTATCCAAGAAAATACTAGATGACTAGTTATCAAAAAATGGAGGTTGAACTATAGATGACCCCTCAGGTTTCTCCCAATTCTAAGAGTCTGTGTTTTTGTTATTTTAGTAGAGGGTGGGGTGGTAGCAATGACAGTTGCTCTTGCCACCAGCAGGATTTTATTATCCTAAATCCCCAATAGTAAGATAAATCACTATTTCTTTTTGCTAATTTAGTGACTCAGGGGCAGTGACAATATTTTCATTCCTCCCCTCCCCCCCCCAAATTCCAATATGAAGCTTTAGCCTTGATAGGAATGATGTCAAATGTTTGAAAAGAATTGACAAGCAACATCTAGTCCTACTCTCTTCCTTGAAAGAGGTAAAATTTTGTAATTGACCATGGTAGGAGATTGTTTAATCATTGTTTCAGAAGGTCTCAGAAACAAAATAACCAGAGCCTCTCTCCCACCCTTTCATTTTTAAACTATTTGTTAGCTCTGCCCTCATCTTCAGTTTGAAAGCCTGAACCAACCACCCACCTCTTCTGTGTGCACTGTCAACAACCACCTGGGACCACATAGAAAGGGGAATGTCAGCTTCAGGCAGGAACCAGCTGATGTTCCAGATGCAAGCACACTATTCATGGGGCCACTTGAGAAAAAAATGGAGATGCAGGAGGCAGGATGGGAGAAACACTCCACTTATTTTTCTAAGAGGGGACCTTGATCATGTCCTTCTGGATGTAAATGAGAGAGTCACCTCTAACCATCCCATTGACAGGAATATTGTTACCTGTTAGATACTTATTTAGTTTCCTTTCTATATACATCTGGCAGAATGAGCCAAGGGAATTTGTGATACTGGGTTCCCTTCACTGCACTGGGTTGATTTTGCTAATGATCTGTTAATGAGTTGTTAATCACTTATTCAAATTGGGAGGGCTAGGGCACTGAGCAGGTGCTGGACCTGGAGGGTGAATCTGTAGCAATAAAGCTTTCCCATTTCCATTCCACTGGGAACATGTTCTCCCTTGCTCACTTTTTTTCTTTCACAATTTTAGCCTCCACACATCAAGCAACTGTTAAATTGATAGTAGTCAGGCCCTGTGTGAGTTCTGCTATATTTGTGTGGACTCACCATACTTAACTAGGTTCTATCTGCAGTAATGGAAAGTGGGTACTGTCATCAACCCTCTTTAATCAAGCTCTAGAAAAGTTGTCTATTTACATTTGGTAGAAAGTCTCTGCTCACTGGGAGCTCTCCACACCAAAGAAAACATGGGTCTATCAAAAAACAAACAAAAAAAGGAATAAAGCTAGGCTATCACTTTCCCTCTTCTCCCCCCCAAAAAAACTTAGATGCATTAAAAATGAACATTTCAGAGAAAATGTCCTTTTGTCTATATGTAAAACAAATGAGTGACTTCAGTGATAGGAATTTCACACTCTGTAAGAGGGGAGGGCAAAATCAGTCTGTCAATCAGTCAATAAACATCTCCCATCAGCTAAACTCCTTTTGGATTTCTTTGAATCTCTCCATCATCCTTTCCCTCTCTAGGAAATTCATTATCAGGGAATCTCATTATCCTGCAAGATCTAATTTGCTTGGTACATCTGTCCCTCTGAGACCTCTGGAGGACAAGCCAATGGGTTCTAGGAACTCAATATAAGGTAGGGGCCTAGAACAACTTCCTCCCCATTTCCTACCTGCTACAGTGCTTTTGTATTCCTTTGGATTTCTCCATCATGCTCCTAAGCTAGGGACCTTCTCTCCCATCTTCCTTTTCCTCTACCTGCCCCCATTTTTTGTATATTTCTTCCCCCAGTAGATTATAAGTTTCTTGATGGCAGGTAGTATCATTATTTTTCTTTTAATTTGATTCCCTATCATTCAGTATGGTTCCCAGCACCAGAGTAAGTGATTAATAAGTGTTTATTGACTCATTTCAGTTATCTGGAAGCTAATCTTCCAATAACATCAGACATGGATTCAGGTTCAAACTTAAAGGGAAAAATGGGCTGGAAATGGCCATCATAATATACCACATTAATTAAACTCAACAAGGGTGCATTAAGCACTTACTGTGTAAATAGAAGAGCTACTGGAGGACATACAGACTATTGCTAAGACAAGATCTATGGGTTTATAATCTAATAGGATTGTATATGTATGGTATACACAAATAACTACAACTTAAAATCATACATGATATATAAATATAAAGGGGTCTAAACAGAAGGCTAAGTGATATTTATGGAAAGAAAGACATAGCTATTAAAAGAAGAACTAAAGGAACATCCATGGAACAGATGATAGCTGAGATGTGCTTTAAAGAATGGGAAAAATTCATTAGGTTAAAAGAAAGGGAGATGAGGAATAGAAAGCAAAAAACAGAAGATACTTTTGGGGGATTAAAAGCTGTTGTGTGTGATTTATCCTTCCTTCACAAAGAGGACAATGACACTGGAGAGATAATGAAATGGCTTGCAATTGACTTTGATTTGAGTGAAGGACGGCTGTGCAAAGTCACCAGTCTCACTTTCTTCTCCAGAGTCATCTGGCTCTAGTTGCCAGTTATCTGTCAGGACAATTGCAGATGGCCCAGGATGCAGAGGGGGACCTTCAAGGTATTTTCAGTTTAATGTTTAAGATTATTTAAGCTGAAGGTCTTTTCAGGTTCTCTCTTTACTGGTTTACTAGAGTGTAGATGAGTACAATGATATGAAGGGTGGATTGAAAGGGAGAAAAGAGAATGGAGATAGGAACAGCTGCAAGTAGGCCATTGCGATAGCCCAAGTGAGTGATAATGAGACCTGTGTTAGTATGATAGCTGTAGGGCCAGAGAAGAAGCCAGATATTCTGCAGAAGTAGAATCTACAGGACTTGGCAACCAATTGACTGCAAAAGGTAAGGCATAAGGAAAAGTCGAAAATGAACTAAAGGTTTTGAAACACGATGACACTAGTGACAGGAACAGTGTAGCCAGAAGTAGGAGTGCATTTAGTGGGAGAGATAATAAGCTCAGTTCTTTACTCCTATGCCTTCACTCAGAGACTTATTGACTTTTATTCTAACAAGCTTCATTATCTGATTTCACAGCCCATAGCAGATCAGAGGCAGCAAACCAGAAGGGACATTATTCATAGATTCTCAGAGTTGCAAAGGACCTTTGAGATCATTGAGTCCAACTCCTACCAGGCACATAAATTGCCCTCTCCATCCTCGACAAGTGGTCATACAGTGTCTGCTTGAGCACCTTTAATCATGGAGAAACCACTTCTCTCCAAACACTTTAGATTCTTTTTCAATTAAATCATTTCTTTTTAATTGATGAACTCTTCATATGACAATTAAACCACAGTTGTGACTGCTTGTCCAAAAGAAAATCTTCAGTTTCCTAGGGAAGATAGAGAAGAACTAAATGTTCTTTATCATTCCTAGTCCACCTAATGCTACATAAGAGAACAATCACCTGATACAGATTTAAGATCATAACAACGGATATTTCTATGGCACTCTAATATTCGTAAAGCATTTACGTGCAATATTTCTTTTGAGTTTCACAATAACCCCATGAGCTAGCAACAAATGTCACCCTCATTTTACAGGGGAGGTAACTGAGGCTCAAAGAAGATAGGCCTTGTCCCTTTGTTAAATCAGAAGACCATCAAAAGTCAGGCACACTGACAATTAAAATGATACTTGCCAGACTTGATCACCAGCAGAAAAGAGAGAAAAACTAAAAAACAAACATGGTGTTGCATTGCAGCATTCTATAATAGTGTGTCTCCACTACAATAACCTCTAATCACTAAGAAAAGGTCAAATTATGTTCAATAATTTCAATTTAGTAGATTTATTAAGTACCTGCTACATACAGGATATTGTGCCAGTACAGTAGATGTTACAATAAAGGACATTTAAAGGAGTTTCTTGCTTTCAAGAAGCTTAGGAGAGATAAGGCACACAAGTTTTCAATTCAAGACAAATACATTAAACGCATTTGTGCTCAAGGCGTTGTGCTGAACACTGGGAAAAAAACAAAAAAAAAAACAAAATAGCATAAAAGATAGATGATAATATAGTAGTCCTTCTTCAAATAGCTTACACTGTAATAGGAAGAGTTGTTAGGTGGTGGTGGCGGGGAAGAACTTTAACGCAAGGGAGGACACAAACCAGAACATGCCAAGGAAAGACATAAGCAAATTGCAATATATAGAATGAAGAGGAAGAGATCACATGGTCATGTAAACCTGGGGGCAAGGACTAGGCTGGGGAGGCTGGTCTCTGAGAAAGGTTCAGAGAAGAGAGAGCTTTAACCTTGAAATAAGTAATACCAGCAGCTGGCAGCAGGGGGAAGAGGTCTGTTACAGGCATAGGAGACAATGTGAGCAGAGCAGTATATTTTATCATGCGAATTAAAAGCTGTAGCAGTGCAGATGAAGTTTCATTAGACCTAGGGTTTCACTCATGGGTAGGATTTTAATAGGTAAAGTTGGTGGAGGTCATTCAGGGTTATGGGATGATATGAAGAAAGACAGAATGGCAAGAGAAGTTAGGTCACATCTGCAGAAATGAAAAAAATGATTTTATTAGAGTATCTATTAGATAAAGGAAAGCCTTAGGAGATATGGCTAGGCAAGTAGGTTGGGGCTACAGTTTGGTTTATACTTTATCTTTTAAGCAATGGGGACTCAATAAAGGTATCTGAGTAAAAAGGGGATGGTATGATCAGATCCCTGCTTTTGGATGATTAGTCTGGACACATATAAAAGTGTAATGGTTATGGGGCTAAAATATGAAGCTCCATTATATTAAATTTTATTATCTGACATCATATAAAGTTGGACAGGCATATCCTGAAAAAACTTAATGTCAGGCAAAAGGATGTTCCAGAGGGAAGATAGATCCATTAGATTGGGAATTCCTTGGGAGCAGAGACTGTCTTTTGCCCTTCTTTGGATCCCCGATGCTTAGCACAGAACCTGCCTCGTAACAATAGTGGGCATTAAAAAGTGCTTGTTGACTGACTGATTTAAGAAACAATATAACAAAGAAGTGATTTTCTAAAAGATATTACTGAAGTTTTATGACTTTACAGCATAATTCAGTAATAGGGCTTTACTACTATTGCAAAATGACATTGTTAAGGAAAACTTTAAATGCAACATGGCATATTATCTCCTTTAAATCCTGCTGTGAAGTCAATAAAGGACTTGGTTTAAGGTTCAAGAGACTGTAGTCCTAGACCTAGGCAAACTCTATTGATATCTCTGACTCTACTTTCTGAGGCAGGTAGGTAGAATTGTAGAAAAAACCTTGGGTCTGTAGTCAAGAAGACTGGAATTAAAATTTTAACTTTATAGAATGGTGGGTGATGAGGGCCTGAGCGAGGATGATGGCAGTGTGAATGGAGAGAAGGGAATAGCTATAAAGAATATTATGGTGGTAGGGTTTACAGGATATGGTAATCAATTAGCTTACAGAGGGTGAGAAAGACAAGAAAGGAGAAGGGAATAGCATATACATAGCGCCTACTATGTGCCAGGTACTTTACAAATATTAGTTTATTTTATCTTCACACAACCCTGTGAGGTAGGCACTGTTTAGCAGACACACACACACACAAACACCCTGCTTCCCCATTTTACAGTTGAGGAAACTGAGGCAAATAAAGATTAAATGACATGCTGGGGGTCATATAGCTAGTAAGTGTCTACAGTAAAGTTTTCATTCAGGTCTTCCTGACTCCAGGCCCAGCATTCTATTTCCTGTGCCACCCCCTTCCCTCAGAGAGTAGAGTCAAAGGTATCAATGTAATTCGCCTAGGTCTAAAACTGGTCTCTTGAATCTTCGTCCTTTACTGACTTCATAGCAGTGTTTTAAGGAGAAAGTATGTTATGTTTCCATGTAAAGTTAATTCTAAACTGATTTCCTAACCTCCTATTACAACTCTTCCAATTCATCCTTTACACAATTGTCAAAATACTCTTTCTCATGTGCAAATCTGACCATGTTCCTCAAACCTTTGGTCGTTTTCCATTGCCTATAGGATGAAATATGAACATCACAGTCCGATGCTTAAGAACTAACAGCGTCTCCAGGTTCCATTTTAAACCAAAATTCAAATCACTCTGCACCATATTACTCTATATTTCAACCCAGATGCACATGTAGCTATTGCCCAAACTTGAACTGGCACCTTCTCCAGGCCTGGTAATTGACAGGTCTGAAATCCATTTTCTGCTCATCTTCATGACTGAATGGGTCACTTTATTTAAGGCCCAAATCAAGTACCTCCTTCTCCACCAAACCATCCCTAATAAGCAGGAGCTGTTTTCTCTTTCTTGTTTCCCTAGAGAGTTTAGTCTACTGTTTACTTTGCCCTCATTATTGCAAACTTCCTATTATAGACATCTCTGTACTTGTCATACCACACCCCCTACAGTAGACTATAAGTTTCATGAGGGCAAAAAAGACCATTAAAAAATTGTATTCTCAGCACTTAGAACAGGGCCTTGCATATACCAGGTACTTCATATATATCAAATCAAAATGGAGAATTAACATTATATATCTGTCTAATAAAAATAAGCATAAAGTTATAACTTGTGTGCCACAGAAAGTTATCATAAGGATCATTTATAAAGACTTAGGAAGCCTAGGGAAAGTATCTGTTATTAATACAAAATTGTATTAATCTGAGGCACAATTTGTTTTGCTGAGAAGCAGTCACCTCTGTCCCCAGAGCAGGGCCAGATGCCCCAGCTCAATCATCTAATTACTTCTCTTTTAATTGAATGTAGAAATATTTTTTTTCTAGAAGCAATCATTCTGTAACTAGGTCTCACTGAAAACTTGCGCAGCTGGGGTCAGAAGGTGTTTATTTTGTCTGGGATTGTTAGGATACATCCTTGTTATCTGATTCAATATTTTATCAAATCATTAGACTAAAGGGACCTTCTGAAGACAGGGTCTTTCAGAGACACATATTTCCCATAGTCCCTTACTGCATTGTTTAGACTTAATTTTTCTCTCTTTACAAAGGGCAAAATAAGGTGTTTAGAGTGGGGAGTCTGTCCAATGACAACCAATCAGGAAGCCTTTCTGGAAAGACCTTTTCAATATGGTCAAAACAAAGATTTTCAAACAAGAGGAAAACAGAGTAAACCTGTTGCCTTCAATAATACCTTCTGGCTTTTATCTTCCCTGGTATCAGTAAACAAGCAAGGGACAAAAAAACCTTGACACAACCATCTTTATATTGCTACAAAATTTACTCTGGGGAAGAAAAAAAGTCATCTCATAAATTCCTGCACCCAGGGTAATAATTCAAAGTGTCTTGCCCATAAATATGTGTTGAATTGAATTTATGTAGCTCTTTACATTTATAGAGTGCTTCATACTCCACATCTCATTTGATCTTCTTAAATGTAGGTAACACAAGTATTACTTTCCCTATTCTATAGCTAAGAAAACTAAAACTCAGAAAAAGGAGACTTGTCCCCATTTGTGCAGCTGTTGTTGAGTAATTTCACAATTCTTTGTGACCCGATTTGGGGTTTTCTTAGCAAAGATACTGGAGTCATTTACCCTTTCCTTCTCCAGCTCATGTTATGGATGAGGAAACTAAGAAAGGCAAGGTTAAGTGACTTGTCCAGGGTCACACAGCTAGGAAGTGTCTGAGGCCAAATTTGAACTCAGGAAAATGTCATCCTGATTCCAAGTCCAGTGCTCTTTCCACTGTGCCACCTAGCTGCATTCAACTAGTAAGTTCTAGGAGTCAAATCCAGAGCTTTCTGTCTCCTCATCCAGAATTCTTTTTATTACACTCTAAAACAGAAACATAATTTAAAATATTTACACCTGGCAAACATTGCTGGGAGACAGGAAGGTGGAAAACATCAGAGAAGAGACCATATTTGGAGGCATAGCCCATGGTATACTATTAGGCAGATTCTTAATTAATTATTCTTGTTGATGGCATAGTGACCCATACTTTAAGTCAAAAGATGTGAGTTGAAGTCCCATTTCTGACACAGAGTGGGTGTGTGTTCCTGGGCAAATCACTTAATTCCTTAATATTCTAGGCATTTCTCTAAGACTACAATCTTAAATAAAACGCAGATCTGCCTTAATAGATGTAGTTTCCTCACCTAGAAGTTCCCAGTCTCCATCCCCAAATAGGTACTAACAAAGTTCACTCATATACACCTACCTTGAAAGAATTGCTAAATATGAACTCAATTACAAGCACATTCTAATGAGAACACATAGAACTACCTCAAATAAGTCAGAGTTGCTTTGGATAAACAAGAATCTGAATCACCTGACCTCCCCCTGAGACTCAAAGGGATCTGCTCAAAGAAGCACTCAACTTTTCCCTTGAACTATTTGCATCTGTACCTTCTGCTCAACTTATTCTTTCAAGAGAGATGCATTCATTACATTAATCAGAACAGAGGCTATGGTGAAATAAATGAAAGTTATTAAAGAGAGGGAGATGAATGGCACTGAAGGTGTCAGTTTGTTTTGCCAACACCAAATTCGTTTCCAGAAAAAACCCCTTATCAATTTCTAGGGAATGCTTTGTCCTGTCAGGGAGGACACAGTAATAATGTACTTTATGGCTTGGTTAGAGCTGGTGCAATGACACCAATCTAAATAAGGCTGAAGGGAAAGCTTAATCACTCCTGTCATTGACCAGTTATTAACATTTTCAAACAAGGGCAATAGAGGGAAAATTCTGGGAGGTCATTTTGGATTTCAGGAGACAAAAGGGAAAATGCATTTGAAAGGTATGTGTTTGTATCAGGAAGTGAAGTGTGAGATATTTGCCTTTGAGTGTGAGGGCACCAGGCAAGAAGGCTCTGAACCACCAAGAAGGATTTGCCTTTGCCCTACGATGAATACTGGATGCAAGAAGCTGAACTAGTGATGTTTGGGTATTCCTCCTTGGTGGTCCTCTAAGATCATTCCTTTGCTTTTGTATAACATACCTCATGATTGGCAGGTGGGGCGGAAAATTGAAGTATCAAAAGACATTGTACATGCTTGATTATATCTCCCAATGTACATTTGAGGGGAAATTATCACCTTGTCCTCATTTCAACCAGTAAAATAATCTCCCCACAGAGCTAGTTCATCCCAAGGTCACACTTGTGCTACCAGTGAAGAAAGGAACAGAAGATCTAATGTTCCCTCTCCCAGCTTCTGGGAGAGTGCATAGGACAGTTATTTTCCCTTTTTTATCTTAGAAGTCAAATAGTTAATGCCCTTAAAGAACCAAAGGGTGAAATTATCCAATGATGAATAATCCTTGTGAGGTGACTTCCCCTTCCATAAGATACAAAAAGTCAGGGGGGAGGAGCCAAGACAGCGGAGTAGAAACAGCTCATCCAAGCCACTCTACCCCTAGATTCCACCCAAACTATGTAAAAGGGGACTCTGAACAACTTCTGGAGCCCCAGCACCCACAGAACTACACAGAGAAGCTAACCTCCCGCTGAGGACAGCCCAGCAGCCCTGCAGGAAGGACCAGCGCAGCACTCTGGGAGCCAGCGGGGAGCCGAGCCAAGCCAAGCAGAGCCCAGGTCCACGTGAGCCAAGGTTTTAGCTCCAGGGCGGCAGGGCCAGCAGCTGGCTGGAGAGACCCCAGAACACCAGCAGCTGTGGAGATTCCAGAATTATCAATATAGACATGCCTAGGACAAAGTAAGAGGTTAGTGCCCTACAAGCTTTGGGACCAGTATTTGGGGAATGCATCAGTTTCCTCCCCTGGGGGCTAGAAGCCAGTGAGGACACACGCCATTTTATAGTTTTCAGAGGCAGCTCCAGCTCCTGGCCTGCAAACTGTAGGGAGATCCAGTGATCAGTCTTGGCGGGGGCGGGGGGGGGGGGGGTAATCACTCTTGTTTTAACCTCCCTGGATGTGGATTGTGATCTGGGGTGGAAGTCGTGGGTGGGTTTACAGCTTGCCAGAAATGGAAGTTGCCCTTCCACACATTTGGGACGAAAATTCTCCTATCTGTCAGCAAAGCCATAGTGTGGCAACAAGCCCAAAAGTCAAGTAATTAAGTGGCAACATGCCAAGGCAAAGGAAACAGAAAAATGCAACCCTAGACTCCTATTTTGGGGGCATAGAGTGGGAAAAGGACTGTAAGGTAAGTCCTGCTCCAAAAGCCCCAGGGGAAAACATGAGTGGGTTGCAGGCCATAGAGGACCTTAAGAAGGACTTTAAAAGTCAAATAAGAGAAGTGGAGGAAAAATTGGAAAGAGAAATGAGAAGGATGCAGGAAAAGTATGGAATGAGGGTCAACAGCCGGACTGAGGAAAATAACACCTTAAAAAATAGACTAACTCAAATGGCAAAGGAGGCTCAAAAGGGCAATGAGGAGAAGAATGCCTTAAAAAGTCGAATTTGCCAGATGGAAAAAGAATCTCAAAAGTTCACTGAGGAGATTCATTCCTTCAGAGTTAGACTGGAGCAAATGGAAGCTAATGACTTTATGAGAAATCAAAATGCTGTTAAACAGACACAAACAAATGAAAGAATAGAAGGCAATGTGAAATATCTCATGAGAAAAACCACTGACCTGGAAAAGAGATCCAGGAGAGACAATTTAAAATTTATTGGACTACTTGAAAGCCATGATCAAAGAAAGAACCTAGAAATCACCCTTCAAGAAATTCTCAAGGAAAATTGCCCTGATGTTTTAGATCCAGAGGGCAAAATAGAGGTTGAAAGAATCCATTGATCACCTCCTGAAAAAGATCCCGAAAAGAAAACTCCCAGGAATATTATAGCCAGCTTCCAGAATCCCCAGATTAAGGAGAAAATACTCCAAGCAGCCAGGAAGGAACAATTTCAGTATTGTGTAAACACAATCAGAATAGCCCAGGACCTGGCAGCTTCTACACTGAGGGATCACAGGGCATGGAATATGATATTCCAGAGGGCAAAAGAACTGGGAATGAACCCAAGGGTCACCTACCCAGCAAAACTGAGTATTTTGTTTCAGGGGAAAATATGGTCATTCAGTGGAATAGAGGACTTTCAAGCATTCTTGAGGAAAAAACCAGAATTGAATAGAAAATTTGACATCCAGACACAAGAAGCAAGAGATGCCTGAGAAAGTAATCAGGGAAAAGAAATCAAAAGGAACTTATCAAAGTTGAACTATTTACATTCCTATATGGAAAAACAATAACAGTGATTGATGAAATCTTTCTCACTATGAAAATAATGGAATAAGTGTGTGTGGTCATATGAATACATATGTGAATGTGTGTGTATATGGTTACAGTTATATACAGATAGAGGGCATAGTTTGAATTTGTTGGGAAGGGAGAATATTCAAGGGATGAAATTATGAGGTGAGAGAGGAAAGTGGCAAGAGGAGATGGGGAGAGACAGGGTAGTGTAAACTATCTCATGTAGAAGAAGCAAGGGGAAGTGGTTGCAAGGGAGGGGGAGAATAGGAAGGCAAAAAGGCAAAACTATATTCTCATTGAATTTGGTTCAGGGAGAGAATGACATACATACTAAATGGGATATCTCAAACTACAGCAGAATAGGGGGAAGGGGGATGAGAAGAGGGATGATGGATGGGAGGGCATCCTTGGAGGTTGGAAGCACCCACTATAGAAGAGGGACAGGATCATGTAGGGAATGGACCAGGTGGGCGGTGGGATGAGTAGGAGGGAATCATAAGCTGCCTTGTACAATATATCTACTAAGATAATGTTTTGCATAGCTAGACATGTACAACATATACTGAATTACTTATCTTCCCAGAGGGAATGGGTGACAAGGAAGGAAGGAAATGGATCTGAAATTCGAGGTCTTAACTCTAAATGTTTCAAATATATATATATATATATATATATATATATATATATATACTATTATTAATACTCTTTTGCTTGTAATTGGGAGATAAGATGTGCAGGCATTGGGACACAAAGATTCACCTTCCTCTAATGGAAAAGTCGAAGGGGGTATGGGAGAAGATATGGGAGAGAGCAGATTGGAGTAAACGATATCTTGAGGGACTGCTATTCTGGGAGGGTGGGTAGGGGAAAAACGGGAGGGGGGATGATTGTAACTCAAAATTTGGTGGAAATGAATGATGTAAAACAGAAGTTAATAAAGCATTTGTTTAAAAAAAAGATACAAAAAGTCAGGTCATTGGTGGTTCCTGTTTTCCATCATGGTGCTTCTCTTCTTAACCATTTTAATGTATTACTATAAATATTGTCTGTGTTGCTATTGTCATCGTCACTGTCTGAAACCAGTTACTCTTAAATGCCACTGGGTAAAGATAGCCCTGGGTGAGGAGGAATTTACATAACAAGACCACCTGACCAGCTTCAAAAGCAGAATGAGTATTAAATGCACAGTGAATGAGTGGGAGGTCTAGCATGGCCAACCCCTATCTTATATTTCTCCTGAAAATGTTGCAACTATTAAGCTGTCTGCCCACAGACCTTCAACTTGCTGCTACTTTGGGCAGCAGGTAGGCACTCAATCACCATTGGCATTGTTTAACTATCCTTCCCCACCACTGGCAAGCCTGGAAGGATTAATTTTGGGCCACCAGGAATGTCTCTAAACACTATTCTGATGTCAGCAAAGTGTGTGTCTTTTGGGCTTTTCATTTCTTCTTGGGACTCTTTGCATTATCTTATAGTCCTCCCAACCCCAGCCCAGTGCCATCTTATTATATCAGGTCATATCTCAAGAGTCTGCTAAATATCCAACATCTTCCTATGAATCCATTTAATGTATTCCTGCTTCAAGGAAAGTATGCATTTAAAAGAGGAGGATGAATATCCAAAGTAATTTAATCTACCCTTTCCCACATTACTAGACCACCCTGAAGAATTCCTATTGGGCTGAAAGGCTCACTCCAGACAAAATTTTGAAATATGTCTTTAGGGCTTCAAGAAAGCTTGTTAAAACTGGTATAGAGGAACTTAGAGATCATTTATTCCAACCCCATATTTTATTAAAAGAAGAAGAAGAACTAAAATTCATAAAGTTAAATGAGTTACCCAGGACTACACAGCTACTTTGTGGCAGAACTAGGCTTTGAAATCAGGTCTTCTAATTCTAGCCCAATGTTCTTTCTACTTCATCAACTTTTCTTTGGGTTCTTTGGCTCCAGAAATTGAATTTATACTCTGTGGCATGTGGATGAGGGGGTGTTCCTTGGTACATAGGTAATCTGGGAATATTACCAGAGCATAAGTTTAGTCCTGCTGGTAGGCAAAGGTTGATTATAGTCCAGGAAGCCCTTAAAGACTGAAGAGTCAAATTCTAGAAATGTCAGGCAGAGTTTCCAAGTGCAATGGGGATTGTTGACCTCTTCCCAGAGACATGACAATAGTAAAATGCTCATTGGACTATATGAATATAGATATTTAGCTAGGAAACCATAGAATTCAGTCCAACAAACCCAAATGTCATGGGTACCTATTAAATTCCAACTATATCAAAAGCATCCTGGCAGAGTGGACAACAAGCTAGCCTCAGAATCAGGAAGGCCTGAATTCAGGTTTCAACTACCATTCCAAGCATCCATGTGAATGGTGAAGCATCATGTAACCTCTCAGTCTCCCAGACTACCTTCTAAGATTACAAGCTATGGAGTAGTTGCAGATTCACACTGGTAAAGAAAGGGCTGCCCTCACTGGGATTTGCCAAACCAATGAAATCACAAGACTGGACAAAGGATAGCAACAATAATTACTCATTTACAATTGCAGGGCACTGTGCTAGGTTTGGGGGATAAAAAGGTAAAGTGCTCTCAAAGAGACAACAAAGACCCAAAAGATAGAGGCTAAATAACCAATGATTGCTATGAGCCACAAAAGCAGCTATTAGCAGAGCTGAGATTTGAACACAGGTCTTTTGACTTGAACTCTATTACTGTCTATTACTTGAACTCTGTACTGTCACTGTACCATGAGTGACTGGGGAAATATCAAGTTAATATTTTGGATATGTTCCACCAGTCTTACCTCTATGTGATCATATCTTCCAAACAGTCTCTGTAGGATTTGGAGTCCCACAAAGGAAGGAAACCATAGTGAAAGATAATTTGATTTGGGGGAGCAGGGGTGGAGGGGAGCCCAGTTGTACTAGGAAATGGGAGATGAATTATAAAGTTTTAATCAAGAGCCTTGGATTTAAGTGTGATTCATTCCACCAACTTTACTTTGCCAATGCAGAAACAGTGTTCACACTAATAACATATTTCAATGTGAATGTCTTTTTAAAAATCCTTAATTTGAGGTCTAATTCACTTGATAGCCTCTTTGAGAAGACAACTGCACATTCAAAGCTAACACCACAGGAGTGTATTTAAGACCAAAGAAGAGAGAGAGAAAGAAGGGGGAGTGGGGGAATGTTATATACTGGATGCTGCAGCACATTATTAAATTTCCTGATTTCTGTGTCGTCAAAGGCAGGAGTGAGACCTCTTAATAAACTATCACTCAGAATTTCACAGGAGGCAGTAATTAACAGCAATAGCAAATACCTTCTCCATCAGTTAAACTGAGCTGGGCGGTGATAGGAGATAGAGATTCAGAGATAGAGAACAGAGACACAGAGAATGAGAGAGAAAAACAGAAATCCTTAGGAGAAAAATGAGCTACCAATAATGTAAACACAGAATCCAGGACAAGCAAGCAGCAAGGGGCAACAGGAAATATTTTACAATGGAATCCAATATAATTTCACAATATTTCTTTCCTCAGCGGAGAGAGCAAACAAGCCAAGTTGGGATCAATGAGTTGATTTTGATAGGTCCAGAATAACAAAGCTGCCAAGAAGACATAAATGCCAACCAAAAATATGTCCATGCCCTCACCCTTCCCCTCCTTCACCCTCTGTGGAACAGATTTATGTTTTTGTTGAGAAGAGACACTCATAGAAGTATCCCTAACACTACCCATCCATCCTCAATGCTCTTCCATTCTTTGCACATGCAATGACTCTTAGGTTACTAAGATACTGATCCATAGATGATACCTCCTGTCTATAAATGTTCTATTGACTTGACTGTCTATTAAGGATGGGAAAAATTGGTCTATATGTATACATGGTGAAAACAGGGAAACTGAGGGGCTAATGGGAATGATTCTTGCTTCCATTTATAGCCAGCTTTCAGTTGGACACCTGGCAGATTATCCAAACTTTATCTTTTCTTTTCTCTGGTTTTATTGCACTAAGGTCATTAATCCCCACCAGGACTAACCCTGAAGGTGGGTTGAGCTGTCAACTGCCTGACCACATAACCCAAAGGTGACTGAAAAATACTGCCTGTTCAGAAATATATCCAATGCTAATATGGCAGTTTTGTCTTGTGTAGAATTCCTATCATTAGAGTCATTCCTTTGTTTTACATATAAATAAAAGTATTTTACCTTCAGAATATATTTCAGTGCCTTTATATTTGTTAAGACTAGGCTCTTGTCTAGCTTTCTTCTCATGACTTTGATGTAGAGCTCCTATTGAGGAAAGGCTCTCTACCAATATGAATAGACAACTGTTCACAACTGTACACAACAGTGTACAGTCTTTGAGAGTTGCTGAGGTACTTGGAAATTACTCATCTTGAGTCACAAAACTAGTATGAATTAAAGTAAGGACTTGATTCCAGATCCATCCTGATTCCAAAGCTAGACCTCTCTCCAGTTGCATATACTGACTTCTCTGATTAGTACATTAAAATGGATTATTGTATCGGATTACTTGCTAGCCTTCTTGGAAGCCACAGATAGCCTGTCCCTGAATATATAAGATATAACATATGGCCTAAATTTCTGTGAAAGGAGATGAGGTAGAACATGGTAGGAAAGCACTCTAAGTGGCCTGAAAACAGCATTGAGCATTAAATGAAGATAGCTGGTTTGTATTCAATATATTAAGAAAGGTCATGGACAGATATAACTGAAGCTATGGTAGTGAGAGTGGAGAGATTTAGCCCAAAGATCCCAGGCCTATGGATATGGGATTTAAGATTGAGAAACCTTTAAAAGGTTTGTCAAGTATATGACCTTTTTTTACTCCAATGAACAAGAATGATAACCAGACACTAACCTCTCAAGTGGTGAAGAGCTACTTATTTAAAAGTGTACATGTACCCCAGGAAGGTGAGGATGAATTGTAGTAGTAAGCAGATTATGTGGCAATGAAAATCAGCAATCATTTTTTAACTAACTACTATGAATCAGATAAACCCAGATGCCATTTTTTAAAATAAATGCTTTAGATAGCAATTCCTGTTCTAGAGACTATGGGATACATAGAGATGAAATTAGTAAAAGTCAGATGAGGGGAACTTGAGTGGAGATGTTGAAATGGTGAGGGGCACCCAAATGGAGAATAGTAAGAGCATCACAGATGCTTTGCTGGTCACAGGATTCAAAATGGGGAGGACTGTTACAGATGCTTCAGTGGGGACTCTCCACCTGATTCCCCTTTAAAGAGGAGGCTTCTGAAGCTCAGAGCCCAGAAGTGTCTTCCCTAAGGTGAAATACAGAGCTAGAATTCAGCCTATGTGCTCTTATTCTAGATTCATTCTTTTTTCCAGTGACAATTGTTCCTACGTCACAATTTGGCATATGTGGAGTGAGGCCTCTGGAGGCTAAAGAGGAAAAAAGGAAAGAACACGAAATGCAAACCCATCAGTTTTGCCACTTGTGAGCAGCTTTAGTAAGAGGCTTGATGAAAGGAGTTCTAAAATCTCCTTTGGAGCAAATGAATTTGGGGGATTATCTGTGTATCTCCACGGTCTCCCCTACTTCTGCTATCTGGAAAAGTAGACACTTTTCATTATTGATTAAATGTCTTGAGTTCTAGAGGAAACAGCTACAATAAATACTTGAATTTGGTTCAAGTTCATATTTTCATAGCACTTTTAAATATTATGAAATACTTTCCTCAGGAAAGCCCTGTGATATGGGGTGTGAGAATTATTATTTCCACTTTGCAGATGAGGAAAAAGATTCAGAAAGGTTCAACTATTTACACATAATCATGAAGCTCAGGATTGTCAGATCTGGGCCTTGGACCTGGGCCTGATGACTCGAATTCTGGCATTCTTTCTGTTATACCAGGCCTGTTTCCATTGGCAGAAACTCCCCCACCAGAAAGGAGGAAAGAAAGACAAAGGGAATGTCATCTTCTGTTTCTCCTTTATACTATCTCCTAGAAAACTTCCATGAGAAAAGAATCAGTATGTTCCTAGATTCATCTGCCTAACCTTTCAAAAGTAAGCCACCTTTTGATTAGTATATTTATAAATACCTAGCTCTTTATTTTTTTTTTGTTTTACTACAGATTTTAAGTCATTAAACACTATCACCAACTAAAAACATTTTTCTGGCATCTAGCCAGTTTGGTCTGGGAAATAAGCAAAATAAGCAATTTCTTTAGCATAACTGTTCATGCTATCCAAACCAGCACTTGGAAATTTTGGGGGAAAAATACTGAATGAATATCAGAATTGGATTATTACAATTGGGTACATTTTTGGAAGGTGGTAGTGGGAAGGATATAGGGTAAGAAAAGAATGGCTCAGGGCTTCTGGATTTCAGCCAATGTACCCTGTGGGAACTCTCTGTTTGCATAGAGAGTTAAGTTTAAAATGTGAAACACATTGATTTTGCTGGGGAGAACAATGCACAGGTGTCTTTATTTCTTCATAAAACAATGGTAGCTCCACATCAAGCCCCAGGACCTCAGATGGATCCCCAATTTCTCGCTTGCAGTCCCATCACTTTAATAACCCATGGAAAATCACTTAACTATTTTTTTCTTGCTATCTTTCTCTTCAAACACTGACCAATTTTCTCCAGAAACAGGCTTCTCTGTCTATCAGTCATTATTGCTCCCCTAGATGAAATAGCTACTGAGAGGCAGACCTGAGATTTTAACCTAGGCCTCTTGACTCCTAGTGCAGGGAGGGTATATCTAGAGTAGGGCAACCTGGGGAAGCTAGAGATCATGCCATATAAAGTGCCCGGAAGGAGCTGGGGATTTTATCCTGGCAAATCGAAGATAGGCAAAGGTGGGGAAGAGGAGGGGTTCCCAATTGCTATCTTATGTTATCTGTGTGGTTGTCTTATAGAAGAAGAGTTACACTTGTTCTGCTAATTTAAAACAGACAGAACCAGGAAAAATGGAGGGGCAGAGAATTGCAGAGAGGCAGAATTAGGCTATAGGTAAACAACAAGAACCACAGATTAGAGCTTGGTTGCTGGTAATCAGTTATACTGCCTCTAGAGGCCTTCAAGAGGAGGATGAATGATCATTTTAAGGGATGTTGTACAGGAGATTTCTACTCTGAAGTCTCTTCTATTTTGTGATTCTGTGAGACTGGGTTCTCTCAGCTTGTTAGGGCAGGTCCATATGTTGTCCAAATCCAGGAACAAAACATGGACGCACTTAATTGGGTGTACTTGGTGATGCTAGTCTGTTTACTCCCTTTAACTATATCCTCACACGAAGACCAGAGGAGAGTTGAGAAGATGGGTGAATTTTTTTTGCCTAGTCCTGTGTTAATGCATGCCCCTATAGTTCTTCAGAGATATAACCTAAGGCAAACACCTCAGCTCAACCTAGAGATGACCACCAACTGATATCCCTGATAGTATTCTTTGGTTCTCACCAGAAAACATCTCACATTTCCTTCTTGCAAAAGTACCTTTCCCTCAACTCCCCTGTTGTGAATTTAATAACTAGAAGAGATTTCTCTTACCTTTCCAAGAATTAAAATATTCATATTTAAATCCTTCTAAACCCTCTCTTTGTTTAATGCCTTTCAACTTATTTCCTCAGTCAATTGTATTCTATGGCTGATGAAGTCATAGCATCACAGGTCTAGAAGTGAAAGAAATCAGAGAGGGTCTTCTAGTCAAGAAGTGTCAAGTTCACCCTGGAACTAGCACACAAAACTGCCTATCGCAGCCCAAATTTGATTAAAATGTAATTTGGAAATGATTTTTAAATATTAATAAAATATAATACAACATATATAATGTTAATTTGTGATTTTCTAAAACAATGTGAGGTCCCAGGTATCTGTTTCTATCAGAGATTAATAGCACTCATCTATTTCAATCCCCTCATTTTACAAAGGAGAGAACTGAGACCCAGAGAGTTTATGAAATTGGCTTGAGGTCACCTAGACAATAAATAATAGAACCAGGGTTTGAAACCAGATCTTTTTTACTCCATATCTCACACCTGGGTAACAGTATCACATTGATTTATTAGCTGCAATATATAGTTCTCTTCCAATGTCCAACTTTTCCCTCCAAATACACAGAAAACAGGGTTTTCTGAAGATTCTTCATGTATTTGTCAACTCTTCAAGGCTTTCCAGAATTCCAAGCCCTTTACTCCAAGCAATGAAGACACAAGGACCTCCCGGAGAAACAGAGGAAAACTCTTGCTGCCAGAATGCCTAGAGCTAACTCCTAGGAGGATGTCAAATCCTGTTCACATATCTATCGCCCCTAACCTTGAGAGAGGACTGCTGGGAAAGTCAAGCTCAGGATAAAGTTAAAGTCTGTCTAACTTTCCTCAGGCAGTAGGTTCTGGAAGTCAGTCCAAAGTCAGGGAAGTCAACAATGTTTTTCCCGTCCATTAGGTTTATCAACTCTCTGCATATAGTATACGGTCCATTAAAGGAGCTGTGTGATGCTTACAAGAGAAACAAAACAATGGTCTCGATGACAGCAGCAGCCATCCTGAGAATAATGGATACATTTCCTATGAGGAAAAAAACAACAACTCCAAACTTTATAAGTCAAGTCAATTTTGTAGAAGAAAGTTTCATTTATCTCTATCCATTACTCATATAGGAAGCAGTAGTTTAAAAAAAAAGTACATAGGATTTAGAGCTAAAAGGGAAATTGGAGATCATTTAAGTCAAAGTCCTAATTTGACAGATAAAAAACCCTGAAACTCAAAGAGGTAAAGGGACTTCACCTAGGTTCACCCAAGCTGTGAGTTACAGAGCCAAGATTCAAACTGAGGTCCTTTGATATCAACTATTCGACCATATTTCAACCACACAAAGTTGTCACACTATAGTCAAACTACTCCTTTATCACTGGGAGTGGATCCTCATTTCAAAATTGAACTCAGTGATCATTTTGAGAACCTATCACATACAGGTCACTGTACTTGGTGCTTTGAGGTGTACAAAGATAGGTAATCCAAAAACCTCAAAGAACTTTGCGTGTAAGTGGAAGGAGAGGAGAAAAATTATGCCAAATAAATAATAAAAAACAGGATTGCTAAGTGCCTGAAAAGTCCTGGTGGGCACACAGAGACTTATACACATGTACATTCACCGACAGAGAACTATGGAAGATTAAAGCAAAGAGAGATTGCCTCTGTTTGGGGACCAGGAAACACTTTATCAAAGGAAGTGTCCTTTGATAAAGGTCTTGAAGAGTGAGTAGGCTATCATGAGAAAGACATTTTCAGCAGAAGAAACAGTCTTTAAAAAGGTACAGAAAGGTAAGAAGATCTTTTGGAGAGGGGGATGTGGGGGAACAGAAAGTCTCATATGGGACACAAATATGGCTGATATGGGACACAATTAGCTTAATATTGAGTAATAAGGAAGCCAAATTTAGGCCATTTGAGGAGAGCCCTGAAAGTCATGCTCACTTATTTGGTTGGCAATATGGGGCATGAATATTTTTAGCAGGGAAAAGAGAAAATGGTATAAAGAAGACATATGTGCTGTGCATTAGGAACCTAGTGTCAGGCTCTGTTACTATTTGATATTGCAGAAGTCATATAATCTGCCAAAATAAGGATTTTAAAAGACCTCAACAGACACAAACTGAATGAGATAAAATGTAATAAGTATAAATATAAAGTTTTACATTTGGATTCTAAGAATCAACACAAGAATAGAACTGGGAAAGCTTGGGTGAAGGTTAAGCTTGGGTGGAAAATGGCGATTCTAGTGAACTGAAAACCCAAAGCAATCTAAATGAGAGCCAAAAGGGGGGGTCTCTCTCAATCTTAAAGCACAATAAGAGAGATAGAGTATCTATAAGAGAGAAGCTATACCTCGTCACTTGCCCATGATTGCTCCCCCTCACATACACACCTCATACTCTTCCCTAGCCAAACCACATTGAGAATATTTTATTGATCTTTAGGTAACACAAAGGACAGCAAAAAGGGAAACAAGTGCAGAGGAGGACAAACAAAAGGAGTTGCATCTATAAACCATGCCATGAGAGCAAATGATGAAGTAGCTAGAGATAGCATAAAGAAGAGAAATATTGTGGGGTGAGGGGAAGGGAGGTTGATGATAAGTGTCTTCAAGAGGGACTTTATTTCATTTTTTTCCTGTTTGACCCACATGGTAGCACTTTAAACAATAAATAGAAATTACAGAGACGGAGACACATTGTAAGGAAAATGGCCCTAATAACTAAAACTGTCCAAAAGTGAAATGAATTACCACCCTAAGTAATGAGTTCTTTTTATTAGAAATCTTCATGTGGAATTCAGATGACCACTTGTTAGGGGATGTTTCAGAGGGGGTTGCCAATAGGAACAGATTACACTAAGTGGACTCCAGAGTCCCTTCTAGCTCTGAGGTTTTGTGATTCTGTGATCCATGAGTCTATGAATAGGTCAATGATCAAGAACACTGGTGCTTCCTAGTAATTAGAGACAGTTTTCCCATGGTCATTAGCCCAATTGTTCAGAGCCCTGTGGTAATACATTCTATTCCTATGAGGGCAACAGACTTTGTGCTGTTCCTTTCACGATCACAATACCTGGATTGAGTTCTTAGACCTGGCCTCAGAGAAATAGTATATCAGAGAAAGAATTTCTAATGAATAGGAAGATGAGTACCCTCAAAATTCAGATGAACTTATGGGACCATCTGAGGGTGGGAACACCCTGTGAGGCTCCATCTTGTCCAGAGGAAAACTAAAACATATCAAAAGCTATTGGGGAAATGCAGGTAGTGCCCCAGAGAGTTCCATATAAAGGTCAAAATAAAAGTTAGTAGTCCTAGAATTTTGAAGACAAAAGTCAAATTCCAGGCTATGTCAGGGTAAATTTCCTTCAAAGCTGTCTAAGACATTTCACTGGTTTGAGCTAGGATTTCTTATACTTAGAACCCAATGGACCATACTCTTCATATTCTGTGCTTCTCACAGCCTTGAACCTTACCCTACTGACTAAACTGCTCAGATATCAGACACCTTTCCTTCTGTGCTTGCTCCTTATAGTGACTTGTACTTAGTCTGATTTCAACCACAGTCTTTGAACAGTTCTCAGGTGGGTAGCCTATCTGTTTTGGTTCTAGATAATTTGATTGTCATAGGCTAACCTCTTAACTCTAAGGGTCAGCCATCTGACAACATATATGTGAGAATAACACAAGGGAAACAGGCTGAGAGAATGATCTAACTAGATTCAACAACCCAGTATTAAGTAAACCCAAAAAAGTAAAATGCTTGGGGAAGAGCTCCCCATTTAACAAGAAATAATGGTAAAATAGAAAGAGGTTTAGGAGAAATTAGGTTAAGACAAACATCTTACACTACATACTATGATAAGTTTGAAATAGATATATGATCTGCATTAGACTAGAAAAAATTAGAAGAGTACAATGGAGATCAATCATACCACTAATGAAAAAAAAAAAAAACAGTTGAGCATTCTCCTTAGGGAAATGAAAGCCCATATAGAGAATGATTTCTGTAAGGGAATACAATTATTTAGATGAGTACAAAGAGTTAGAGAGTTATCCAGAAAAGATCATGTTATTATGGTTTCATTAAGAGAACCATAGTATTCAGGATTAGAGACACTATACAGTTATCCCTTTTAAAGCATGACTTTCCCCATTGTGGTTTTAATTTATCACAGGTCAGCATAAGAAATTTAATGGGAATTTTTTGGGAGTTTTGTGGAAGCTGAAGACAACTCAGAAAGGCCAGCAGACAACACAGAACAAATTTAGAAACTCAGAAATGCATAAAATATATGTATAGCATTGTATAATATCAACATATTTTATCTTTTAATATCACAATGATTCAGATTTATTCTCTGATATGAATATAATACAAAATATTTTTACACACATATTCCAGATCATGGGGGTACCATGTCCCTAATGCACTCAATGTGCAAAGGATAACTCTGCTGTGCAATGCCCTTAGTAGATTATATGTGGACTACCATGTTCAGTTCTTGGAACCACATACTGAACTTCAAAGTATTTTAGAGCAGGCTCTCCAGGATAGTGAAAGTAGTTCAAATCTTCCCATATACAGATCAGTTGAAGGAATTAGGGTCAAATATCCTAAAGAAGAACAGGCCTAAGGAGGGCATGGTAGCCCTCTCTAGATATTTGAAAGACTGAGAAGAGAAATTAGGTTGGTTTTGCTTGACTCCAGAAGGCAAAACAAGGGACAATGGATAGAATTTCCACAGGTACAAATTTAAACTTGTTTAGCATAAAGGTGCATAATGATTGCACTTATTATAACTTTGAATGGATACCTTGAGAAATAGTCCTTCTCCCTCACTGAAGTCTTCAACAAAGGGTCCCTTGTCAGGTATGTTTTAGAGGGGATAGGGATTCTAAGTCATAAGTCCTTTTCAACTAAGATTCTGTGATTTTGTGTTAGTCACTCACTTGATTCTTAACTCTTTACAGTCAGACCTCTGACTTCATATAAAATGGAAATTATTCTCTCTAAAATTCCCAGTGATCTTTCATTTGCCATATCTAATGGTCTTTTCTCAATCCTCATCCTTCTTCACTTCTCTGCTGTTTTGCCACTGCTTATCTCCCTCCTCTCCTTGATACACTTTTTTCTAAGTTTTCCTTATATACATATATATTAGTTTACAACATTCATTTCCACAATATTTTGAGTTACAAATTTTCTCCCAATTTTTCCCCTACCTACCTACCACCCCCAAACAGCAATCCCACTGAATATCCCCTCCCCCAATCTGCTCTCTGCTATATCTTCCCCCATCTTCCCTCTGACTTTCCAGTAGGACATGGTGGATTTCTATGCCCCAGTGCCTATATATATATATATATAAATATATATATATAAATATATATATATATATTTAAACATGTGATTTTAAACCTTTGAATTCCAGATTCTTTCCCTACCTCCCTTGTCATCCACCCTTATTCAGAAGATAAGCAGTTCAATACAGGTTGTACATGTGTAGTTATGTAAAACATTTCCATAGTGGATATATTGTGAAAGACTGACTATATTTCCCTCCATCCCACCCCACCCCCCACTTGTTCTATTTTCTACTTTGATCCTGTCCCTTTTCAAAAGTGGGTGCTTCCAACTTCCCCCCCAGCTTGCCCTCCCTTCCATCATCCCCCCTCTCATCCCCTTCCCCCTACTCTCCTGTACAATGAGATTCCCTGTTTAGTGTGTATGTCATTCCTACCCTAAACCAAATCCATTGAGAATAAGGTTGACTCATTCCCTTTTGCCTTCGTGTTCTTCCCCTCCATTGTAAATGCCTCTTCTATATGAGATAATTTACCCCATTCTATCTCTCCCCATCTCCTCTCATTATATTACTCTCCCACCTCTTAATTTCACCCTTTAAGTATCATTCCTGCCTATTCAACTGGACCTGTACCCTCTGTCTATGTATACCTGTACACATATATACACACACATTCACATATGTATTCATACACCCATATACCCTCCTATATAGACGTATATATGTATGTATGTATATATATGTGTGTGTGTGTGTGTGTGTGTATATGTGTATATGCTTATAATTCCCTCCCACTCATCCCACCCCCCACCTGGTCCATTCCCTACTTGATCCTGTCGCTCTTGTATAGTGGGTACTTCCAACCTCCCCTCCTCACAAGGATGCGCGCCCATCCATCATCCCTCCTCACATCCCCCTTCCGCCTATTCTGCTGTAGGTTGAGATATCCCATTTAGTATGTATGTCATTCTCTCCCTGAACCAAATTCAATGAGAATGTGGTTTTGCCTTTTGCCTTCCTATTCTTCCCCTCCCTTGCAACCACTTCCCCTTGCTTCTTCTACATGAGGTAATTTACCCTACCCTGTCTCTCCCCATCTCCTCTTGCCACTTTCCTCTCTCACCTCATAATTTCACCCCTTGAGTATCCTCCCTTCCCAACAAATTCAACCTATGCCCTCTATCCATATATAACTGTAACCATATACACACACATTCACATATGTATTCATATGACCACACACTCTTCTTCCATTATTTTCATAGTGAGAAAGATATCATCAGTCCCAGTTATTGCTTTTCCATATAGGAATGTAAATAGTTCAACTTTGATAAGTTCCTTTTGATTTCTTTTCCCTGATTACCTTCTCAGGCATCTCTTCCTTCTTGTGTCTGGATGTTAAATTTTCTATTCAATTCTGGTTTTTTCCTCAAGAATGCTTGAAAGTCCTCTATTCCACTGAATGACCATATTTTCCCCTGAAACAAAATACTCAGTTTTGCTGGGTAGGTGACCTTGGGTTCATTCTCAGTTCTTTTGCCCTCTGGAATATCATATTCCATGCCCTTTGATCCCTCAGTGTAGAAGCTGCCAGGTCCTGGGCTATTCGGATTGTGTTTCCACAATATTGAAATTGTTTCTTCCTGGCTGCTTGGAGTATTTTCTCCTTGATCTGGGGATTCTGGAACCTGGCTATAATGTTCCTGGGAGTTTTCTTTTTGGGATCCTTTTCAGGAGGTGATCAATGGATTCTTTCAACCTCTATTTTGCCCTCTGGATCTAAAACATCAGGGCAATTTTCCTTGAGATTTTCTTGAAGGTTGATTTCTAGGTTCTTTCTTTGATCATGGCTTTCAAGTAGTCCAATAATTTTTAAATTGTCTCTCCTGGATCTGTTTTCCAGGTCAGTTGTTTTGCCCATGAGATATGTCACATTACCTTCTAATCTTTCATTTGTTTGGATCTGCTTAACAGCATCTTGATTTCTCATAAAGTCATTAGCTTCCATTTGCTCCAGTCTAACTCTGGAGGAATGAATCTCCTCAGTGAACTTTTGAGATTCTTTTTCCATCTGGCAAATTCAACTTTTTAAGGCATTCTTCTCCTCATTGCCTTTTTGGGTCTCTTTGCCATTTGAGTTATCCTATTTTAAGGTGTTGTTTTCCTCAGTCAGGCTGTTGACCCTCATTTCATACTTTTCCTGCATCCTTCTCATTTTTCTTTCCAATTTTTTTCTCCACTTCTCTTATTTGACTTTTAAAGTTCTTCTTAAGGTCCTCTATGGCCTGCAACCCGCTCATGTTTTCCCCTGGGGCTTTTGGAGCAGGACGTCTGACCTCACAGTCCTTTTCCCACTCTATGCCCCCAAAGTAGGAGTCTAGGGTTGCATTTTTCCATTTAATTTGTTTCCTTTGCCTTGGCATGTTTCCACTTAATTACTTGAATTTTGGGCTTGTTCCCACTCTATGTCTCTGCTGCCAGACAGGGGAATTTTCGTCCAGAACATGTGGGGCACAACTTCTGTTTCTGGCAAGCTGGAAACCCACCCATGACCTCCACCCCAGATCACAATCCAGATCCAGGGAGGTTAAAGCAAGAGAGATTACCCACCAAGATTGATCACTGGATCTCCCTACAGTTCGCAGGCCAGGAGCTGGAGCTGCCTCTGAAAACTATAAAATGGCGTGTGTCCTCAGTGGCTTCTAGCCCACAGGGGAGGAAGCCAACGCATTCCCCAAATACTGGTTCCAAAGTCCATAGGGCACTAACCTCTCACTTTGTCCTAGGCATGTCTATGTTCATAATTCTGGAATCACCACAGCTGCTGGTGTTCTTGGGTCCCTCCAGCTGGCTGCTGGCCCTGAAGCCCTGGGGCTAAAACCTCGGACCTGGGCTCACCTCCCTGCACACCTGGGCTTGGCTCCCCACTCTCTTTGGGCTGCGGGCTCCCAGACCACTGTGCTAGTCCTTCCTGCAGGGCTGCTGGGCTGTCCTCAGCAGGAGGTTAGCTTCTCTATGTCATTCTGTGGGTGCTGGGGCTCCAGAAGTTGTTCAGAGTCCCCTTTTACATAGTTTGGAGGTAATCTGGGGGCAGAGTGGCTTGGACGGCTGTTTCTACTCCACCATCTTGGCTCCGCCCCTGTATAAATTTTTTTTAATAATGTTGTTCATGTAGTGATCTTCTGAAAGCATATATTTGTGTTATGTCATGGCCTCTCCTACTCAATAAACTCCATTGACAACCCTATCACTTCCAAGATCAAATGTAAAATCTTCTCTTTGACATTCAAATCCCTTCATAACTTGCCACTACCACCCACTTTCCAATCCTTTAACATATAATGGTATCCCCCAAACCATGCACTCTTTCATCCAGTGACAGCCTCTCCCATCCTTGCTATTCTTTCCACAAGACATTCCTTTTTAAACTCTGGGCATTTGATTTTATTTTCCTTCCTTTTATTTTTAATGAATAAGAAATTCCTGATGCCTTGAATTCTCTCCTTCATCTTCAATTCCTGGCCTCCCTTGGCTTCCTTCAAGTCCCAGCTAGAATCTTACCTTGTAGAGGAAGCCTTTCCTGATCCCCCTTAAGTCTAGTGCCTTCTCTTCTGTTGATTACCTCTATTTTATCCTGTATATAGTTTGTTTGTACGTAGGTATTTGAATGCTGGGTTTTTTTTTCCTCAAGGGACTGTGTGCTCCTTGAGATATGGAACTGTTTTGTGGGGTTTTTTAACCCTCTTTTTTTATATCTCTAGTGCTTCAAACAGTGTCTAGCACATAGTAAATGTTTAAAAAATTGACTTATTATGTTTTTATACTTTCTTAATAACTGAAAGTTCAATACTCAGCAATCTCATTATTTAATATCCTGAAAATGCTTTGTGTGTAGCCTCAAGTATGGAGGACAAAGTTGTTACTGTGAGGATATCAAGTATTTTTTTCCTAGACAATCCTAATCGGTTCAAAAAGGCAGGTCTGAATTTTCTCTCAGTTTGGCATCTGCAAAAAAAAGTAACCAGAATTCAAACAGAGCTTATGTACAACCTGAAAGCTTCTATGACCCCCTGCATGTTAACTGATGCTGTTTAGCGAGCCTGGGTGCTGTAATTACTACCTGAAGCAGATGATGGAGTCAGCACTTTATAAGGAATGCAAATTCCTCACCCTTCCTTTAGTACTCAGAGCAATACCATTAATTATGATGAATTTTTCTGATATTTGTGTGGCCCTGGTAGGTAATTCCTTAGGTATCCCTCTGTAATTTGACATCAATCATTGTCCACTTAGCATAAATTAGGGCCAAGATTTCTAGGTTGATTTTTCACTATTTGCTATTCTCATTCAGAGAAGCTGATACTTTCCTTAGACTATTTATTAAATTGTTTTTAAAGGGTCCTAATGGTATTTTAGTTGTGAATGTTTTCAAGTTTACTGTTCAGGTCCCTTTCTTAGCAAGAGCCCCTTGCATTTCAATAAGTTCTAATATCCTGTGTAGCAGAAAATCGAGTTTCTTTGGAGTGACTTAGAGCCTAGTAGAAGGAAACAGATTGAGTTTCATATCCTAATACTCTCCTCTATAATGGCTCAACTTACCCAAGTCACTACTCTATCCAATTTCCTCATATCCCACCTTATATTCATAACCCACTCATAACTAAAAATGAAGACTACCTAATGTTGACTGAAAATAATGAAAGAGCTAAAACATAGATGCTCTTTGTTATAAATTTTGATTGTCTTTTGTTTTTCTGTCATCTTTTATTTTCCAATATGGTTCTTCCTCACTTTAAGAGTCATTATTTTGTTTTTGTTTTTGTTTTTGGTGAGCAATTGGGGTTAAGTAACCTGCCCAAGGTCACACGGCTAGGTTTTTGTTTGTGTGTGCGTTAAGTGTCTGAGGCCGGATCCGAACTCAGGTCCTTCTGACTCCAGAGCCAACGCTCTACTCACTGCGCCACCTAGCTGCCCCAAGAGTAATTTCTTATATCAAAAAAGAGGAAGAGGAGAAAGAGAGAGGAGAGGAAAAGAGGAAAAAAGAGAGGGAAAAAAATCATCCAGACTAACCAACATATCAATTAAATCCAACCCTATATGCTGGGTGATACTTCTATAGCTACCACCTCTGTGAAAAAGGAAGGGAAGCACAATCTCTGATGTCTTTTTCAAAGATGATACTTGTTGGGCATAATTAAAGGCAGTTCAATTTTGATTTCCATGATTGTTCTTTTTATTGACATCACTGAAGTCTGTGTGCATACTCTTTTCCTGGGTCGTTTTGTATCATTTCATATTTCTTTCCATACCTCCTACATTCTTTATTTCTTACACCCTAGTAATGTTCCATAAGTTCTTTTTCCACAATGTGTTTGGTTGTTCCCCATTCAATGGTTAATCACTTTGTTGCTGTTTTCTTCTATTACAAAAAGTATTATTACTCTCTCTCTCTGTCTCTCCATATATATATATATATATATGTATACACACACACATATATACACACACACATATATATACACACATATACACACACACATACTATCCACACAAATGCAAATATTAGACTTTTCTCTTTTTTATTTCCTTGGGTTATATGTTCTTGGTAATGAGAACAGACCCCAAAATCTGAAATAGTTTTAGAAAGAAATTTATTAGGTCATTTGATAGAAAAGAGCTAGCCCGAAAGGAGGTATGGCAGTGTGGCTCCCCATTGTCCAGACACTGGAAGGTTTACATTATATAGGATTTAGATAAGAGTACCTTCATATAAACCACACATATAGTTAAATAAGCAAGGTATATTGAGATAGATATTAATAACTAAATATTTAATAAAATTTTGGTGAAGTCAAAGCACAAGTTAAGGTGAACCTATCAAGTCCTGAGTATGGCAACCCAAAACAAAAATGCTTTGAATGGATCCAGGAGCCAGGGAAACCCAAAATACCTTGGTTCCTTCTCCAGTATTACTGGAGAGTTACCAGGGTCAGGAGTATTCTGGGTACAGAAAACCTTTAATCACATAGGGTTAGATTTCAGAAGGATAACAATTTTTCCTGAACAATAAAATAAATCATTTTCCCCAACATATGTCCAATATTAGGATGTCTAGGTTGAATGATATGGATGTCAGTTATTTTCTTAGCATAATTCCAAAGTGATTACCATAACTCCAGAATGATGGTCCCAATATATAGTTTCACCAACAATGCTTTAGGGTTGCTTATCTTTTTACAATCTCTCTGACAATGAATATTCCAATATTGTATCACCTTTACCAATTTTCTGTGTGTAGGGTAAAATCAAAGATTTCTTTTTTCTAACTTATTGTTAGTGATTTGGAACATTATTTTGTACTGTTGATGACCATTTGGGTTCTTCTTTAGGGCATGATTTTTGCCTATGCATTGACCATGCTCATTGGCAAGGTTTTTAATTATGTAGTTCTGTTAGTTACCTATAGAGCTTAAATATCAGACCATTTTCAGATATTGGTGATTTGATTTCCCCCCTATTTTATTTAATGATTTTGACTTAAGTTTTTTTTTTATTATTTTATTTTGTTATTTTCTTTCTTTTCCCCCAAGAACCAACTTTTTGGGTTACCTTATTAATTGTCAAGTACTTATATTTTCCAATTTATCTATTTTCCTCTAATTTTAAAATCACCTCTTTAAGCCTTATTTTATTTTGATATTCCAATTTTATTCATGTCAAATCAGTTAATTCTTTCTTCGATTTTGTTTTCAAGAAATACATGTTCTCAGATGATGTTTCAGTGAAGAATGCTTTAGTTACAAACAAGAAATTTTGGCAAGTAACCTCACTATTAGCATTCTTTTATACATTGCTATTGTTTCTATGATTTATTTTTGTCCCATTCATTATTCCATATGTCAGTTTTCTATTAGTTCTCTTATGTTCTTTCTATTACTATTTTATTGCATCATAGTCTATGAAACATATATTTTCTGGTTTGTTTTTTGTTGTTTTTTGCCCTTTTTACATCTATGCTTTATTTCTTTGTGCCTTAGCACACAGTCTCTTTTTATAAACCATTGGGTATGACATCAATGTTTATTTTTTTGATATTGGCATTGAAAATGCCAAACTTTTATCTATAAATTCTTCAATAGTTTGTCCAGTTCTATAGTTTCCTTTTTGTTTAACTGTCTACATCTAAGAAAGGAATAAAGAAATTCACTATAATTACTATCTTACTGTGTAATCATCCAATTCTGTTGTTTTCTTAAATGCATTTAAATATCTTTTGGTACAAATACATTTTATTGATATTGTCTCATTATCTATGATTCTTTTAAACATAATATGGTTTCCATGTTTATCTCATATTGTGAATTTTATTTTTCAACTTGTCCTAAAACATGATTCTAACTTCTACGTTTTTTTTTTTTTGATTCATCAGACTCATAGTAAATTTCATCATTGGCCTCATTTTCATTCTATAGGTATGTTTATATTTTAGACATGTATTATATATGTACAAGTTGTTGGGTTTTGTTAGTCTTATCCATTCTGTCATTTTCTTTGATGTATTGGATTTCTTCCAGACTAAATCTATTGTGAGATACAACCATCTCCTTTCACAGGTTCACAATATTACCCCCTATGAAAAAACTTTTCAGGAACAACCACATCCCATCCATTTGACTGGAGCTAATCCCTCTCTCCAACCACCTTCACATGCTTCTGTCATAGTGAACCGTCTTGTCTCAATAGACAATAAGAAGATCTATTCCTTTGCTGTTCAGCAATGAATTTGGTAGGGATGTACCTCTAGATCCCATTTCATGTGAATAATGAATCTCTTGAAATAGTCCTCTGTATTTGGACTTGCACAAATCTAAGCTATAATTATGTACAACATGGTCATTGGTTCCAGCTCAATAGAAATATGCAGTGCAAATTCTTCTTATCCTTTTTTTTTTTTTTTTGCTTTTTGGAGGACAATTGGGGTTAGATGACTTTCCCAAGGTCCCATTACTATTTTTTGTGTTAAGTGTCTGAGGCCAAATTTGAACTCAGGTCCTCCTGACTCCAGGGCTGGTGCTCTTTTCACTGTGCCACCTAGCTGCCCCCGAGCAGTGCAAATTCTAATAATGGGACAACTTCAGGGGATTAATTATTCACTAATCTGGACTTCCCAAAATCACAACTTCTGCTCTGCCTTGTACCCCATCAATGTTAATGTATCCTACTCCTCTGCTATTCCTTCCTTCAAAAGGTGTTATTTCACCTGTTAGGTATTAGGGTATTAGTCTATGATGCTTCAGTTGAACTCATCAGATTTTATTGTTCCTGAGTCTAATTTCCCCTGAAATTTTTTGCCTCTTTTGACCTCTTTATCCATTCATAGTCTCTCTTTGTTCTTTCTTTTACACCCACAGATTAATCTTTCCTCTTCTGCTTATTTATATAACAATATATAAACATGGAAGTTATTTTCATCATATAGTCTTCTTGTATTTTTGCTTAGGAGTTTGCATGTAAAATAATCTGCTCAATAGGTTTATCACATTGTTTTGTTCTACATTTTTTGCATAGTAATCCTGTGTTAATCTAATTACATTTCCTGCATATTTGGAGATCTCTCTCCTGCCCCCTTTTAAAATGGTCTTTCATTGACAGTATTCAATTTAATTACTACAAGTCTTGGAATTTTACATAGGGAGGACTGTTTGTTTCTGTTTTTGTTTGTTTGTATTCCTGGTGGTAAGCCAAAGACTCTTGTATTCAGCACTGTTGTATTTATTTATAAATTCTGGGCATTTTTTGTACTGTTTTCTAAATTATGGTACTCAGGTTAAAAAAAAAAGAAATTCTTCCCCTACTCCCAGAAGATCTATTACCCTTAATTCATCTCTACATAAATTCTGTTCAAGTCCAATCACTTTAGCTTGCATAGAATTCAAATATTCCTTTAAGAAGGTACATTCTGTTGCCCTTCTGACAAATTTTCCTCTTAGGAATTTTTGTGTTGTTTCCTTCAATTCTTTAGAAAGATTCTCCATCATTGATTAAATTGTTTCTAGATTGCTAATTATTTTGTAATTTAGCATGGAAAGCTATGTTTGCAACATCAAAAACTTTTATTTCTGACCTGAATTCATTCTTAATTTCTTCCTTTATGAATGTCATTTATCTTTTCATTCATTCTGAGACTTTTCTTTAGACCATGATCTCTGTTGTGTTCACACTATTTTATTTTATTTTTTAATTGGGTAGCACTGATTTATTTCTCTTCATATTATAATTCTCACTAAATATATATTTTATTTCTTTTCAGTGTTTTACTATTTTTTTCTTCTGATATTTAGTATCCTCTCTATTGGTATCCTTTGTTGTTGTTTTGGCCTTTTTCTCATATGCTTAGTTGTTTACTCTTCAGTTTCTCTCTAGAATGGTACCCCAGGCCACCTGCCTTAGTCCCCTTGCCTTAGGGCATCTGATGTTTCCTACCCTGAGTCCTTGTCCAGAGAAACTTCCTCATATGGGACTTTGCTCAGCTATGTTTGCAATTCTCTTTCCCTCAGGCATAAACAATGCAGTCCTGTTTTTAGGCCTCTAGATGCCTTCCCCTACTCTCCTTTCTTTCACATGCCTGAGGAGAATTCCCCATCCATTGTTTTTTTGGGGATAAGGTGAAGGAGGAGTCTTCAGACATAACTGAGGATGATGATTTACCTGGCCTAATCATTCCCTAGAAGAGTTTACATTATTGGGTTTTTTGTACTCTCTTAAAGGCATAGAGGCAGGTGACCAGATTATTTTATTAGTAGTAGTAGTATTAGAATGAAATACTGAAATTACAAAAGTTCTATGATGTTGTCTCATGAGTCTCACCTTACTGGAACTATTCTATCTTCTTGTTTTAAGGATTTAACTCAAACTCCTCTATGTCTGGCTCATAATCTCTTTGTATGCAAACTGGAAAGTTGAAGGGGTTTACAGAGAGCAACATATCCACCAACTTGCTGGTTACTGAGAAACGGTAAAATCAGATTCCCTCATTTCAAGGGAAGCACAACCTGAGAATGTATGCATCATAGAAAGCAGTACCAGAATAGTATGAACTCCGAATATTGAAATGAATATGCTTGAGTTGGTCACCAGGCAGAAGTTTCTGCTTCTTTTCCCCACATCTAAAAGTTTAAAAATATTAGACTTTTCACTAGGGCCACGAATGGATGTCTGACAAATGATTCTAAGTAGTATGACTATGGGCACAAAGTGTGTTGTTTATCTGAACCAAGACTTAAATGGGTAGAATCCCATTTTCTCAGATCAAAGTTAATCTCAAAATTGAATCACATAAGGATTAGTTGAAGAAACAAAATGGCAGTCACCTTAAAGTATTTGAAAGGCTATGATGTGGAAGAGAGATTAGATCACTACTTAGTCCAAGAGGAAGAAATAAGAGTAAGTGGTAAAAATCAAAGAGATCTGAATTTTTACTGCAATATAAGGAAACAAGTCAGCACAAATAAAACTGTGCAGAGTGGAACGAGAGGCTTCAAAAATTCCCATGGTTCCCTGTCTCTGAAGGTCATCAGGAAAAGCCTAGATAATCATTCACCAGGAGTACTAGAGAGAAATGTTTTCCTTTTCAGGTATGGGTTGGACTAGAGAAACTAGAAGGCCCCTTCTATTTCTGAAGTTTCATAAAGTAGCTAAGGCTTCTTGGAGGAGGTTGTCAAGGAGTTATGATATAAACAATTTAGGAGAGCAGTGGGTAAAGGGTTTTAGGCAGGAGGAATAAGGCAGGACCTAGAAATAAAAATGTGGATGGTGTGTTCACAAAAAAAAAAAAAGGATGAAGCTTGATTAATTAAATCAGTGGATTTATGATGGAAGTAGAAGACAAACATTGTATAGGTAGGATAGGGCTAGTCTAAAAATGCCTATGACTTAATTAAAAATAAAACTAGCAATAAAATATCCAATTTTCCATTGAAATACACACATATATGTATGTATATATATGAATTAAATGTACATGTATATGTGTATATGCATGCATATATGTGTGTGTGTGTGTATGTATGTGTGTGTGTACACACACAGAGACAGAGACAGATACAAGGAAAGGTTTTTGTTTTATTTAAGATCCTATCAAATTCAAAGTCTCTGTTTATTTGGGGCAAAGTGTCTATTACAAGTGATTTCCTTGTCATAGACTTCATGATGAGAGAATCCTACCCTTCTATCAAGAAAAAAATAATAATAGTTTACTCTGAAAGGTCAATAAGATTCATGGAAAGTTAGAGCTGAAGGTTCATCTAGTCCAAATACCTCATCTAGTCCAAATACCTCATCATTTAGATCAAGGAGATGAAGTCCAAAGAAGTCATAGGATCAACTTTCTCATTTCACAGATGAGGAAATAGAAAACCTATGGGGTTAAGTAGTTTCAATCAATCAATGAACATCCATTAAGCACCTACTATGCACCAGGCACTGTGCTAAGCATCGATACAAAAAGAGGGACCAGAAAAAATCTCTCCCCTTGAGGAGTTTGCAGTCTAACATGGGAGACAACATTCAAACAAATATGCACAAAGCAAGCTTTATGTAAAATAAATAGGAAATAATTGCCTTCTTCAAAGCTATTTATGCCAAACTAAGCTGACTTTGGTGGGGACTGAAGCAATTTTTCAAACTCCATGGGGTTGTGAAACCAAACATATGGGAAAGGAAGTTTGACACAAACTGGGTTGTGAATCCAGAACTTTTCTCGAAGGCCAAACAAACCAGAGAGGAAAGAGCCCAAGGACACTAAAGTGGGTAGCACATGTCCCTTTGCAATTGGCTTTGGTTAAAGGCTGACAGCAAGAAGATTGAAGGCCCTGATTTATAGTGCCAAATTCTCATAGAAATGGCCCCCAGTCCCAAATCAAAGCTGCTAATTATAGGGATGAAAAGGGAATTGAATCTTCAAACCACTACTCTACCCCTTGGCCTTTCTCCTGAATCACTCATTGCAATGGGGAAATGTGTGCTGAGTCAGCCACCATAAGGTATGTACTAAGTATATGGGATCCAAATTAAAGGCTCCGCCCTCAAGGAGCCTACCACTTAATTAGCAAGTAAAGATTTATGGGGATGTAATTACCTACAAAAACCAGAACTAGAATGATCATAAAAGTGTGGGGAGAGTAAGGAGTGAGTCAGAGATTGTGTTGGTGAATGGGAAAGGAGAATGTAGATGCTAGCCTGACATAGACTCCTTTCTATGAAGCAGCTAAACATAGTTCACAGTGTTCTGAAATAATTCATTCATTAAACAATTTATATTAGGTACCTACGTCCTTTCAGTGATCAGGCAGACGGACACAGAAAGAAGCATTATAAAACACCACCTGTTGTTATGTGGAGAAAGAGCACAGAAAAGTGTAAGCTAGGTTAGCCCAAACCAAAGCTACTGAGTCGAATCATTTCCTGGTTGTCTAGTCAATCTACAAACACTCACAAAGTACTGTGTGCCTGACAAGTGCTGGGATTCTAAATAAAAGCAGAAAGACTGTCCTAGCCTTCAAGGAGTTTGCCTTCTCTTGGAGGAAGATAATAAAAGAAGCTGAATTGGGGTGAGGGTGAGGAGGGGGGAATCTGTTAGAGGAAATCTGGAGTGCAACCTGGAAAGGAAGGAGATTTGCTTATCAGAACTGAGTTTGAATTCTAGCTCCCTGCCATTGACTATCTATAAGGGCAAGTTAGTTAACTTCTCAGGTCATCTTAAAATTTGAGGTTGGATAAAATGGTCTCAATAAAGTTTTCTAGCTCTAATTCTGTGATCCTAATAAATGAACTGGTTAGGCTAATAAAAATGGCAATTTTACCTAAACTAATTTATATATTCAATGCCATCTCAATTAAATTAGCCAAAGAAATGACCAAATTAGGGGGGAAATCATAAAATAATTCATTTAGAAGAACAAAATGTCAAGAACATCAAAAGAAATAATAATAAAGGTAAAGGAAGGAGGTTTAGCAGTAGCAGATCTACTATTTCCTCTAGTTATAAGCTCCTTGAGGGCAAGAAGGAGAAGGGGAAAGGAGGGAGGAGGAAAGAAAAGAGAAGAGGAGGGAGGAGAAGGTAAAAAGAAAAAGAAGAGAGGAAGAAAGACAAGAAGGGAGGAAGAAGGAGGAAGTACAGGGAGGAGGAGGAGAAGTTATAGCTGACAAAAGGTAACTTCCTTGGAAAGTAATGCAAGTTTTATTAATCCCAATTTTTAATGAAGAAATTAAAGTTTAAAAAGGTGAAGATTTCTTTCTCAAGATTCCTGTTATCTACTGTCTGAGAAAATATTAGAACCTACCACCCCTGACCCAAATACTCTTTTTACTGTACATTTCCTCATCTACAAGGAGGTAGAAACAGATTAGATGATCTTTAAGAGCACTTCCAAATCTAACAAGCCAAAAGTATGGAAGGAAGGCAGGAAGGAAGGAAGGAAAGAGGGAAGGAAGGAAGGAAGGAAGGAAGGAAGGAAGGAAGGAAGGAAGGAAGGAAGGAAGGAAGGAAGGAAAGGAGGGAGGAAGGAAGGAAGGAAGGAAGGAAGGAAGGAAGGAAGGAAGGAAGGAAGGAAGGAAGGAAGGAAAGAAGGATATAATTTCATATTATGCTGTAATAGAATTCTCATTTTGAAATCAGGAAAAAAAACTGTTTGAAATATGGCTATGATTCTTACTAGCTGTGTGACCCTAAGTAAATCACTTAACCTTTCTGAACCTCAGTTTCTTCATCTATAAAGTGAGGTAATACTTTTATTACTTCAAGAGGCACTATAGTGTGGTAGAACAGAGCACTATATTAGAGCAAGAAGACCTGAGTCTGACTATTGGCTCTGCTCTTTATTTATTACTTATTAAGTGATAATAGGCAAGTCACTTAAACTCTCTTGCTTCATTTTTTTATATGAAAAATGAGGGATTTGTATTAGCTTCTAATCCATATCAAAATGTACAATCATATGACCTACCTTACATAGATATGAAGAAAGTACCATAAGCCATAAAACACTATGTATAAAGTTGTCAGTGGTACTGGGCAATAAGGGGCCAGTCATTAGAACTTGCTCAGATTTTTTCTTCCTGGTGGGTTATAGAGAGCATGTGCAAATATTTCTTGTCTAGTCTAATATATGGTACTTTGGGAAGCCCATTTCCATCTATAAGTGACTGAGGGACTGGCACTGTATTATGACAAAAAAGTTGACTAGCTGGCTAAAGAGACAGAAAGACTTATGGAGGGAGCAATTTATGAGTTACTACTGAACTGTAACCAGGTGAGCTTACAAAAAGAGGTTTCTCTTCCTCCAATGGCTTGTTAGCCTCTTTTCCTGTGAGGAAATGAGGCAGAACTGTTAGGAGTGGCCAGGTGGAGAAGGCAGCTGCCATGTGGGTATGAGTTCATTCTTTCTCCTCTTAGGCTTTTTTTTTCCTGATCTTGAGTGAGTGAGTATACCAAGAAGAGAGGAGCATCACCAGACAGCTGAGAACTCCATTAGAGCAATCAGAAGTCCCACCACCAAATGGAACCAGGGCAGCAGAGATTGATGAAAAGAAGTACCAACAGATAGAGCTGGGAAGACAAGTAACTCAAGGATAGTGGCAACTTTGTGGATCATAACTATAGAAGCATTTAGCTAGCATAGTGGATAGAGTGTCAGACTATAGTCAGGAAGATGAGTTCAAATCGAGACTCAGACACTTAAAAGCCGAGTGATCCTGGGCCAGTCACTTAACTTCTGCTTGCCTCAATTTCCTCATCTGTAAAATAAGGATGATAATAGCATCTATCTCCCAGAATTGCTGTGAGGATCAAATGAGATAATGACTACAAATTATTTTTTATATTTGGGACCTGGTATGTAGTAAGAACTATATATTTGTTGTTGTTGATGATGATGATGGTGGTGGTGGTGGCGGTGATAGAAGTAATGGCTATGACCTCTAGAAAGATTCTGATTCTAGTAGGTCAACAAAGAGCTAGAACTAAAAGAAACTTCATAAAAACTTCATGAAAGGAAGAAAAGAATTTCCAGGGAGAAAAAGTATTTCCAGGAGGCTCTCGGCCACATATGAGGTCTTGTCAAATGTATCTTATTAAAATTTTACTTAAGTTTGAGCCCACTCTTCCCAGGGAGCTTGGGAAAGCAGCAAGCTTCCTGGTTTGAAGAGATTATTATATAGCTACTATTCTTGATATACCTTTTAAATAAGTGTATTTTCTAAAACCTAATGGATTTTTAACTACTTAATTGACAATGAGGAGCATGCTAGATTGGGGTGGGGGAGGGGAGTTTATGAGTTATAGTATAAAACACTCATCTTTTCGGGGTTACTCCTAGGACCTTGAGGAGAGTCATAGTTAGATGCCCTCTGGAGAGGACCAATCTGTCAGTGCAAGTGGGGCTCTGGGAAATATGCCCAGAAGGGGTGCTATAAAGCATCATTATTGGCTTTTAAAAAGTAGTAATTACAATCAAAACAACATGCTAACAGCAATATTGTCATTCCTACCTATAGTCTGAGGTTAAGAGGAAGGTTGACTAAATCATGGTCTCTGCAATCAGTGCCTAGAGTAAAAGCCTGATTCCTAAATCCTTTGGGCTACCTACATATACTCAGGTCAGTCTCAAGGAGACAAGGATGTTTATTAGAGGAAACCACCATTTTCATCAGAGCAGAAAGCCTTCACTAAGTCCCTCTGATCTTGAATGATGGTGGCACTGAAGGCTACACTTGGAAGATTTTAATCCAAGAAAAATGGTTTTAATACATAACATGCTGTGGGGATATTTGTTTTGGAGCAGATTGAGCTTAAGTCAAATACTTTGCATTCACAGAACCAACTGATTAATAAACAGCCTGAGCATTTTGCTTTTCCTCTACATCATGCCCAGGAAAATGGATGAATTTTATTATTCCCCTTATTATTTTTTATCAGCAAAAAGTAAGAAAATGTGATTTCTCCTCTCTCTCCCAAACTCTAAAAATGAAGGATGCAGTCTGATTGTGTATTGCTGTTAAGAGTTGCAATGGTGGTGAATTATAAATTATGTTCTTTTGTTTGCTTGGGGTTTTGTTGTTGTTGTGTCTAACATAAGGAGCAAGAGATTTACCATCATTTGTGTTCAATAAGCTACAGTAGGTGTGATAGGAGGGGGAGAAAATCTATTAGCAAAAATATGTTTTAAACCACTTTGGGTTGAAAGCAGGATGGTATCAAGTGGAAATGTTCATCTGCTTTTCCAGTTCATTTTTTTAGCGTTGTTGTTGTTTTTGTTTTTCCCTCAGTAATTCCCTGACTATGTACACATACATATACCCAGGTGCTAGTAATGTAAAGTTCAGTTCCACGGACTTCTCATTGCAAAACTTCAATTACTACTGCCCCCAATCTTTTGTTTGTATTGGTTTTGGTTTTGGATTTGGTTTTTAAAGAGACTCTTGGTCGGGAGGACCTCAGATACTTAACAGCCACACAAAAATAACTGGCCCTGTAACCGGAGGCAAGTTACTTAATCCCAACTGCTTAGAAAAAAAATTGCCATCAGATTTGGAGGATGGCATTTTCATATGGTGAAGTTTTTCAAAGAGCTTTTATAAATTACTGAATGAGGAAGTACAGAGTGCCAAAAGTAGGAACATCTTGTGAGAATTGTTCGAGTCAGTTTCAGTTGTTCTCTGAGTCTTAAGGCAGCATTTCCTTGAAGTTTTCAAATCTGTACAGTATAGTACAGATAGTATATGGCTGGAAGAGAGTGGGGCACCTGTGGTTCTATATCTGTTCAGAGCAAAACGAAAAGGGAAGAAATTTAAATTAAGTCTGAAAGGACCTAACACAAAAGAAGTAATTTCTTAACCATAAACTTTTGTGAGATACAGGAACATATTGTTGAGGATTTTTCTTTTTAATATTTGGTCTTTCTTTTGAGATTTTGAGTTAGGGAAAGATATAATAGAAGAGATCATAGACCAGAATCTGGAAAAGACCTCAGAAGCCATTTAATCTAAGGTATTCATTTTATAGTAGAGGAAACTGAAACCAACAGAATTTAAGTGACTTATCCAAGGTCACACAAAGTACTAAGCATAAAAGGGAGCATTCAAAGAAGATTCTTTTATTCCAGAGCCAAGGCTCTTTTCCACTGTATCATGCTTCCTACTTCAAATTATACAGTCACTGAAGTAGCATGAGAAAAATTACAAGAAACATATACCCCTCCCTGGGGTATAGCCATAGTTCTTTATAGTTTACAAAACATTGACATATTACATCATCTTTCAATGATCCTGTGAGGTAGGCAGGATGACATTATTCCTGTTTAACACAATAAAACACTGAGGTTTAAGGAGATTAAGTGATTAGCCTGAAGTCACACAACTAGAAAGTAGTAGAACCAAGCTATTAACCCTGTGTTCCAGCTTTAAATTTAATCTCTTTCCATTGCACCACACTGAGGCTTGCAGTATAGCAACCCTCAGTGTCTCTGTTTCTCTCTCTCTGCCTCTGTCCTTCTCTCTCCATAGATGTATACATATAAGTGTGCATGCATGAATTTATATATGTATATGCATATATCTGCATAAATGAAAACCTGTCTCAAAAGCCTCTGTCTCTCTCTATGTCTCTATCTCTTCCTGTCTCTCTGTAGCTGTTTATGTATGTATATATTTGTGTTTACAATAGGTGTGCATATATAATATCTGTTTCAATTTTTCCTACCAAAGAATTGTCAAATATATAATATACATATTACATGACATAATAATAAAGTCAAAATATATAAGTACCAATAATTGAGCATAAAAGCACTGAAAAGACTCCATAAAATATGACCTAAATCTGATGATGTTATTTTGAGATGACTTCCTTGGGAATTTAATTTTAAGTGTCTTGGTTTCATAAACTTTTATTAAACATTAATTATTTCTTAGATGATAGGTAAATAAAATGAGGCAGCTTCTCCCAGAGACCTCAGAATCAAGTAGAGGGGTACAATATCTGGCTAATATTAGCACAAAATATAATATGATTGGTTCACCGGAAAGGGTAACAGTGCTATGGGAAATCTATGGTAAAAAAAAAAATAAGTAACAAATAATTAGACTAACTTTTTTTATTCTCCCTGCTCCTTGAGATTGAGTGAATCTGATTCTACAGGGTAAAGAAGCATTTTAGTGCATCTGTTCTCCCCACTCCCACTTCTTTCTACCCCTTAAAAAATAATTAGTAACCCTGAATTGTATTTGGAAAAGTAGTAAGGAGAAAACAAGCACTCATGGGAAGAGGAATTTTTTGTTTGTTTTGCTTTCTTTTATTTTTAAGCTTTACTAGTAAGAAAGTGGGGAAAGAAATTAACATTGAGCTAATCAATGAATGATTTGGAAATATTTTCCTGGGCAAAATTTAAAGCTGACTGAAATGGAACTAATGTATAGCAAATCATAGTAGTTAACTTTGGCCTTGATCATGGGGATTTCTTTGCTATTGAAGTGTCTGTGGTCTGGGAATATACCAGCTTGGAGAAGATCATGACTCTGGAAAAGACCTGATGTTCTAGAGAAATGAACAGAGTAGCTAAGACATACACATACCCAAACAATCAGGCCATTAATCATCACGAAGGTGAAGCTATTCTATTTTAGGCTCCATGCAACCCTTTCTTAACTTCTTGAGTAGATTGCCTTGCTTGAACAAAACCATTGGAGAAAGGGAGGTGATTTGTCCCTGTCTCTGAATTCCATTCCACAAAGGTAGGCCCAACTTTCATTTCACCATTGACAACTCTGGAGGTAGATGTGATAGTGAAAGAAAGTCATGGTATTTGTTTCCCACGGAGATGTGAGATAAAGCATCATCCAGATTAGTTCAACTCTCACATTCCTAGGCAGAGGAAATCTGAATATAAAAATCAAGGCATCACTGTCCTCTGTTTTTCAGATGGGCACCAGAGTGCCGTCAATCTTTAAGTTTTCTCAGAAAATAGTATTCAGGAGCCCTAGAGCTGCAGAATTTCAGAGTTAAAAGAAACACTAAAGATTTCCCAATCCAACCCCCTTATGTTATAGATCAGGAAACTGATATTGAGAGATGATTTAACTTATAGGATTATAAAATTTAAAGCTAATAGGTTAAGATCAAAATTTCAATACCTTAGATTTAAAGCTAGAAGACACCTTAAAGATGTAGTCCAGGAGTCCTTATTAGTGTGTGTGTGTGTGTGTGTGTGTGTGTGTGTGTGTGTGTGTGTGTAATGGACCTCTTTTGTCAGTCTGGTGAAACCCAAGGATCTCTTCTTTTAATAATGTTTTGAAATGTGCAAAGCTAGGTGACACAGTGGATAGAGCACTGGGCCTGGACTCTGGAGGACGTGAGTTCACATCTGGCCTCAGATACTTACTAGCTATATGACCCTGGGTAAGTCACATAACCTGTTTGCCTCAGTTTCTCCATCTGTCAAATGAGCTTGAGAAAGCAATGGCAAACCACTCCAGTAGCTTTGCCAAGTAAACCACAAATGGGATCACAGAGTTGGACATGACTGAAAATGACTAAACAACCAAAAATGTATAAATCCAAATAAATGGTATTATAAAACTAGGTGATACAATAGATAGAGTACCGGCCTTGAAGTGAGGAAGACCTGAATTCAAAATCTGCCTCAGACATATATTAGCTGTGTGACTCTGGACAAGTCACTTAACTGTTCTTTGCCTTAGTTTCCATGAGTGAAAAATGGGAAAAGTAATAGCACTCATCTCACAGGGTTGTGAGGATCAAATGAGTGAATATATACAAAGTACTTTGCAAATCTTAGAACACTATATAAATGCTATTATTATTAATACTAATAACGTACCAGTTATATCGTAATACAATCATCAAAATAGTTTTCTAAAATATTCACAGACCATGCATTGTATTTGATCCAGTCAAACCCTATCATTTTAGAGATTAGGAAACTGAACTGAGGGAGTTTAAGTGACTTACCCAAGGTCACACAAGCAGCAAAAAGCTGAGAATGAATTTGAACCAAGTCCAGTACTCTTTCCTCTGTACCAAGTCTATTATGTGAAAGTAACAGCCAGGACTAAATTGAATTCTCTTTATTCCTAGTTCAATACCCTTTTCACTGCATCATTCTAACTCCCAACCATTTTTCCTTTAGTACTAAACAACCTAAACCACCTCCCCCACCCTAAAACACTGGTGGCACTTTATCCCCGTATATCAGACATATAATACATATTAAAACCTTGTCTTCTCACTGGGGGTTGCACAGCAGAGCTCCAACTTTGGGTGCCCTTCCTCTTTCCCTCCCTCAAATTCTCTCCCACCCTCATTTATCTTTCCAAACTAAGGCTGCCAGTCTCTAGTGGCTGTGTATAGCAAGATAACTGTGATGCTCCATCATCGTGCACAGCCAGGCAATGTGGGCCCATGGTCACCGGCCCTTCTATCTGCACCGAAAATCATAGCAATTCATTTAGGCATTGCTATTCCTTCCAGGCAAATGTGTGATAACACAGTTGGCCCATTAACATTGCAGCTGCATAGCAGATTAGTCATATTGTGCTGTGCCTCCTGGTTAAAGCATCCGCCAGGCACTTATGGAATTAGGGACTGGCGTCTGAGTGCTGAGCGACTGCACTGTTTGCAATCATTTTGCAAAACAGGCAACACAGTCTCAGTTCTCTCTGTAGGCTGGGTGGTTGATAATATCCCCTCCTAGTGGGTCCCTCAAATGAGTTCAGTATTAGTAACATTCAAAAGAAATCTTTAGACAATAATAATAAGTCAAATGACCTCTTAAAAGCATAAAATGTTAGAAATAAAAGATACCTTGGGAGAGGTATGCCAGGCCTGTCATTTTAGAGATGCAGATAACTGAAGTCCACAGAGAGATTGCTGATTGTTCATCTAGTTCCTTAAAAAGCTAGTATTTCTCTCAAGATGATAATCTAGGAAGCAAGGTGGTACAGTGGAAAGAGTGCCTTGCCTGGAGTCAGGAAGACTTGAGTTCATATCTAGTCTCATTCAACAGCTGTGTGACCTTGGGAAAATCACTTAACCTCCCTCTTTTTCAGTTTCCTCAATCTGTCAAAAGGGGGTAATAATGATACCTATCTCCCAAGGCTGTTGTGAGGGGCAAATAAGATAATACACATAAAGCTCCTAGCACTGTGTCTGACACCTGGTAAGCACTATATAAATGTTAGTTATAATAATAATTACTATTATTTCACCAATGTTTCCTCAGAACAGAGGACTCTGTTTTTAGTGTCATAATTAGGCAACCAGGTGAAATCTGTAGACTCCTCAAAATAATTATTTAAATCCATCAAATAAAATAATAGGAATGCAAAAGACATCAACTATACTGAAAAGTAATATGTGCACGTGTAGTGTATAGTATAAGTATATGTATATTATATATACATATGTAATATTTATACATATTATATACACATAGATAATATATAGGTATATATATTATATATACACATAGAATTCTATGTGTGTATCTATATACACATACACACGCATACTTATATATGTATATATACATCACATTTATATATACATATATGGATTATGGATATGTATACATATACGTATACACATACATGTACATAGACATGTACATATACACACATAAATGTACACATATACATGCATGTACACATACATATACATGTACATACACACATATATCCATACATACACATATACACACATTCACATGTTGTTGTGTGATTATATTCCAAGTTAAGAATTCTTCCTCTAGGACTAGTTAGTTAAAGACTGGATTAGAAATTCCTAGAGGCCCAAGAATTACATCCAGTGAAATCATGATTCCTTCAGGGCAGGAACTATTTGTCATTTACATATTGCTAGCACCCAGCAAAATATGTGCTTTATGCAAAATAAGAGGTTTTTTTTTTTTAACAATGACTGTTTAATTAAATTTAAAAAAGGTTTCTTTACATAATATTTATCTTAAGACAACTATGTAACTTCCTTGAAAGTCAGTACCAAAGTCTCTCTAAATCCGAATGTAACAAACATCAGAGTATCTTTTCTGTTTGCCCAAAATGAAGGAAAGAGGCCTTTTCTGATAAAAGCATTCGTGTGTTCATACAGGTTGGAGCTAAAAGAGATTTTAGCAGTCATCTGGTGCATCCATTTTATAGACAAGGAAACTGAGGCATGGAGAAATTAAATGGCTTGTCAGGATCAGAAGGAGTTGTAAAATGAGAATTTGAACCTAATTAATAACTTCTTGGATCCTTCAATGAGAGTTAATCTTCTATTCTAAGTTCAAAAGTAAAGAAATGTATACCCACTCCCTACCAAAGGCAACTGGTGGCTCAGTGGATAGAGTTCTGGGTCTGGTGTCAGGAAGCACCAACTTCAAATCCAGCCTCAGACCCTAACTAACTATGTGACCCTAGATAACTCACTTAACTGCTGTTTGCCTTCATTTACTCATCTGTAAAACGAGTATCATAATAACCCCTACCTTTCAGGGTTATTTTGAGGGTCAAATGATGTATTTGTAAAAAGCACTTAGCATAATACCTGGAACATAGCAGACACTCTAGAAATGCTTACTGCCTCCCCTCCTCTCCTTTGCACTGCCTGTCCCCACCTCCTGTGAAAAGGCAACAACTTGGAACAGGGTCACCTGAATATGGGACAAAATAAAAGCAGCCAAATAAAGTAAAATCACAAACCATAGGGAAAGAGGCAAACTGGTAAGCGGAGATCAGGAGCATCAAGTTCTAAGCCTACAGAGAAAAATTGAGACTAGAATCTAAAGCTGGGGTGAGGAACCTGTGGCCTTGAGGCCACATGTGGCAGTGTGGTCAAAGGGCCTCACTTGAGTACCTAGAGGGCCACATGTGGCCTCAAGGCTACTTCTTGTTATAAAGCGAATCAAATGAGTTAAGAGCATGGAAAGTGTTTTGAAAACAATGAAATGCTCTATCAATATCAGTTATTATCATTCTTACTCAAAGGATCAAGAAAGAGGGGTGGATGATGAACAGACAGGACAAGATCTTGAATACCTTGTATATACCCGGTCATTTTTTAGGACCTGACTTTGGCTTGAAGGTTAGTTGTTGCCCACATCTGTCTCAAATGCCTCTCCACAGGGTCCTGACAACTAAGAGAATTAATAAGGTTGCCAATCCCTCACAACTGGGGCTGTTGCCATCTGGGCATAACTGCCACCTACTCAAAGCTTCATTCCAGCCCAGCTCACAAAAGCAATGAGTTGTTCTATCCTATCTCAGCACGAGACATTTATTGGCCCTGGAAAGCTGAGATTTAGTTCTCCATTCCCTGCCCAGCTCTGGCAACTGGATCTGAAGTCTGGGCAGGTGGTCAACATGTCAGGAATTCACTAAAGCAAATCATTTTCCTTTTCCACAGAAGACTTATTTCAGTAACCACCAAGAATTTATTATGGCTGTAGTTTGTTTACTCTAGCTAGGAACCAACAGCATTCTGAATTATTCTGAGATATCTGATTCCCTATAAATTAGTTTCCAGATTTGTTTGTAATCAATGGATAATCTTCAAAAATTCACTCTCTCTTACATCTTTCTACATCAAGCAACCAGTTATCCAAGGCTATCACACTTTACTCAATGGATATGATGTTGCTATACCTCAGTTAGGCTTTGCCATATCTCAGATACCTGATAGTGAATTTGTAGTTAATCCCTATAGATGTCTGGAATTTTGATAAATCAAATCCTATTTTACTAATGACTTCTGTATTAACTTCAATTTTCCTTAACTCTCAGTTCTGGTTGACAGTTAATTGGCAGTCTCTTGATTCTTTAATTTCACATTCTGACAATACAGGATATTTGACCCTAAGACAGACCAAATCTGTGAGCATGCTTCCAGAGTCATAAAATAGGGTAATAATACTTATACTACCAATATCATAGGGCTATGATGAAGATTAAATTAGAAAATTATGTAAAGTACTCTGTAAGCATAAAGTGCTATATGACATATTTGTCTAAACACATATAATGCTTTCCCCCAACTCTGTCTTGTGAAAAATTGGGATCTGTCTTATTGGGAACAATGTTATTTTTCAATGTATACTCTTGTATGACTCCCTTGCAATGATCTCATTTTAAAGTTTAAATTCTGTTCCAGTTCATATTCAGACAAATACAGTTAATTAATTGTAATAATTATTTTATCTATTTCATAGGCCAAAAACTCAGTCAGCAAAGTCTTTACCTTTTTTCTCAAGGGAGAGGTAGGAACTGAGATAACACATTGGTTTAGAATATGTTTATTTATAACACATTGCAGAGGAAAATGATGGAAATATATGAATAATAATGTATTCCTAACTATTTACATATTCATATTTATACCAACACATGGATGTAGACAAAGACATAGGCTGAGGCAAAATAACACCATGTTTAGAGCACTATACCTAGAGACAGGTAGACCTGAGTTCAAATCTGGCCTCAGATATTCACTAATTGTGTGACTAGGAAATTTACTTAACCTCTGCCTGTCTTAGTTGCCTCATCTGTAAAATGGAGTACTTGATAAGAATACCATAACTCCCATGGTTGTTGTAAGGTAAAATGAGGTTTTTGTAAAGGATTTTGCACATCTTAAAACTTAATACTGCCGTTATTCTTATTATATAAATATCAAATGAGAACAAAAATCAACGATGATTGTAGAACCACAGCATTTGAATTTTCACCTTAGGAGCCAATATGCTATATAAGAAGTAGAAATGGTACTTAAGAAAAGACCTGTTGGTAGGAAAACAAAACAGAGAAGAATACCTAGACATAGCTATTGAGAAAGAAGAATGTAAAGAACTTCATGGGAAGGGAATCATTCAATGTTAAAGTATTAGGAACTGATGTCCATGGTATCTCAGAGAGGGCAATGTGGTGTTGTGGGAAGACTAAGAGTCTTAGACACTTGAGAAACCTGACTTTGAATCTTGTCCTTGGCACTTTGTTATTGTGTAAACATGGGGAAATCCTTTAGCATATTTGGTAGTTTCTCTATCCAAAAAATGGAAACAATACCTGTACTACCCACCTCAAATGAGTGTGGGGAGAACAGTGCATTGCATATTTATAAGCTTTATATAAATGTGAGTTATTATTCTTTGGAAAGCATGAAAAACCTCAAACTATATGATTAATAAAGAAAAAACAGCTGAGAAACCATTCACAATTAGAAATGTGTGTTTTCTCATGTCTTTAAAATATCCACAAGAAAGATCTCATGCATGCTTAATGGGATCCTTGATGACAAAACGTGAACAAATAATCAAAACACATACAGATATGCTGAAGCCATCTTTGCAAGCTCACAATTGACTAAGAAGTATATGAAAGATGAAATCTAAGTGTTTGTTGTTTGTTGATTGCAAAATAGCATTTAGTTTGCTAGTGTTTTCCGTGTAAATGTTAAGATCATGAAAGAATACGTTACAGATGAAACTACAGATACCCTCTGTCTCTGTCTCTGTCTCTGTCTCTTTCTGTCTCTCTTTCTGTGTCTTTGTCTCTGTCTCTCTCTCTGTCTCTGTCCCTGTCTCTCTGTCTCTGTCTCTGTCTCTGTCTCTGTCTCTCTCTCTCTCTCTCTCTCTCTCTCTCTCTGTCTCTGTCTCTCTCTGTATCTCTGTCTCTCTGTCTCTCTGTCTCTCTCTCTCTGTCTCTGTCTCTCTCTCTCTCTGTCTCTCTCTCTCTCTCTCCCTCTCTCTCTCTATATATATATCTGTGTGTATACATATAAATGTATATATATATATATACCTATATATATTTGTGAAATCTCTTTATTAGTGTCATGAATGTTATCTTGCAGAAAATCTAATTGGAATAGGTTATATAATTTTTCATATACTCCTATTTCAAGATTAAATTGTGTTCTTTGCATCAAACCATTGGAACACTATAAGACCTCCTTAAAAGAGGATGCCATTCAAGAGAAATAGATCTTGTGATACATACTGGAAAAAACCTGAGTGGATAAAGAATACATATTGGCTAAATTGCAACATGCTGTTATATGGATCAATAATTGGGTTAATTCATCAGTACAAATACTTTGGAGAGTCACAGAAAATAGATTGTGAGATGAGCCCATAACAGAATCCAAGAAGAGAATCAAATGGATTGCATTTATGAAATTTTTGCAGCACTTTCATTGATTACAAGATGCTCCCTACCACCAAAGACTTTTTAACAATAAGATTCTTCTGATTAGCATCAAATAGAAGAAGAGGAAGAGGAGAAGGAGGAGGAGAAGGAGGAGGAGGAGGAGGAGAAAAGAAGACAGGAAGGAAGGAAGGAAAAAAAGGGGAGGAAGGAAGGAAAAACGGAAGGAATGAAGAGAATTCTATGCTTTCAATAAGATTATTTTCTGTTGGAGAAGACCAGTACGTATATGATGTGGATAAAAACAAGATATTGATGGAGGATGTTAACAGGGATCAGGAAAGGGAGGCAGAAAACACACTGTATAAAATGTGGTACTATGATGCTATATGGTTGTGACTCATGGAACACCTTGATCTCAGGAGAATAAAAATCGCAGCTGATCCCAACAAAAAGGGAACGATACATGATAGGCATAGAAGCATGTTAGAAACTTAATAATATGATTTCATCAAACATATGATCCTGTAGTGTGATGTAGTGGAAAGAATTTAGTATTAATGGAGATCATGGGTTCAAATCCTGGCTTTGACTCATACTATTAATGTTTTATAATTTCTTTTTATTTCATTAAATATTTTCTATTTACATGTAAAAAATTAACATTCATTGTTTAAATATTCTGAGTTCCAAATTCTCTTGCCCTTCCTTCCTCCCTGAGAAGGCAACCAATTTGATATTGATTAAATATGTGATAACTCTTACAACTTGTATGAGTTTGGATTAGTTAACCTTCACAGATTTCAGTTTCCTTCATATGTAAAAAAGGGATTTAGACTTCTTATCCTTTAAGGTTCTTACCTAGCTTAAAATAATGATCTATAATCTTAAGATCTCCTGAAATGGAGGTAAGCAGGTTATGAAGGGAAAATAAATATTATCAAATGTACAGAAATGCTATTGATGAAATATTTAAAAATGAAAAGATCTCAGGCTTAAGACTTTATGTGGAGAAGTTTTGGAAGGTAATGGATAAAAATTGGAAAAGGAGTCATGGGAAGATTGTAATCTGCACCAATGGAAGGTTTGCCTACATCAATGATGTCACAGATTCATCAAAATAGAAAATAAATTATCATTCTTCCTCTATTCCCCAGTCTCTCTATTTAGTGATTTAAAAAATCCTTCTGAAGCAAATTGGTTTGATGTAATTATTTTCAAAAACTCAATTCATCTGGTTAATAGGTTAAATTTTTACATATTAGGTTTTCTTAAAATAGGCCACAGCTGTCTCTTTACAATAGCATAGTTAACCCGGGAAACCAAATCTTACAGTCAGAGAAAAAGAATCTTTTAGAAATGCAAGGAACTATGGAGATCATCTAATCCAAACCACCCATTTTACAGATAAGGAAATCTGTGGATGAGTTCCAGAAAGACAAATGTATTTGTCCAAGGTCAGAGAGCTAATTCAAGGTCCAGGATGGCAAAAGTTAGCTCTTTCCTAATCTTTGTGTTACTCCAGCATAGCTTGGTACTCTGCACACCATCTGATCTCAATGAGTATTTGTTGAATTGAATCAAAATGAAAAGAATTGAACTGAACTCAATTGAGTTAGCTGTACTTTATTCATGGAGAAATTGAACTGGTAATTAATTCTCACACTTCAAGCAAAAATCAACTGCCATACAAACTTATTGAAACTCAAAGAAAATTTACCAAATTGAGATATAATTTGGTATTTTGATAATACCTACTTCTAACATCTTTGTGCTGGATTCCAAACATAAAGGAGTCATGATTCCATGAAAAAGATTATTGCCACTACAATGTCTCTGTCAAAACCATAAATAATAAAATGTTCAGCCATCTTCTATTGAGCAAAAAAGAGCTATAGAGATTTTGAAATGTATTGAGATCGTTAATGTGTTGATCTAGACTATCATTAGGGAGCAATGAAGTAATTCTTGAAATAGCAGTCCATTCCTAAAGCTGAAGACAAGGTCCACCAATGAGCACTCAGTATCGAAATGTGCATTAATGAGATGTGTATGGAGATGTTTGTGTGAGGAGAGGGGGAGAGAGGAAGTGTCTGTGGCTGAAAGTAGTTAAAAATAAAAGCACTCTTTTCCTCTCTCTGTGTTCATGCAGTTTTAATTCCACTTCTGTTCATATGAATGTCTAATTTTAATTAGAATGACTTTAATATTTCTACTTTGCCTCTGGACTTTTGAAGTACTCCAAATGCAGAAGAGACTAAGTAAAATCTCTCATGTTACCTCATCATACATTTAGACTATAGTTGTTATGCTTCCAGTCACTCTATTTCTTTTCTTTCTTTCTTTCTTTCTTTCTTTCTTTCTTTCTTTCTTTCTTTCTTTCTTTCTTTCTTTCTTTCTTTCTTTCTTTCTTTCTTTTTTTCTTTCTTTCTTTCTTTCTTTCTTTCTTTCTTTCTTTCTTTCTTTCTTTCTTTTTTTTTAAAGCAATTGGGGTTAAGAAACTTGCTCAAGGTTACATGGCTAGTCATTATCCTAGCCGCCCCTTTAGGGCAATTGGGGTTAAGTAACTTGCCCAAGGTTACACGGCTAGGTTTTTTTCAGAGGCCGGCTCCGAACTCAGGTCCTTCTGATTCCAGGGCCGGCGCTCTATTCTGCGCCACCTAGCCACCCCCCCAGTCACTCTATTTCATCCTTCCCCACTCCCTAATCTCAAAGTTTGGTTGCAATTAGCACATTTCCATTTGGTAAAGCAGACAGGTTACTGTGTTCTGATATAAGCTGCCAAGCACTCTACTACTAACACTGGTGTCCTTGGAAAACCAGACACTTGGAAGCCTATTGATGTGATTTCAACTAGCACTCTTCCTCAGTAGCAACAAGTAGCATGCCCATTTTATCTTTCATTTAGGCTGTGATGATCATAGAATCATAAATATAGGAGCTGAAAAACACCTCAGAGGTCATCTATTGTAGGATCTCAGAGTTCAAAAGTGCCTCCGGGGCCAACTATATCAGCACCAAAGGTAGCAATTCCTACAATCTGCACTAAAACCAGGAAATAGAGTTCTTACAAGTGAAAGTACTACAAAAAAAAGCATTAGTGTCAGGTTCCAGGTTACCAGATATTTAATAAAGAACATAGACTTTTGGTGGTGGTGTTTTACTTACCTCAGCCAAATGAACTTTGTAATTTTAGGTATTTTGATGTTTTTCATAAAGTAAAAGTAAGAAAGTAAGAAGCCTCCAATGTCTGAAAACAGAGCATTGCCCAAGGAGATATTTCCCTGATTTTAGTGTGTCTTTATGGCTCTTTCTTTGTGTAACATGCATCAGGAAAACAAAGGGAGAAGAGACTACATATCTATATAGTCACTTATGTCAGTGCTCAGTATCGTCCCCATAAAGCAAAGGTTCATATAATGTTATGGTGGTTGAGTGTGTGATGACAAAGCCTTTCAGAGACAACTTTAGCTGCATTTCTCATAAGATATTTGTTCTGAGACTCTGTTCCATCACTCTAAGGGCTTTTTTTAGCCTACAGACACAGTAAATTAGACCAATATTTATATGAACCAAAATTTCATGTACAGCATTCCCATCAAGAGGTCATCCAATTCATCCAGCCACCTTGCCTAAAAACAGCCTATCTAATCCAGTTTTCTCACTTCACAGAAAGGGAATTGAGCAATGACTTGCCCAGGGCAATATAGTATAATCCTCTGAACAGAGCAGTCCTAGAAATAGCAGACCAAGATGCATGTTCCAGATAAACCCAATTTAGGAATTTAGATTGAATAAATCACTTAGTCAACCTGTTCCTCAGGTAACCTGTACATAAAACAAGGAGACTTATACTAACTTAAAATTGAATGACATTTAAAAATATTGGCATGATAAGGGAGATATTTTAAGAAACAAAACAGAGCTGACATTCCATTGAAACTTGAACCTTTCTTTGCTTTATAATAATTAAGATGACATATTCATTAGCAATGATATGACACTTCACAAATTGCCAAGCACTTTACATACATTATTGTATTAGATACTCAAAACAACTCTAACAGGTAATATATTATTACGCCCATTTGACTGAAAAGTAAACTGTGGTTCAAAGGAAAATTGTCCTGCCTATGGCAACACAGCTAATAAAAATCAGAATCAGAATTGAAACTCAAATCTTCCCTGACTCCAAGCCAAGCCCTTTCCACTTGGGAAAGCTTTTTACCGTCTTATAAAATTATTTATGGAAGGACCAAACACTAGGCATTATTTTCATGTACAGAACATTTCATAGGGTATTTAAGGAGATCCTTGTCTTTTCCCCCTAAAAAACAATATAAGCAATATTGAAGCAGTATAGTGGGGAGGTAGGGGAACAGTTAAAAAAAATCTAAACTAAAAGATTATCAATATTTAATCAGAGCAGGGCACGGGTTGTAAAAGCAAGAGCTATTAAACGTTATTGAAACAAAGTCTTCTTATTCCCAATGTATTGGTAGTTTGGAGAAACTGCCTATTCTCCTCCGTATCTCATCCCCGCAGCAGGCTGGAGTGTTGCCCTAACTGGATTGTACTTATTAGGAGCACATCAAATCAACATCCTGGGAAGGCTTAGTGTGTGCAGGGCGGAAAGATACCTCAGGTAATTTCGCTTCATGTAACAAATCGGCTTCTTCAATGCAGCATACAGGAGCATTTTCTGTCTGCAAAATGGATAACTCAGAAGAATAATCTAGCCAGCATACTAATAATGGGAAATAAAGGTGTCTGGGAAAAAGCTTTGAAGCCCTCAATGGCTAATTTGGGAATTCTAGACTTTGTGTATTGGAGAGACACAGCAAAGACAATATTAAGCAACTTTAATACAGGAAATGTATTGCACTGAGGCACTACAGGATGTGTTCTAATAATCATAATTGCCACTTATCTCAAACCTTTTATCCATGATCTCAGAGGACTTTTCAGAAAGGTAATATTGTCACCACACTCTGGTCAGGGTTATAACTGAATATACTTTCACAAGAACTAGATTACAGAGCTTCATTATTCATTAACAGAAAAAAGCAAAAAATCTATTCAAACATTTATTAAACACTTTCTATGTACAAGGCTAAGCCTATGGGATATTACGATGAATACAATACAACCCTTGTTCTCAAGGAGCTTACACTCTAATAGAGGACAGGAGATACAACAAAATACACACACACACACACATTATCATTCTCTCTCTCTCTCTCTCTCTCTCTCTCTCTCTCTCTCTCTCTCTCTCTCTCTCATTTCTCTCTTTCTCTCCCCTCCCTCACTCTCTCTCTTTCTCTTCTCTCTCTCTCTTTTTCTCTTCCTCTCTCTTGTCTCTCTCTCTCTGTCTCTTCATCACACACACATACACATTCAAAATAAACCATGTTAAAGTGTATAGGAAAAGTAATAACAATAACCAATATTTATCGAGTGCTTTAAAATTTGAGATAAACTTTTTCTACCTTAAATCATTTATTAATAATACTTTACCAGGGTCATATAGCTAGTAAATGTCTGAGGCTGAATTTGAACTTGGGCTTCTTGACTCCAAATCCAGCACTCCATCCACTGTGCCACCTACTTATCCTTTTAATAATACCAACCATTCAAATCGTGTTTTCTATAGCCAGGTACTTTGCTTTGCTAATAATATTTCATTTATTCCTCATAACAGCCCAGCAATGAAGGTACTATTATGTCCCTCAGTTTACAGATGACAAAATTGAAACAAATAGTTTAAGTGATTTGCCCAAGGTCATACAGCCAGTATGTGTGTGAGGCTGAATTTGAATTCAGGTCTTCCTGAGTCCAAGTAAAGCACCTGGTCTATCTTACCACCTAACTGAAGTACAATATTCCTCTGCGGTAGGGTTTTTATTTTTCGTTTGTTTGTTTTAGGGGGAGGGGGCAGACTTGTGATTTCATCAATACAGGGAACTTCCAGCACAGAAACTCCTCCTGTAGGTTAGCAAGTAGGCATTTGTGTCTTTCAGTAGGGCAATTTATACTTGAGCTCCTCTGGAGTTGAAGATGATGAGGCAGTAACCCATGGAAACTGTTTAACAGCCTCACATCATATGCATTAATCCAGACTGTTTGGGGGATATTAACCAAATCTAAGCCAGATGAGTACTTCCAAAGGCCTATTAGTGATAAGGGTAGCTTGTTACTAGCTTTTATTTTAAATGACATTTGGAGATTTGAAAAATGTTATTTAATCCTCACAACAACTATTTGAAGTAGATATTATTATTGTCCCCATTGTGTAGATGAGAAAACATGTAAGGACAGATAATATGACTTATCCATGGCTAAACTGGGATTTAAATCCAAGTCTCTCTTGATTCCCAGCTCAAGACTTTCTATAATATATGTGGTGCTATATGCTATATCTTGTCCCTCCTTTCATTAAAAACAAAAGCAAAATCGACTTTCATACAGCTCCACTAGTGTTGGAGATATTATCCATTTTCCCCCTCTTAACATAAGAATCAAGCCAAGTATATTTTCCCAATTCTCCTTTTCAGTTTTATCTGGGGGTTCATCTTGGTACTGTCCCTAACACCTGACTCTTCCCTGAGGAAGGAATAATCTTCAGCATTTTGATTAAGTGAATATTGACTCCGAATCCCAAACAAAAAGGTGATTCCTGCAGATACTGGTAGTTATTCAATCACTTTAATGATACAAATAAGTCTGTGATTCGACTTACCTATCTGCCCTTGTAAACAATGTTTTTATTATATCTGACCAGGCTCCATCATTTTAAACTCCATCTCCAAGATGAAACTTGCTTCCATACCTTCACTCACATGAAGAAGTTTTAGGGCTGTTCTTTCTGGCCCTAGATGACAAAATTACACACACAATCTCAGATTTGGAAGGGATCTCAGAAACTACCTCATCCAACCCCAATCTGGAAAGGTAATCTCATGGCAATACTCTTAACAAGTAGTCATGAAACCTCTGTTTATTCTCCTCATAGCTGTGCTTCTAAGTTATTGGACTAAAGTACCATGCCTCAGTTGTTTTCTTATCTCCATTATGCCTAAAGACTCCTCACCCTGTAATATCCATCCTTGTTCTTATTGATCAGTAATTTCTGTCATGTCAAACTCTTCATGACCCAATTTGGGGTTTTCTTAGCAAATATACTAGAGTGGTTTGCCTTTTTCTTCTCCAGCTCATTTTACAGATGAGGAAACTGAGGCAAACAGGGTTAAGTGACTTGCCCAGGGTCACACAGCTAGTAAATGCCTTAGGCTAGATTTGAACTCAGGAAGATGTGTAGTTGGATTGGGGGTGGGGGAGACATGGGGAGAAAATCTGTAACTCAAAATCTTGTGGAAATTAATGTTGAAAACTAAAAATAAATTAATTAATTAAAAAAAAAAGAAAAAGGGACCATTAAGGTCATCTAGCCTAAGTCCTTTATTTTACAGATCAGGAAACTGAGGCACAAGAAAGCTGAGTATTTTGCCTATGATGACATAGATAGAGAAGTAAGCGGCAGGGCCAGGATTCAGAGCCAGGACCTCTTACTTTCAAGTCCAGTTCTCTTTCCATTATAAAAGCCTTTATACAAGAGATTTACCTGAAATTCCTTCCAAATAAGACTATAGTTATCTGATTCTTTTATGTAAAAACCAAACTTTTGCAATACCTTTATGAATCATGAAAAATATATTAAAGTTGTAGGGATTTTTGGTTTTGTTTTTTAAGTGTAGCAGATTCATATGGTTAGTCAGCCCTGCATTCTGCCACTGACCAGGCTCTAGCAAATTATGCGATTTCATTTTGCAAGGATAAGGACCCCCTCTTTTCTCCACTCCTCTGCTTATTTCATAGCAGTCATTAGTAGCATTCTGGGAATGAAGTATAAGAATTTTCTCTCACCTCTAGGCCCCGGCTGGCACCCTGTTCCTTAAAACTCCTGCAATCAGTGTTCCATTTAAGCATCAAAACCTAATCAATTAAGCCTCAATGTATGGAGATCATGTGATTGACCAGTCACACTGAGACTGAGACATAGAGGAGAACTAAAGGCCTCATTACCGGACTGGAGCTTTTGTAAAATTCCTGAATAAGCAGCCCGGGGAGCATCAGCAGAGGCACGGGATTTTTTTTCCCCTGCCTAACAACCGCTTTTACAGACAATTTATCGCCACGTTTGCCAGCTGTGTTAATGCCTGACCCCCTGCTCCCTTGTGATGTCGCTTCCTATGAAATGGCCATCAGATGTACAGTCCATGGCCCCAATTCCCAAGAAGAGTATTCTGCCTTTCATAACACCTGGGACTGAGAGCTCTATGGTTGGGCAAGCTGGGAGAACCTTAGTTTTATTCATTTTACACACACACACACACACACACACACACACACACACACACATACACGCACACACACACACATACGCACACACACATACGTGCACACACACACACACATACGCATACACACACACACTCACCCCAGTGGACTCTTTTCACAAACCCTAATTGGGAAGCAGATGGACACAGCCCAATTCTGGTCAGAGGCTGAGAAAGATTGAGAAAGAAAAGAGTGATTAATGTATTGAATCTCAGTTTATAATATTTATACCAACCGCCTAGAGATGGGGGAAGGGAGAAGGCAAAATTGATACCTATTTCCTACCTAGGTCTCTTTACAAGTTTCCCCCAGGGACCTAGTGGGGTTCAAGTTTGGATTCTTAATATACTGTGGAATCCTAGCATATCTGCCCTTACACCAATATGACTTCTCAATCTTAAAGAGAAATAATGAGTGTACATTTGAATTAGAGGATGCCTTTAGCAACAACCTGTGTTGTAGAATACAGGTGAGCCTCCACATTAATAAATACAACCAAAGCTTACAAAACAGATACAGTCAGTGTGGGATGATGTATCTAGGACAGAAAATGATGCATCACATTACAAAATAATTAAGTATGTGCTTTGTTTAGAAAATGATATGTTTGTGAATTTAAAATATGACTCAACTTCCAAAAAGAAAAGAAAGCATTGATTCATCACTTATCAGGAACACATTTCTGGCATAAAGAGCTAAAACTACATGAAAGAGATTCCTTCCTCTGGTTGGTACTGAGATCTTCAAGCCTAGAAGAAAGTTTTTCTCCAAATCCACATTCTCTCCTGTTTCTGAGCTTGTTCCTGCTGGATCTGAAAATGAGGGAACTGCTGAACCCTGAAGCAAAATCTTCACTGTACCTTGTTGACCAACAAAATAGATAGCAAGCTGTACTTTTTATAAGCATTGCAAAGAACTCCAGAGGGATCAATGAGAAGTCAGATCTATTACCCACAAGGGAAAACTGGATTGAAGTATGTGTTCACACGAGCTTCAAACCCCACCACACACACCCATCCCTTTTCCACTACAAGGGAAAGAACCCAAGTACATGACCAAGTCAGACACTAACTTGGTGTGGTCTTGGGAATATGATTTCATCTCTCTGGACATCAGGTTTTATTCTGTAAAATTAGAAACTGGACTTGGTAACCTTTAATTCCCCTTTCAGCTTGAGGAGACTGTATGTCTATGCAAAGTTAGGAGTTATATAAGAAGTTAACCAGTGTTTATAGTATAACATGGAAGAAGTTTTAAATGGTCATAATTATGATCATAATTTATAAGTAGCATTCATATAACACCTTAGAGTTTACAAAGCATTCTCCTTAAAGTAACTTTGTAAGGCATATAGCATGAGCGCTATTTCTCTTTTATAAATGAAGAAACTGAGAACCACTTGTATTGGTATAATGGAAAGAGCATTGGACACACATTCAGAAGACCTAAGTTATACAGTGGTCCCTCATCTGTCACTTACTTGCTATGTGACCTTGGACAAATCTTGAAGTCTCTGAGCTCTGGTTTCTTTACCTATAAAAATGGAAGCAGTAATGCCTGCCCTGCCTACTTCACAGCCCTGATGGAAGTATCAGGTGAAATTCAGATATGAAAGTGCTTAAACTTCTATAAAGTGTAAAGTGCTCTACATATGGAAGGTGATATTTTCAGCTACCACAAAAGAAGGTCTTATGAGATCAGGTGAGTAAGGGAATGTGCATATTTACCAAGATACTCTGATGTGCCAAGAACTAGACTAAGCACTTTACAAATCCTCAAAAATATGAAGTAGGTGCTATTATGATTTTCATTTCACAGTAGAGGAGAATGAAGCAGTGAAGTGCCTTGCTCAGGATCACACACCTAGTGTCTGTGGCAAGGTTTTCACTTGGGTCTTCTTGCCTCCAGGCTCAATGCTCTATCTTCTGTGGCACCTAGCTGCCCCTGATTTAGGTGGCACTAAATTATTCCTTATATAATTTCTTATATATTTCTTATATATTTTCTTTTTTAATTCTCCCTCCTATTTTGCTCTTTCTTTCCCTCTCCCCTATTTTCCCCTCTGGTCTCCTACAAAATCTTAGATCTTGGTTTATGAATTGGAAGGGACACATGAGGGATCCAGTCCAACCTAGACCTGAGCTGGAATGCCCTTTACAACATACTTGAAAGTTTGCAATCTAGACTCTGCCTGATGGGCCCTGGATTCATTACACTTTTATATGGCTCAGCTATTAGGAAATGTTTTCTTACATTAAGAACAAATGTGTCTTCTCTAAAACTTTTTTCTCTAAAGCTATTGACTCTAATTCTGACCTCTGGGCCAAGCAGAATAATTTTAATTCTTCTTCCATGGGACAGCCCTTCTATGGCATGAATAAAGCTATCCTGTTCCATTTTGTTTTCTTCCCACTTTCTTCAAATGATGCCAATGTGCCATGGATTCCACCATCCTGGTTTCTTTCTTGTGGGCATGCTCCAATTTCTCAAGGCCCATTCAAAGAAGTGGTACCTAGAAATGAATGCAGTAGGGCAGAGACAAGATGGCAGAGTAGAAGCACAAACTTGGCATGAGCTCCCACTCGAATCACTTCCAATACCTGTAAAAATGATTCTAAACAAATTTTAAAGTTACAGAACCCCCAAAGAGACAGAGAGAACAAAATCTCCCAGTGAAAGCAGCCTGGCAGGCCAAAAGAAAGGGTGTATCACAGTGTGCTAGGAGCGGAGTGCAGCCCCACATGAGCTGCGCTGTTCCTGCCTCAAGGTGGCACCAACCAGCAGCAGACAGAGCCGACTTCAGAAGAGTGAATTCTAGCAACTGTGGTGGTTTTGCGAGTTCTCAACCCATAAATGTCAAAAAACAAAGTAAAAGATCAGTGGGGAACTCTGTCAGAAACAGAGACATTCAAGAGCGTGGTCTAGGCCATGCCCCCAGGGGCGAGAAGCAACAAAGGAGCAGCAGCTACAGTTGCTGCCATGTGGCTACTTCCAGAGCTCCTGGCCTGCATATTTTAGCGGGACCAGGCAACCATTCAGAGGGTAATCACTTTTGCTTTAACTTGCTTAGATCTGGATCTCGGTCTTGGGTGGTGGTGTGTGTGGCCAGTGTGTGGCCATCTGTGTGTGCTGCAGAGACAAAGCCCAACTAATTGCTCTGGCAGCAGGGAAAAACCCAGCGATTTGGGACAAAGCTCTCTACATTCTGGAAGCAGAGTTCTACTGTGGCAAAGAGTAATTGGCTGGCAATATGAGCAATCAGAGGAAGCACAATCAGACCATATAATCCTTTTTGGGGGACAAAAAAGGATCAAAGCATGGAACTGGAGGAAGACGATGAAGTCAGAACTCCCATATCAAAAGCTTCCAAGAAAAATATGAACAGATCACAGGTCATGGAGGAGCTCAAGAAGGATTTTGAAAATCAAGTAAGAGAAGTAGTGGGAAAATTGGGAAGAAAACCAAGAATGATGCAAGAAGATCATGAAAAGCAAGTCAACAGCCTGCTAAAGGAGACCCAAAAAATATTGAAGAAAATAACACATTAAAAATAGACTAACTCGGGGCGGAGCCAAGATGGCGGAGTAGAAACAGCTCGTCCAAGCCTCTCTGCCCCCAGATTCTCCACAAACTATGTAAAAAAGGACTCTGAAAATCTTCTGGAGCCCCAGCACCCACAGAACAACACAGAGGAGCTAACCTCCCGCTGAGGACAGCCCAGCACCCTGCAGGAAGGACCAGCGCAGTGGTCTGGGAGCCGGCAGCGCGCAGAGCGCAGGAGCCGAGCCGAGCCCAGGTCCACGTGAGCCCAGGTTTTAGCCCCCAGGGCGGCAGGGCCAGCAGCCGGCTGGAGGAACCCCAGAACACCAGGAACTGTGGAGACGCCAGAATTATCAACATAGACTTGCCTAGGACAAAGAAAGAGGTTAGTGTCCTATGGACTTTGGGACCTGTATTTGGGGAATGCGTCAGCTCCCTCCCCTGGGGGCTAGAAGCTGCTGAGGAGACACGCCACTGTGTAGTTTTCAGAGGCATTTCCGGCTCCCAGCCTACAAATCGTGGGGAGATCCAGCGATCAGTCTTGGGGGGTAATCGCTCTTGCTTTAACCTCCCTGGATCTGGATTGTGATCTAGGGTGGAAGTCGTGGGTGGGTTTACAGCTTGCCAGAAACGGAAGTTGCCCCCCACACGTTCGGGACGAAAATTCCTCTATCTGGCCTTAAAGCCATAGTGTGGCAACAAGCCCAAAAGTCAAGTAATTAAGCGGCAACATGCCAAGGCAAAGGAAACAGAAAAATGCAACCCTAGACTCCTACTTTGGGGGCATAGAGCAGGAAAAGGACTGTGAGGTCAGAAGTCCTGCTCCAAAAGCCCCAGGGAAAACATGAGCGGGTTGCAGGCCATAGAGGACCTTAAGAAGGACTTTAAAAATCAAATAAGAGAAGTGGAGGAAAAATTGGAAAGAGAAATGAGAAGGATGCAGGAAAAGTATGAAATGAGGGTCAACAGCCTGACTGAGGAAAACAACACCTTAAAAAATAGACTAACTCAAATGGCAAAGGAGGCCCAAAAGGGCAATGAGGAGAAGAATGCCTTAAAAAGTCGAATTTGCCAGATGGAAAAAGAATCTCAAAAGTTCACTGAGGAGATTCATTCCTTCAGAGTTAGACTGGAGCAAATGGAAGCTAATGACTTTATGAGAAATCAAGATGCTGTTAAGCAGATCCAAACAAACGAAGATTAGAAGGCAATGTGAAATATCTCATGGGAAAAACCACTGACCTGGAAAATAGATCCAGGAGAGACAATTTAAAAATTATTGGACTACCTGAAAGCCATGGTCAAGGAAAGAACCTAGAAATCACCCTTCAAGAAATTCTCAAGGAAAATTGCCCTGATATTTTAGATCCAGAGGGCAAAATAGAGGTTGAAAGAATCCACCGATCACCTCCTGAAAAAGATCCCAAAAAGAAAACTCCCAGGAATATTATAGCCAGGTTCCAGAATCCCCAGATCAAGGAGAAAATACTACAAGCAGCCAGGAAGAAACAATTTCAATATTGTGGAAACACAATCAGAATAGCCCAGGACCTGGCAGCTTCTACACTGAGGGTCAGAAGGGCATGGAATATGATATTCCAGAGGGCAAAAGAACTGGGAATGAACCCAAGGGTCACCTACCCAGCAAAACTGAGTATTTTGTTTCAGGGGAAAATATGGTCATTCAGTGGAATAGAGGACTTTCAAGCATTCTTGAGGAAAAAACCAGAGTTGAATAGAAAATTTGACATCTAGACGCAAGAAGTAAGAGATGCCTGAGAGGTAATCAGGGAAAAGAAATCAAAAGGAACTTATCAAAGTTGAACTATTTACATTCCTATATGGAAAAGCAATATCTGTGACTGATGATATCTTTCTCACTATGAAAATAATGGAAGAAGGGGGTGTGATCATATGAATACATATGTGAATGTGTGTGTATATGGTTACAGTTATATATGGATAGAGGGCATAGGTTGAATTTGTTGGGAAGGGAGAATACTCAAGGGATGAAATTATGAGGTGAGAGAGGAAAGTGGCAAGAGGAGATGGGGAGAGACATGGTAGGGTAAACTATCTCATGTAGGGGAAGTGGTTGCAAAGGAGGGGGAGAATAAGGAAGGCTAAAAAGGCAAAACCACATTCACATTGAATTTGGTTCAGGGAGAAAATGACATACATACTAAATGGGATATCTCAACCTGCAGCAGGATAGGGGAAGGGGGATGAGAGGAGGGATGATGGATGGGAGGGCATCCTTGGGGTGAGGGGAGGTTGGAAGTACCCACTATAGAAGAGGGATAGGATCATGTAGGGAATGGACCAGGTGGGGGGTGGGATGAGTGGGAGGGAATTATAAGCAGCCTTGCACAATATATCTACTATGATAATGTTTTGCATAGCTAGACATGTACAACATATACTGAATTACTTATCTCCCAAGAAGGAATGGGTGACAAGGGAGGAAGGAAATGGATCTGAAATTCAAGGTCGTAACATTAAATGTTTCAAATATATATATAAATACTATTATTAATACTCTTTTGCCTATAATTGGGAGATAAGATGTGCAGGCATTGGGACTCAAAGATTCATCTTCCTCTAATGGAAAAGTCGATGGGGGTATGGGAGAAGGTATGGGAGAGAGCAGATTGGAGGAAGCGATATCTTGTGGGACTGCTATTCTGGGAGTTTGGGTAGGGGAATAATGGGGGGAAAATTGTAACTCAAAATCTGGCAGAAATGAATGATGTAAAACAGAAGTTAATAAAGTATTTGTTTAAAAAAAAAATAGACTAACTCAAATGGCAAAAGAGGCACAAAAAGGCAATGAGGAGAAGAATGCCTTAAAAAGCCAAATTTACCAGATGGAAAATGAATTTTAAAAATTTATTGAAGAGAAAAACCCCTTCAAAATTAGATTGGAGCAATTGGAAGCTAATGATTTTATGAGACATAAAGATATTTTAAAACAGATCCAAACAAATGAAAAAAATAGAAGGCAATGTGAAATATCTCATTGGAAAAATCACTGACCTAGAAAACAGATCCAGGAGAGATCATTTAAAAATTCTTGGACTACCCAAAAGCCATGATCAAAAAAGAGCCTAGATACCATCTTTCAAGAAATTATCAAGAAAAATTTATCTGATATTCTAAAAACAGTGGACAAAATAGAAATTGAAGGAATTCACTAATCGCCTCTTGAAAAAGATCCCAAAAAGAAAACTCCTAGGAATATTATAGCCAAGTTCCAGAGTTTCCAGGTCAAGGAGAAAATATTACAAGAAGACAGGAAGAAACAATTTGAGTATTGTGGAAACATAATCGGGATAACACAAGACCTAGCAGCTTCTACTTTAAGGGACTAAGGATATTGGAATATGATATTCTGGAGGGCAAAGGAGCTAGGATTAAAACCAAGAATCGGGGCAGCTAGGTGGCGCAGTGAGTAGAGCATTGGCCCTGGAGTCAGAAGGACCTGAGTTCATATCTGGCCTCAGACACTTATTGCAAATACAAACAAAAACCTAGCCGTGGGACCTTGGGCAAGTTACTTAACCCCAATTGCCCTCCAAAAAGCAAAAAAAAAGATAATCTGAAGATTACCAAAGAGGGAAGACACTAGTATTAAGGATTTATAAAGGCTTATTGTAGAAAGTGGAATATTAGCTCAGTGTTGAAAGAAGTCAGGAGGAGACCAGATGGATGAGTATTCCAGTCATGAGAGACAGCCAGTAAAAATGTCGAGAATCAAGACAGGCATAGCCTTATGAGGGAAGCAACATGAAGACCAGAGTTACAGAAAGTTAAGAGTGCAACCAACAGGTGGCTAGGTGGCGCAGTGAATAGAGTGCCGGCCCTGGAGTCAGAAGGACCTGAGTTGGGAGCTGGCCTCCGACACTTAATCCACACAAACAAAAACCTAGCCGTGTAACCTTGGGCAAGTTACTTAACCCCAATTGCCCTAAAGGGGCGGCTAGGTGGAGCAGTCCGGCCTCGGAGTTGGGATGACCCGAGATCAGATCCAGCCTCAGAAAATGAGCACCCACGCATAAATAAGGACTAGCCGTGTAACCTTGAGCAAGTTACTTAACCCCAATTGCTTTAAAAAAAAAAAAAAACAAGAATCACCTACCTAGCAAAACTGAGTATCATTTTTCAGGGGAAAATATGGTCATTCAATGAAATAGAGGGTTTTCAAGCATTCTTGATTAAGGGACCAGAGCTGAACAGAAAATTTGACTTTCAAATACAGGAAGCAAGAGAAGCATGAGAAGGTAAAACAGGAAAAAAGAAATCATAAGTACTTATTAAAGTTTAACTATTGACATTCCTACATGGAAAAATAATAATTGTAGCTCATGAGACTTTTCTCAATATGAGGATAGTCGAAGGGGATATAAATGTGTATGTATGTATGTATATATATATATATATATATATATATGTGTGTGTGTGTGTGTGTGTGTGTGTGTGTGTGTGTGTGTGTGTGTATGTATATATATATGTGTGTGTGTATGTGTGTGTGTGCATGTAAGTATGTATGTATACATACATATATATGTATATATAGGAGGGTGTATGTGTATATAAATATATATGTGAGTGTGCATATGTGTGCACATGTATACAGAGACAGACGGTACAGGATGAGTTAAATATGAAGGGATTATATTGAAAAACTAAAATTAAGAGGTTAGAGTGGAATATATTGGAAGAAGGAGAAAGGGAAAGATAGATTAGAGTAAATTATCTCATAAAAGAGTCAAGGGAACACTTTTACAACAGAGGGAAAGAGCAGGAAAATGAAATGGAGTAGATCAACCTTATTCTCATTGAATTTGGCTTAAGGAGGTAATAACATACACATTCAATTTGGTATCTTACCCTACAGGAAAGCAGGGGGAAAGGGGATAAGGAGGGGGTGATTGAAGGGAGGAGAGATTAGGAGAAAGGGTAGTTAGAAGCAAACACTTTTTGATTAATTAAACAAATGCTTTATTAACTTCTGGTTTACATCATTCATTTCTGCCAAATTTTGAGTTACATTTTTCCTCATTTTCCCCCTATGTAAATAGTTCAACTTTGATAAGTTCCTTTTGATTTCTTTTCCCTGATTAGCTTCTCAAGCATCTCTTGAGAATTTTCTATTCAACTCTGTTTTTTTCCTCAGGAATGCTTGAAAGTCCTCTATTCCACTGAATGACCATATTTTCCCCTGAAACAAGATACTCAGTTTTGCTGTGTAGGTGATTCTTTGTTTTAATCCCAGCTCTTTTGACCTCTGGAATATCATATTCCATGCCCTTCAGTCCCTCAGTGTAGAAGCTGCCAGGTCCTGTGCTATTCTGACTGTGTTTCCACAATATTGAAATTGTTTCTTCCTGGCTGCTTATAGTATTTTCTCCTTGACCTGGGGATTCTGGAACCTGGCTATAATATTCCTAGAAGTTTTCTTTTTGGAATTTTTTCAGGAGGTGATTGGTGGATTCTTTCAACCTCTATTTTGCCCTCTGGATCTAAAACATCAGGGCAATTTTCCTTGAGAATTTCTTGAAGGGTGATTTCTAGGTTCTTTCTTTGATCATGGCTTTCAGGTAGTCCAATAAGTTTTAAATTCTCTCTCCTGGATCTATTTTCCAGGTCAGTGGTTTTTCCGATGGTATATTTCACATTGCCTTCTATTCTTTCATTTGTTTGGATCTATTTAACAGCATCTTGATTTCTCATAAAGTCACTAGCTTCCATTTGCTCCAGTCTAACTCTGAAGGAATGAATCTCCTCAGTGAGCTTTTGAGATTCTTTTTTCCATCTGGCAAATTCAGGTTTTTAAGGCATTCTTCTCCTCATTGCCCTTTTGAGCTTCCTTTGCCATTTGAATTAGTCTATTTTTAAGGTGTTATTTTCCTCAGTCAAGCTGTTGACTCTCATTTCATACTTTTCCTGCATCCTTCTCATTTCTCTTCCCAATTTTCCTCCACTTCTCTTATTTGGTTTTTAAAATCCTTCTTAAGGTGCTCTATGGCCTGTAACCCACTCATGTTTTCCCCTGGGGCTTTTGGAGCAGGATTTCTGACCTCACAGACCTCCTCCTGTTCCATTCTTCGATCCTCTTTGCCCCCAAAATAGGAGTCTAATGTTGCATTTTTCTGTTTATTTTGTTTCCTTTACCTAGGCATGTTGCTACTTAATTACTTGATTTTGGGGTTTGTTGCCATAGTAGGACTCTGCCACCAGACAGGGGCACTTTTGTCCCAAACATTGGGGTCTTCTCAACTTCCAGAGGTATTAGTTGGGTGGCCTCTGTGAAGCCTCCACACACTCTGGCAAGCTGGATACCCACCCCAAGACCTCCACTCCAGACTACAATCCAGATCCAGGGAGGTTAAAGCAAGAGTGATTACCCCCCAAGACTGATTGCTGTATCCCCCTACAGTTTGCCACCCAGGAGTTGAATCTGCAGTTGAAGTTGAAAAATGGCCTCTGTGCCATGTCTCCTCAGCCACTTCTCAGCCCCAGGGGAAGAAGCCCAATCATTCCCCAAATACTGGTCCCAAAGTCCATGGGGCACTAACCTCTCACTTTGTCCTAGGCATATTTGTGTTGATAATTCTGGAATCTCCACAGCTGCTGGTGTTCTGGGGTCCCTCCTGAAGCAAACACTTTTGAAAAGGGACAGGGTCAAAGGAGAAAATAGAATAAGTGGGGGGTGGGAAAGGATGGAGGTTAAAATAATCTTTCATACTATAACTTCTATGGAAATGTTTTGTTTAACTGCACATGTACAATGGATGTTGAATTGCTTATCTTCCCAGAGGGGGTGAGTGAGGATGGAAGAAGGGAAAGATTCTGGAACTCAATGTTAATTTTTTTTACATGCAACTTGAAAAGAAGATGTACAGGTACTGGAGTATAGGAATCCGTCTTGCCCTACTAGAAAGTTGGGGGGGGGGGGTAATGGAGTTAGAATATAAGAGAGAGCAGATTGGGGAAAAGGATATTCAGTAGGCTGGCTATTTTGGAGTGGGGAGTAGGGGAAAGATGGGGAGAAAAATTTGTAACTCAAAATCTTGTGGAAATGAATGTTGAAAACAAAAAAATAGATAAATAATTTGGAAAAAAAAAAACTGAGGGTGCCTAGGTGGCGCAGTGAGTAGAGCGCCGGCCCTGGAGTCAGAAGGACCTGAGTTCAGATCTGGCCTCAGACACTTAACACACACAAACAAAAACCTAGCTGTGTGACCTTGGGCAAGTTACTTAACCCCATTGCCCCCCCAAAAAAAAAGAAAGAAAGAGAGAAAGAAAGAAAAAGAACTGAATGCAGTACTCTGGAAATTGTTTGACTCAGGCAGAAGATAGCTTCATCTTCCCTCTAAATGTTTTTGCTTGGTAACCTTATTGGTTCTCATGGGGTCAATTATAATCTCCATGTAGATGACTCCCAGAATTATATATAAGATCCCTAAATAGATCTTAAACATGTCTAACTGAATGTCCTGTAGGCATCTCAAACTCAGCAGTTTCAGATCCCAACTCATTATCTTATGCCCCAAACTCTCCACTCTTCCACATTTTCTTACAATTGCTGAGAGCACCACCATCTTCCCAGCCACTCAGGCTTGCAACTTCTGTGTTATCCATGACTCTTCTTTTTATACTCAATTTCATATATCCATTCTGTTGCCAAATCTTGTTTTAACCTTTCCAACATCTCCTATATATGTCCCTTTCTCTCTTCTAACCTAACTGCTCTATTAGTAGGAGCTCTCATTGCCTCATTGCATGTACTATTTATGATGGTTTTCTAGTTTTTCTCCCTAATTTCCAGTCTTTCCTCACTTCAAACTATCCTTCACACAGCTACAAAAGTGATTTTCCTAAAGCACAGATCTGATCAAATCATCCTCCTACTCAATAAATCTGAGTGGTTCCCTATTACCTATGGGGTCAAATATAAAATTCACTGGTTGACATTTAAAGTCCTTCAAAACTCAGTCCCTTCCTATCTTTCCAGTCTTTTTCTACTTTACTTCCCTCCATGTACTCTCATCAGTAAAAATGCCTTTCTGCAGCTCCTCACACAGAACACTCATTCTCTGACTCCTTGCATTCCACTAGCTATACTCCAGTTCTGGAATGCTTTGTGATCTTACTACCACATTCTGACTTCCCTGGCTTCCTTCTTGACTGAATTCAAATTAACACCTTTTGCAGGAGACCATTTATACCCTCTCACACCTACCCCATTGTCTTGCCTCTGAGATTAATTTTCATTTACACTATATTTATCCTGCATGTATAGTTATTTTTTTGCTTTCTCCCCCATTAGAATATGAGTTCCTTGAGGGCAGGGGCCATGTTTTTGCCATTTATTTGTATCCCCAGTGCTTAACACAGTGCCTGGCACAGAGTAAGTACTTAATAAATACTTGTTAACGTACAGTCAGTATCAAATGCCTGAGCAAAATCAACTCTGATATTCAAAGGCTAGATTACCCTCTACTCCCCCATTCACAAACACAATAATTTATATTCATAAAATCTTCAAGATTTACAAACTAGTTTACAAATGTTATCTCATTTGATCCTCACAACAACCCTGTGAAGTAGACACTGTAGGTATCATTGTATCTTTTATTACCTTTCAGATTTATTCTGGGACATTTTAATTTGGGTACTAATAACCTTAGCACTTCATTTGAGTGTCTAGGATGGAAAATCAAACATCAGGCACTCAACAGGGTAAAACTTTGGGAAAATAGACTCAAATACCAATTACAGAGCAATGCCCTCATTTTTATTTAATGAGGTTGGGGGTGTTGTTGTTCTATCCTCCCTTAATATCTCAAATTGATAGTGTTAACTCTTAGGGTTAAAACTAAACATTTACTTTCAACATTTAACCCACATTGTGTTTTCATCTTGAATTTGTATCCTTGAATAAAGTTACTCACACCTTTTGTTTTCATTGTTATTGTTGTTCAGGCAGCTCCCAACTCACAGGTTATGCTTCCAAAAGTTCTTTGGTAGGAGGTTTATTTGGACCAAGAAGTGAAGTTTTTCTATTAAAAATGCAAATGATGATCTAATTACCGGATTCTTTAATTCTGCAAACACTAATTAAAGACCAATGAAAGGCAAGGTGCTAGATATTGAAATAACCCACACTTTAACCTTTAATGTAGGTGAATTATAGTACTGAAAATGCTAACTTTAACTCTAGATTTCAGGAGCAAAGTTATTACTTATAATGCAGCAGAGAGGAAATCTCTTCCCTATTTACAGGGTCTACCCTTGGCAAAATTTTGAAATGGAAATGTATCTTACCTTTTCATCTCTTCTCCCAAGGTGTCTAAATACCGTCATCCTACATCCCTATTATGGCATCACACCTAATTCTGTCTTACCTCCCATTCTCAAATTACTTCATGCTCCAAAATTGGTCACTTCGCTCCCTATCATTCACATATCCTTTTTTGTTCAGTAGAATAATGTCTTCTGGATATTAGGAGAAAAGTGGTTTGAATGAATTAATATTGATATACTTGTGACTCGTAGCTCCTTAACTCTTCCTGAAGTATTTGCAGTTAGCCCAATTAATTTCTAATTGATGCAATTATGGACAGTACAGTGAAGTGAAATCACAGATTTCAGTGGATGAGGGATGGCATTTCAAAATATAACTATGGTGTTGACAGAGTCTTCTCTTTTCTGTTTTGTTCTAGCATTCTGATCGAGTGGCGACCCTTCTCAGCAACACCAACAATCCTGATACAGGTGACATTCATAGAGTGTTGGACTTGAATTCAGGAAGGTATGGATTCAAGTCCCACTCCATAGCTTTACCAGCTGTGTGACACTGCATAAGCTTCTTACTCTTTCTGGACCTGAGTTTCATCTGTAAAATGAAGGCTTTAGACTTGTTTAACTCTATGATCTCTTTCTGTTCCAAATCTATAATCCTATGATCCTTCCAACTGTTTTACTCCAAAGCTTCCCGCTTTATCATTTTCTCTCTCTCATCTTCACTTTCTCCTTAGCTGCTTACTTGTTCATTCTCTGCTGCCCAGGACTACGTTCAAGCATCCCCTATACAGAACAAAACACAACCACAACAACAAATACCTGAGCCTCTCATCCCTTCAATAATATCTCTTCCCTTTCACCACCAGATTCCACCAAAGGGAATCTCTATATTCATTTTCTCCATTTGCTTACCTTCTTCTTACATCTCAATAGTTTGTTAGCCAATTACTGACCTCAACTCTCAAAAGAAACTGCTCACTTCATATTAACTGCTAAACCTGAGACTTTTAAAGTCATTCTCCCTGACCTCTCTGTTGCTTTGGATACTTGTTCTACTGTAACCAGCCCCTCCCACTGAATACTTTCTCTTCTGGTTTCTGCAGCATTTTTTTCTCTCTTGTTTCTCTTTTTAACTGCCTGACTATTACTCTAAGTTCACTTTGCTGTTTATTCCTCTTCTTCCTCCCCACTATATGGTTGTTTCACCAGGCTCTGAACTCTATCATGGACTGCTTTTATTGTTGTTGTTGTTGATCTTCTTAATCTTCTCCTTGTCCTCCTTTTACTCCTTTTCTCTCTCTGCCCCTGTCTCTCTCTGTCTCTCTGTCTCTGTCTCTCTGCCTCCCACCGTCTCTGTCTCTCTCTGTCTCTTTCTGTCTGTCTGTCTCTCTCTCAATCTCTCTCTTTTCTGTCTTTTTTTTTTTCTTGGTGATCTTATCAGTTACTAGAGATTCAATAATCAATATCTAAATGATTCCCAGATTTATTTATGCAGCCTAAATGTCTTTCCTGAGCCCTAGTCTTCAGTATGAACTATTGTCACACTATCCTAACTTAGATATTATGTAGGAATCTCATATTCAACATTCTCCTAACATAACTCCAAAACCAGATCCCTCCTCCATGCTTCCCTATTTCTATTGAAATCACCCATGAGGTACACAACTTTGCAGTCATCCTTGACTTTTCCTATTCTTTCAAATCATACTTATTTCATTACAATAAGTTCTCTGTCCTCCCTATTAACTTATATGCAAAGTTATGAGAGGAATATGAATTAAAGTGACAGGATACTAGGGATACAGGGTTACTGCAAATATATCTCTTTGGAGTTCTCTTTGTGGTCCAAAGAAGCCCAAGTTTGCTGTCTTCTATTCTGGATCAAGAGAATTTCCCTCATCACATGATATTTCTTTGAATATTTAGATATACAAAAAAAAAAAAAAAAGAAATGTGAATTCTTGAATCCAGGAAAATGTGACCTAATGACAGCACAGAGTTTGCCCAGATCGGATATAGTCACACTGAGAGGAGAGGGTCATCTCCCAGAAATTTTGGCCCGTATTCATTCAGTCCCTCCCATAGTTCACAACCATCCCCAATCTTGGGGAAGAGGTGGAGGAGAAGGCAGAATGCATTGTCTGTGGTAGTAGGGAAGCCTGACTCCAGAAAGGATTGCCATGATGACGATACCATAGAGATGGTTCCCCAGAACTGCAGGGTTTGGGAGGAGATTTAGGAATGGGAAAATTAACCATAGGAATGCTACAGAAAGGAAGTATTTACCGAATGTCTGTACTCTTTTTTTTTTTTTTAAAGCAATTGGGGTTAAGTAACTTGCTCAAGGTTACACGGCTAGTCATTATTTATGCGTGGGTGCTCATTTTCTGAGGCCGGATCTGATCTCGGGTCATCCAAACTCCGAGGCCGGCGCTCTTACTCACTGCGCCACCTAGCCGCCCCTTTAGGGCAATTGGGGTTAAGTAACTTGCCCAAGGTTACACGGCTAGGTTTTTGTTTGTGTGGATTAAGTGTCGGAGGCCGGCTCCGAACTCAGGTCCTTCTGATTCCAGGGCCGGCGCTCTATTCACTGCGCCACCTAGCCGCCCCTGAATGTCTGTACTCTTAATCCAAACTCATCACCATGCCTTAGTTACAGTTCTGCTTGCATAGAACCTCAGAGTCTCTATGGCATTATTTATATGGTTTGACTAATAGACCCAGATGCTGGAAATGTCTCAAAGAACTAAGGGCCTTTCTTTTTTCCCTTGAACACATCAACTGTCTTAGTAGAGCTCTCCTGTTCTTTTCACCCTCTCTCCATTTTTTCTCCATGAATCTTCAATCCATTTAATATATATAAGAATCTCTTCCTCTTTTCTTTTTCATATTCATTCATGCTTAATTCTTTCTGAAAGTCCATTCCATTGTCTGGCATCATTCACCTTATTGAATTCTCTATGTTTCTACTTGCTAGTGTATCATTGATCTACAGTGTAATTTCTTCTATATAAAACTCTAGAATCTTTTGAGAAAAAAAGTTGACCCAGAAAAGGTAGTTCGGTGTTTACCTTTTAAGGACAAAAATTTAATATTTATAGATAGATAGTTAAGTAGGTAGGTTAGATAGATAGATAGATAGGTAGGTAGATAGATGGATGAATGGTTGGCATGTAAATGTGTTTATACATATCTACATGATGATGTTTATCATTAAGCATCTCTGACTTCCTACACTGTGTCTCTTTGTTATTTCATTATTCAAGGACCAATAACATAGTTTGTAAATAACCAAGATTTTCATTTCCTCAATATTACCTGCTTTCACTTAATAAAAAATAGTGAGCCAATCATTTACTTAAAATGACATCAGATGGTTCAGCAGTCAGTCTATCCTTCCAACGAAGACAGAACCAAGGAACCTAGACCATAAGGGGTCCCCTGATAGTGGCTAGAAAGGAAAAGTTGGGGAGGAGGCACACCAATGCCCATCTGGATACATGTATGACCCAGCTTTTAGTCAGGAGTAAGTTGGCATCTAATAGCTCCCCCTCAGCAATAACTTCACCTCAGTAAAATTATTGAGAAAACCAATACAATGGAATACTATTGTGCTATAAGAAATGAGGAGCAGATCAACTTCATAATAGCATGGAGAGACTTACAAACTGATGCCAAGTGAGGAAAGCAGAACCAGTAGGAAATTGTACTCAATTACAGATCTATCATATCTGTGATGACTAACTTTGATAGACTCAGCTCCTCTCAACAATACAAAGTTATAAGACAACTCCAAGGGACTCACGAGGGAGAGGGCTATCCACATCCAGAGAAAGAACTAGAGTCTGAATGCAGATTGAAGCAAACTCCTTGCTCTCTCTTTTGTTTTGTGCCTTCTTTCTCATTGTTCACTCCACTGGTTATAATTCTTCTTTACAACTTGACTTTAATGTGAAGGTATTTGTAGGACCTATATTGGATTGCATGCCGCCATGGGCAGAGGGGAGTGAGGGAGTGGGAGAAAATTTGGAGCTCAAAAGCTTGTGGAACTGAATGTTGTAAACTGAAAGTAAATGAATAAATTTATAAAGTATTCAGAACACCAGCCCAGCTGCTCGCCCAGGTAAGGTGTTTCCTCTCTCTGCTTCTATAGTAACAAATTTCCTTGTTATGAGACTTTAAAAGATCTCTTGAATATAACTAGTTCTCTGGAGGTATGGTTAAATTATCCCTTATTTTCATTGTCCTTATAGCTCTGGAATTTCTGGCAAGAGGATCCTAGGGCAGTGGTATTCTAGAGTTGATTCATTGGACTCTGAAGAGTCTATTGTTAAATTAACAGTGTGAACATACACACCTCAGAAATCAGCAAACTACAAAAGATGGCTTGATTTATTTTTTTTTGTTGTTGTTGAATGTCTAGACTTAATAAGTGTTAATAAATGCTGACCAAACTTAAGAGTGTGCCATGGGCACTACCTTCCTTATTTTTTTTCTAGAGAGCAATTTTTTCTAGAGTACTGTTTTGTTAAATACCACCACACTCCCCCAAAAAAGAAAAGGGACAGCTAGGTGGTGTTATGGATAGACCATTAGCCTTGGACTCAGGAGGACCTGAGTTCAAATCCCTCCTCAGATACCTACCAGCTGTGTGACCCTGAGTAAGTCACTTAATTCTGATTGTCTCCAAAAATAAACAAACAAAAAAAGTTCTCAACTCACTCCTGCTATAGGGTCACAAGTAGTTCAGTCACTGTCTAAGACAAACAGATGAGTAAAAGAATATGTTTTAGTCTGAATCCTGGGGGAAAACAAACTATCATTTCTCTGCCCTGGCAGGGTGAAGATGGAACAAAATTAAACATGCAGATTGAGACACATTTTGAAAATGGTCAATATCAACTTTTTTTACTATGAATATTTGTTTCAAAAGGCTTTTTTCTTCTTTTCCCTGGTTGTGGAAGAGAAATGTTTTCTAACTAAAAGAAAAATCTAAAATTTATATACCTGTGAATAGGGAAAATTAACAGGACCTCCAGCTAAGAAAACTTCTGATGAAAGAAAGTATTTTTCAAATCATGGTCTTGGAGACAAATGGAATGTCACATGAGATCAACTTCCAGCTCACATGGAAACAAAACTCTAGGGCTAAGAACAATTTGGAAGCAATTCATAGCCAGGGTCCAAGGCTGGAGATGCCTATATGGAATATATCAGGAAAACACATTGTAAAAGGAGCAATGGGGATTACAAAAATGTCATTTGGCTTCCTACCATTTCTCTACATGAGGCATCAGTCTCTCATGATGTTACCATATTATATATTCTCCCTCTTCATTTTAGTAAAGCAGAATTGCTATGGAGGCAGCTAATAGGCTCTTTCAGAAAAATCTACTTTTCAAAATACGTTTATATACGTGTAATTCAACTCCCCTATGGGGTCAAATCTTAAACACAGTTACCAAGGATTAATGAAGATTCACTTTAAGGATCACTGTATTATAGAATCAGATCTGGAATGGACCTCATTAGTCTTTGAATACCACCCCCCAATTTTACAGATAAGGAAACTGAGGCCCAGAGAGATTAAATCACTTGCTCAGTCACAGTAGGATTTGCAACAAGATCTCCCTGATGCTCTATGAAGTTGCTTCTAAGTGGAGAAGCATGGGAGATTCAAGGATTGGCCCTGATTTCTTTACTAACATTTTCCCAATATTTAGTCAGCTCCATAGTCAAGAGAAACCTCAAACGAGGAGCTGTAACATCTAAATTAGGAAGGAAGTTCAAGGCATAGGTGAGCAAGAAATATGATCCACTGTCATGGAGCCATAGGTAAGAGTCCATGACAGCTAGGTAAAACAGATCAAATGATGCAAGTTCATTCATTTTCCCTCTTAAGTGAGAAATAGAGAAAAGAAAAAGAAGAGTATTCTGAGGTGACCAAGTTGGGGAATGAAGGATGATATATGCCTACAGTCCTGAAATGAAAACACAGCACAGGCTCTAATTCCTTATGAGTCTGCTCCCATCAGGATTATTGAAGCATCTAGTGTTCATTTCAGCATTTTCAAGCAGAATACTAACAAAATTCAAAAGGCAGAAAAACAATTCTGTTCTCCCTGGGAACAAACGGCATTTCCCCATTGAAGGTGCTAGCTGGGGCAGGGGCAGCCATATCACTAATCCTGTGTGTGTCCTAAATACCAAGGCCCATAAATATATAAGGAGAAAACTTAGTGCAAATCCAACATGTGGATTGTGGCAGCTGAGGGAGAGCAAAATGTAATACAAGCCGAGAAAGAAACTTTAAGTAACTGTTCCTGGATTGGAGGCATTCTGGCAGCACCATTTTCTCACTCTCAATCTGGGAACTGCTTGCCAGAAACTCTGTTGTTTCCCATACCCTGCTGCTTTGTTCCTTCATGATACCAGACTCCTCAGTGAGAGAAGGTAGTCCCAGAAAGAGGGATCTGGTTTAAAGAGAGGTATAAAACCACAAGCCTATCTTCTTAGGCTCCCCTTCATCAGTTCAGAACAAGAAGGAATGTTTTGAAAAGGTCTAGGAGCCCCACCCATCCCCTTTTTTCCCTCAGTCACAGAAGCTTGGAGCCACCAGATGGCAATATTACAGACTGGATCCTGCTGATTTTTGATGTGGTTGGGGAAGCTGGGAAATGCTCTATCACTGTTGAAGCATCAGAAGTAAAAGGAATCAAGGGACGCAGCTCTGTCTGCCTGCATCTGGAGTTGAAATTCCAGATGCTAAATCGATACCCAAAGCAACTTATGTGAAGAATCTCAGAATACTAGAGGAGCTAAGGGAATCATAAATAACATGTCACCCAACATTTAGTGCCAGATGCCCTGTAGGACACCCCACGCAATCGGCCATCATTATTTTTCCTGAGCACTTCTGATGACAGGGGCCTCACTATCTCTCAGTGTAACGGACATTGTCAAAAACTAACAGGAAAATCCTCTATATCTGTTAAACAAAGTCTGTCTCTCTTTAATTCTTGACTATTTGACTCAGTTCTTCCTTTTGAAACACAGAGAACATGTCTAATCTTTTATTCATATGGCATTTTTCGAATAATTAATTATTTAATAATTTTTATTAAATTTAATAATTTTAATTTTAATAATTTTAATTTATTAAATTTAATAATTTTCATACAATCTGCTTTTTTAGCCACATCTTAGATACCTTGTATTTGAAGAGTTATTTGCAAAAATACAAGACTCTACATATATCCCTATTAAATTAGTTGTCCTTGTCTCAAGTCTCTTCCTACTCTATTCCATCCTCCAAGCTGTCAAAATGATCTTCCTAAAACACAGATCTGTTCATGTCAACCACCTCCCCCCATTCAATAAATTCCAGTGACTCCCTATTACCTCCTAGATCAAATATAAAACTTTCTGTTTCACTTTTAAAGTCCTTTCTTATGTGGCACCTGCCTTCCTTTGTCTTTCTTCTCAAACTACTCTACTACACACCTTGAAACCCAATGATACTGGCCTCCTTATTGTCCTCAAACAAGACATCTCATATCCCAAATCTAACATTTCCCCTATCTGCTCTGCCTGAAAGAAACCTAGATTGCCTTATTTCTGCTTCTTGGATTTTCTCCTCTCAATTTCATCAGAAATCTCACCTTCAAGAAGCCTTTCTAACCACCACAGTCATAGGGCCTTTCCTCCGAAATGATCTCCAGTGTATTTTGTCAATATCTTATTTATCCATGGTTGTTTGCATGTTATTTCCCCAATTAGACTATGAAGTCCTTGAGAGTAGAGACAATTTTATTTTGTTTTGTTTTGTTTCCCTATCTTTGTATCCCCAATGCACAAAGAAGATACTTAATAATTATTGCTTTGATTTGACTCATGTAGGACCAGAAGAGTACATAGGCTGAATCACAAAATCAGAGACTCTCTCAAGTTGGAAGATTTTCCAGAAGCCATCTGGGCTGTCCCATACATGAATCAAAATGTGTTCTATCAAATACACAATTACTGTTCATGTGCCTAAGGCCTGAAAATCTCCAGTAAGAGGGAATTTACTACCTCTGGAGGCAAGCCCTTCCACTTTTGATTAGTTCTAATTTTCACAAGGGGCAGCTCAATGCTTCAGTGGATAGTGTCAGGCCTGTCACTCTTGAGCTTTTAGTCCATTAAAGGTCTTGGATGACCTACCAACATGTCTATCTAAAAAGATTTACCCTATTGTGTACCTAAGGAGGTGATTTTTTGAAATCTAATATATTTTATAACGCCATTTAAACTTGATCATATAAGACTAGATGCAGTATCCTAGCCTGTCAACATATTTCTGAATCTTGACCCTGTCATACACTGCACAGGATTAAGCACAGAATTCTGGGACGTGTCACTATATCTTTTTCCAAGTGGACATCAAGTTATTAAATTACTCTTTGAAATCCAGCTGATCAGACAGTTTGGAATCTATTTAACTGAGCTATCATCAAGTTGATACTCTCTGTCTTATCCACAAGCAGAGTGTAACAGACTTTGCTAAGGGCTTTATTAAAATATAGGCAAACTATATCAATAGAATTAGCCTTATCTGCCCCTATAGCTGATAACTATCAAAAAGAAAATCAGGTCAGTTCATTGACATGTCTTGGTGACACCATTTTGTTTCTATGTAAAAGTTACTTCCTTTTATTTATGTAAATAATTAACCCTTTAAAATATTACCAGGAATAAAAATCAGGCACACTAACCCATGGTTTGCAGATTTGGGTCTTTTCTCTTTTTTAATAAAAATTAAAACACTCACCTATGAATCATCTGGTTCTAGTGACTTGGAGTGCTGTATATGCTGGGTCATAGGAACAAAAGAAATTTTTTTTTTGCTCTATCTTTTCCAGCACAAGATCTTTCTCTTTGGAAGAAAAAACTAAACAAAATATGAATTTAACAGCTCTATTTTCCATCCATTTTTGGCCACACTCTCCAAACAGTGGTCTTATTTCTTCTTTGATCCTTCTATTTTATCTAATATGACTTGCTTGGAAGAGAGGGGTAGAGGAATTCCTTGCCAACCTCAGCTCTTTATGATCATTTACAGTAGCAACATTATTTTTACAGGATTGTGCCATTTTTAAAAATTCCTTCTTCATCACCTATACTTTATTTCATTTTCTATACTTCTCTTTTAAGAATATAAGTTGGTCAATGAATTTCCATAGTATCCACAACCTTTTCCTTTGATATATGGCATTATCCTTTTCATGAGAATTTTTTGCTCTTTGTGTCTTTATTCTCAAGAACTTCCTATACTTCTCAAACAAACTTCCCTCTTATAATATCAGGGGACAACAGATAAACATCTGAGGATTTTTTTAGTTCCTGGTTCTATCACATAACTTCAAAATTGTGTCCAATATACAATAGATCCTCCAGTAAATTCCTCTTCTGATGACTCATGGGAAATGGAGATAATACAGGTATTCTAATGTTGTTCTACAAGAACAAAACCATTAGCAATTTCTACTAAGTAGTAAATGCTTCAAGTATAGTATAGGAGACAGAAAATTTATGATATTTGAGAATCATTTTAACTAAGTTTATCAGCAAGTCGGGCACAGGATGATTTTTGTTTCAGTTTGGTTTGGTTTTTGTCCATAGAAACTCTTCAGTACTATTTAATAAGTCACAGAAGGGTTATTTCTACAATGATAAAAGCATAGATCCTTGAAATATTCAAGAAGTATAGTTAATAGGTGAATAGATAGCTAAATCATTTATTAAGCACTAATACTAGACACTGTACTAAGTGCTCAGGATACAAAAAAATAAAGCAATATTCTCATGTACTTTACATTCTAATGGAGGAGATAATATATAAAGAGGATATACAAAGGTGAGCAATAAAAAGGTATTTGAACTGTCTCTTGAAGAATAGGTAGAATCTAATATGAAAGAAGAAGAAGAAGAAGAAGAAGAAGAAGAAGAAGAAGAAGAAGAAGAAGAAGAAGAAGAAGAAGAAGAAGAAGAAGAAGAAAAGAAGAAGAAGGAGGAAGAAAAAGAAGAAGAAGAAGAAGAAGAAGAAGAAGAAGAAGGAAGAAGAAGAAGAAGAAGAAGAAGAAGAAGAAGAAGAAGAAGAAGAAGAAGAAGAAGAAGAAGAAGAAACAGGAGGAGTAAAGGACATCCAGATAGACAATAAGAGCAAAGGTAAGAAGCTGACATAAGAGTAAAAATATGCAAATGACACTGGGACCAGAGAAAACTTATGAACACAATTTTCTACAAAGGAATTTTTTCTGACTTTTCAGCTCCATTCATTAGTATCTAAAAATATCTAATTATTTTTAACAGCTTGTTTCATTTCTTTCTTCTTCCCCTTCTGTTCTAGACAGAGACTGACTCATACAAATTCCTTGGTACTTTTAAGTTTTATATTGGGGAAAAAATGAGACACTTTTAAGTGATTCACAAGTTAACAAAACAGCGATTTACGGGACTTTGGGGGGCGGAGCCAAGATGGCGGAAAGGAAGCAGTAACCTCGCTGAGCTCCTCTGTCACTAAGTCCAAAAGGGTAAATCTGAGCAGATTCCAGAGTGACGAAGCCCAGTGGAAGACAGAGTGTGGCAGAATCCAGCACAGGAGGTTGCCCAGAGTGCCCGCACAGGTCGAGCGCAGAGCGGTCGAGCGCAGAGCGCGTGGGGTCTGCACAGCTCAGACCTAAGAGCAGGCAAGCAGACTACACCAGAGAGAGAAAAAGCCCCAGCCTGCAGACTTACCAAGGACGAATCGCAGTCATCTCGCAGAGGGAACGGATCATTGGAGCCAGGTAGGAGAGTCGGGCCCCCAGTGGAGAGAGTGGCTTCTCAGGCTGCATTCAGCCCCCAGCCTGGAAATTTAGAAACTGCCTGCCTGTATGATACAGGGGCTGGAATGGCAAAGTAAATTCTAGCTGCTCAGATCCTCCCATCCCTCCTTCATGAAGCAGAAAACCCAAAGATAAGTCTCCCACCCAGATTGAAATCCCAAGTTAATGGAAATAGCCTCAGGCTTGAGAATCTCCAAGAAAGGGTGTAACTGAGTCAGCCAGGAATCTAAAGAGAAGAGAGGGAGGGGACCCAACAAGCCCCACCTCACCTCACCAACAAAAGCCTACTTATAGCCCAGGGGTATAGAGGCAGAAATCTGAAGTGGTCAGACTCATCCCCACCTACACATCTACATTCCTCACTGACTTCCCTGACTTAGCCATAAACTAGCCACCCAGAGGTATTCAAAGTCAAGGATCAGGCCCCAAACTCATAGCCTGAGACACTAAGAAACAGGAAGTCACAATGGGAAGGAAGGAAGCTGAAAAGGAGAAGGGGAAGGCAAGAAAGTCTATTCGAGCATACTATGCAGGGCAAGAACAACAAAACACACAGGACAATATAGACTCTCTGCCCACACCAGAGACCACAGAAGGAAACATGATCTGGTCTCAAGCCCAAATAGCATTCCTGGAGGAGCTTAAGAAAAATTTTAAAGACCAAATCAGGGAGGCAATGACCAACTTGGAAAAAGAAAATACCTCCCTAAAAAAGGAACTTCAAAAACTTATTGAAGACCATAATTCACTAAAAATTAGATACAACCAAACTGAAACTCAGAACTCTATGATGCAGCAGGAGTCAATCGAAAAAAACAAGATGATCGAAAAATTGCAAGAAAATGTAAAATATCTCACTGGAAAAATAACTGACCTAGAGAACAGATCCAGGAGAGACAACCTAAGAATTATTGGTCTACCAGAAAGCCATGATGAGAAAAGCAGTCTAGACAACATCCTCCAAGAGATTGTCAAAGAAAACTGTCCTGAGGTCCTGGAATCAGAAGATAAAATAGCTATTGATAGAATTCACCGGACTCCTCCTGAAAGAGATCCCAAACTGAAAACTCCAAGAAATATAGTAGCCAAATTCCAGAATTATAAGATTAAAGAAAAAATTCTACAAGCAGCCAAAAAGAAACAATTCAAATATCGAGGAACTACAGTTAGGATCACACAGGACCTAGCAGCTTCTACATTAAAAGAGCGGAGGGACTGGAATTTGATATTTCGTAGGGCAAGAGAGCTAGGACTACAACCAAGGATTAACTACCCGGCAAAACTGAGCATAATCTTTCAGGCAAGGAGATGGACGTTTAATGAAGTAAGGGACTTCCAGACTTTCCTAATGAAAAAGCCAGAGCTCAATGGAAAATTTGATCTCCAATTACAAGACTCCAGAAGAACATAAAAAGGTAAACAAGGGTAACATAGACTCACACATGCAGAAGTGCACATACCCACACCCACAAACACAAGCTCATTACTTGGGATGCAACAAGAGCAAAATGTTCACATCCCTATATGTGGAGCTGATAACTGTCAATATTTGAAATCTCTATGATTATCATGACCTGCAAAAGGGTTATACTTAGAGGGTGTGGGTATGAATGCACTA